>CAMAPF010001065.1:790000-1335000 GCA_945859915.1 Cuscuta epithymum
TTCACTGTTTGGGGCGGTTCCCGGTGGAATTTTCCGATGAAATTTTTTGAGCATATTCCTCATCAAGTCTAGTTTGTCCATACCAAATTTCAGCTCAAAATTCGACCGGGAAGGCAGTCAAATAAATTCTTGAAACTTACTGCACTTTATATATGCGCAGAATGTGCAGTAAGCTTCAAGAATTTATTTGACTGCCTTCCCGGTCGAATTTTGAGCTGAAATGTGGTATGGACAAAGTAGACTTGATGAGGAACATGCTCAAAAAATTCCATCATAAAATTCCACCGGGAACCGCCCCAAACAGTAAAGTTCGGATGGTCCCTCCCGTCCCTCCGGAGGGACCTGATCTTTTCTGTATATATATATATATATATATATATATATATATATATATATAGGGGAAAGATCAAGTACAAACTGTGCTTATTGTGCAAATATTTGTACGATGCACCTTAACGTTCTTTGTATTGCATATTGAGGTTCAAAGTAGTGCATATTATTCAGCCATAAAATAGCAGTTGCACATTAACGTTCAATGAGTTGCACCCTAAAAAAGTTGGGTTTTATTACAAAAATGCCACCTTGCCTTTATGTCCTTTGGATCAACTCATCGGATGGTCAAAATAAGTTTGTACTTTGTAAATTAAGAAGAGTTTGTATTTGATCTCTATTCTATATATATAATAGAATAGTGCAGTTCCGGTGAGAACACTCCTTAACGTGAGAAATGAGAACGCTAAAAAACGATGCACTTTACCGTTCACAAAATGCACATTTATAATTAAAGTAATGCAAAATTCCAATGTGCACATTTACGTTTAAACTTTTGCACAGTTGAAATGCACTTTTATGTTTTACATGTTGCACGACACCGAAATCCGACGTTCCAAATTCATTCTCATTTCTCTCCTAAGATGGTGTTCTCATATGATCTTTAATATATATATATATATATATATATATATATATATATATATATATATATATATATATATATATATATATATATATAGGGAGTGGTTCTAGTGAGAACCCTCCTTATTGTGAGATGTGAGAACACATCTTAACCCACCATCTCATCAAATGAACGACCATTAATTAATTGACTCACAATACAATGATGCACGTGCCCACACAGTAACGTGTCTTCTACAAATTGGAAGGAGACGTGTAACTTAACAAAGGGCATTAGAGTAATGTTATAAAACTCATTTAATATAGTAACGGTTGTGGCCAATTACTTTCCAAAAAATAGGTAAAAATAAAATCTCAAAATGTTTTTATTTTAAAATTGATTTACCTTTTTAAATTATAATCCAAATTTATAAAAAATTATATCAAATTAAATAATTTTTTTTATCTTTCTTATGACACCAATATTGCATATATAATTTGTTTAAAAAAAACAGGCATCATATGTATACAACAAACCACAACAAGAATTTCCAAGTATCACACACACAAGAATATGTATCTAAGACACTACAACCAATATCTAGTGCACACGAAAAAGAGTAGCTTACACATAGTTTGTATATAAAGCACCAGAACAAGTATCTCGATCACAAAAAGGCAGTATATCAATCACAATAAGCAGCACAATATGTATATATGTTAGATAACTCGTATCTAGCATATAATATGGACATAGTTAATCACAATAAATACATCAAGCACAAGAACTGATATCTAACACACAACACCGAATAGTGTTATATACAAGAATCAGTATATAATGCATAATACATATATAGCCCAAGAATGAGTATGTACTGCACAAGAATGAGTATGTACGTAAACTAGTACATAATGCACAAGAACCAACATTTAACACAAATTTCATATAATATGCACGCACAAGAATGAGTATGTACTGCACAAGAAAATAAATCTCAATTTTTTGCATGAGTTAATAACCATAAATTGATATAAAAGAAGTGGAGTTGAATGTAATACACATAAACTAATAATTAATGCACAAAAAGTAAATAAGAATTAATGATACTTTGTTTTTTCCAACTCATTAACGTGACTTCCCTTATAAGGGTTTAAAAATTTCTATAACTGGAGAAGTGGACTAAGTTAAAAAAAATAAAAACCAATATGTAAGTTGATATGACATTTAATATTTGCATTCTAAAGTGGTAAACGTATTAAATTCAACAACGGTTACAATTGTACAATACCAAAACGCCCTTGGCAATTGTTGAGATCATTGTAGAATCTTATGTATTTTGGACGGTTGTGATGTGTTCTCACTTCTCACATTAAGATTTTTTCTCATTTGAACCAAAACCTACATTGGGAAGATTTTTTTCTCTTGTGCGTGCATATATATATATATATATATATATATATATATATATATATATATATGTATATATATATATATATATATATATATATATATATATATATATTTGTAGAGTAATCTTCCGGTCCCTCCCTTGTGCTTTGTCCGGTGGCTGCTGCTTGGGATTCGGTGGGCTGGAACTTCTCAGGTCAGTCCTTTAGCTCCTTTATGGACTGGTTGCAAGGAGTTTTTTGGGTAAGCAAGGGGAAGATTTATGGAAGATAGCTTGGGGTTGCTGGGGGCTTTGGACTGAACGGAATAGGAGGGTGTGGCAGGATGAAAGTCTTGACCCTAAGCAGGTTATGTATCAAGCAAGTAGATTTGTTGAGAGCTGGAAGTTGGTTCAACCGAGAGCAAAAACAACAGAACAAGGTGTACTGGGAAATGGGCAGCGTTGGAGTCGTCCAAAACAGGGATGGTTGAAGGCTAATGTGGATGCTGCTATGGGCGGAAGAGGACTGGGGCTAGGCTGGGTGGTCCGCGATGAAGATGGGCATTTTCTGGCAGCTGGCTCACAGAATAAGGCATGTCGTTGTTCTCCGCTGGAAGCTGAACTTTTGGGCATCCGGGAGGTGTTGAGTTGGCTTAAGGAGCGGGATTGGAATTTTGTGGAAATTGAGTCCGACTCATTATTGGCAATCACTAAAATTATTAAGGGATCGAGTCTGTCTACAGGAAGTCTGTTGGCAGAAGATATTCGGGACATGAGCTCGGGTTTTAATAATTTTATCTTTTCTTTTGTAAGACGTTCAGCGAACAGAGTTGCCCACATGTTAGCAAAGGAAGCCTGTTCTTTGTCTGATAGTCAAATTTGGATGTCTTCACCCCCGAGTTGTATTGTGAACTCTTTGTCATTTGATTTGATTAATGCCAATTAATGTTGTTCTTCTCAAAAAAAAAAAAGTATCCTTTTTCCTCAAACAAAATCATCCAGAGAAGGTCCTCAATGCGTCAAACCCCTTCATCGTATGCACATTAGCCCTCGTGATTTAAAATTAGGATGTTTTTACTTGAACTGTAATTTGTCCCAGACCAGACCAGTTCAGACCAAACTTGGATAGTTATAAAAATACAAAGAAACCAAACCTTACTAGACCAGACCAGCAAATTACAACCCAAATAAAAACATCCTTAATCATGCCCAAAAAACCCTCCAAGAATAAAAGAAAAATCCTACAGAGTAACATTTTACAAATCTAGAGATTGATTAATCGCAATACATGGTGGTTTGACACATTTTTTAATCACATGGGACGAAATCCACAGAATATTAATAAAGGCTTTTCCCTTGACAAGAGGACCCTGGGCCTTGCCGTTGGTTTATAAAATACGAAATGCGCCACGACACTTTCTATGTACATATGGAATGTAAAAAGTTAAAAGACAGACAATTCAATAGTATTTCACTGAATGAGTATAAACAGGAAAGGATCGCATGCATCTATAAATTCCATTATCCTACATCCTCACAAATTACATCCGGAATAAAATGGTGGGTTACAACTGCTGCTACCGGTTCCACCTATGCTCCTAAATAGTCCTGGTAAATATAAACCAAATCCAATGAAACAGAATACATCCTTTTGAGAGGACCCTATACTTAAACCTCCCAGTTTGGTAGTGTATCTGAAATGATCCTAAGTCCATAACTCCATAAGCGAATACACAAGTGTTACCTTTAAACCCTATTTCACAACATTAATCAGCATATTCTGAATACAAGTATCCTTTGAGTGAAATCCGATTTACCCAACACTTCTCCTTTCAGAAAATTCAGCAGGTTCAGTTTGCCCTTCCAACCACAACGGGTGGGCTCTTAATCCTATTAAACCCTCCATCTAGGACTTGTATGGGGGAAGAATCCAGAAGGGGACAACGGAAACCCGTAACCAGGAGAGGGCGGAGGATGGGGCCCAGGACCAAGTGTACCTGTCTGGCCTCCTGAAGAAAAAGAGAAATTAGGTGACAATGGCGGGGGTTGGTGAATGCCCGGCGGGGAAAGCAATGGATAAGGTGACTGCGGGGAGGGAGACAACAAATTGAAGAAACCTCCCGCTGAAGGGGAAGGCAAAAGGAACTGAGAAGTTGGGGAGGGCAGAAATGGAAGTCCCTGCGGGGATGGAAAAGGAAGAGGAGCGATCCGTGGGGACAGAAGACTGTATCTAGGGGATAGACCGGGTGGAGGTAAATGAGGATTAGGAAACAATCCAGACGGTAAAGGGTTCCCTTGCCTAGTAGGCCCCACTGAGTCTACAATTGAAGTCTGTAGGTACCGCATATAAGCTGAAATGGGAGACTCTGCCCGGTTTCCCCAAACATCAGTTGGGACGAATGGCGGATGCCCATATTGATGGGGGGGCGACGGATGGACAGGAATCCGGGGACGGTTTATCGGCGTCAAAGGGGGGGGCTTAATCTTTTGCAACCTCGTACTCTGTGGTTTGGGTGAGCTTTGAGGCGGTCGGGGCACCATTTGTTCGCGTAAAGGTGAGCCTGTCAGCTGTTGAACTATGCTCCTGAAATCATTCTTGTTTATATTGTAGACTTGGGGCTGGGGTTGAGGCCTAGAAGAACCTCCCGTGTTTGGGTGGCTGAAATTGGGTTGGTGTATTGGACTCTTCTTTATGTTCTTCCCCGTCCTATTCACCCCCAAACTACCCGTCTGTCTGTTAGGGTTCTCCATTTCAAATTGCGCAAACTTTTTTGCTAATACAATCACAAAACTTCGAATTCCATCAAGAAATTTCCACGCATGACCCTGCAAATCCAAGGCGATACTTAAGCTAGAGAATAAAAACATGGCCTTCAATCAATAATATCATCATATAGAATCATTTTCATCCAAAAAAAATCGTATAGAATCATGACACAGAGACCGTAGGCAGAAGGGGGCAAAAGCGAGTTAAGGGGTATTAATCAACAACTATTTATATATACGGGGTATTTCAAATTTTCAGATATTCAACAATCAGATCAGTATAAACAAATCATTCAAGTTCTATTCCATTCATTTCAATTCACGAATCTAGTGTTGAGTGTTTGTCATGGGAACCCTACAAAACAATGATTCCAACATATAGGAACAGTAATCCGGAATGAAAAATAACAAACCCAGGAAGAACATGAAGAAATTACAGTGGGATACGGCGACCGGGATATTTCTGAATCAGCAGCTTAGTTTTCAAGAGCTTGCTTGTCAGTTTAAGTGATGAAAACTCTGATTCGGGACGGCAGCGACGGAGGTGAAAGAAAGTATCGAGGGAGGCGGCGATGAGCGGTGGGTCAACTCGGAGGCAAATTGGAAAAGAAAACAAAATTGGGAAAGCAGCACGAAGCGGTGGGTAAACACAGGGACGAATGAAAAATGACGATATTTTAGAGTGCGCGGACCTCCCCGTTCTCATTCTTATCTTGTTCTCTTACAAAAAGGCCTTATTATTAGGGTTTAACTCACCAAATATAGAAATTCACCTCATTAGTAGACAAACCGAGCTTTTATCCAATTATTCGAGTTCGAACTCGGTTTCGAACCTATCGAGCTGATCTTAACGAGCTTTCGAACCGAACCCGAGCTAAGTTTTAAGTTCGAAAAATTAATCGAGTCGAGCTCGAACATAGTAGTATTGGGCTCGGATCGAACTCGAGCCTATCGAACACCCTGAAATTATAAATACAATTTATATATAATCAAAATTTAAATATAATTAGTATGATTTTATGAATTTAAATATGATTATTAATGAACCGAATACTTGTCGAATCATTCGACCACGATCCTATTAACTAGCATCACCTAAAATTTTAAATTTGATCATATTTATCGAGCTTATCGAGCGTCGATTCGAGCATCGAACGCCTATCGAGCCAAACACGAGCCTCATTTGTAAAGGTCGCCGAGCTTCGAGCTCGAATCCGAACACCATTAATTCCTTATCGAGCCGAACTCGAGCTTTAGGTGTTCGGGCTCGGCTCGTTAACAACCCTATTTAGGATTTTTTTAATTGGACTGTACTTTGTCCCAGACCAGACCAGACTTGGGTAGTTATAAAAATACAAAAAAACCAGACCAGACCAGCAAATTACAGTCCAAGTAAAAACATCCTTAGAAAATTATTCAGAACGTCATATGTTATGAATATTCATGCATAGAGTCTCTTATATGAAATTTTTTAATTTTCAAATTAAAGAAAAATGATTATTGTTTTTATATGATTTAGATATTTTGATAAATATACTTACTTTTTTTTTTTTTTTTTTTTTTTTTTTTTTACCCCGGAAGGCAAACCACCAAAATCAGTGGGGTAAATGCCGGGGGATCATTTACCAGAGTTTTATTAAGGATAGGATAGAAGATACAATAAGAAACCGGGGGGGCTAGACCTGACCCGGTAAATGACCCAAAAAATTCAAACAAAGTAAATTTAAAATTCAAGATACTAAACCTTATCCAAATTAATAACAATTAAATAAATCTGAGTGAAGGAATCCCAAATAAGTCACCAAAATAAGCTTGACGGGCCTTAATAGGCAAATCTTTGGGCCTATTAAAAAGCTGAATGTGGTCCATAGAAGTAGAAGCGAGGTTGTGGGCCGTCCAGTTAGCTTCTCTCCAAGTATGACCAACAGACACCCCATTTCTATTTTCAATGAGCTTCATTTCCTGATTAAGGTCTTTCCATCTTCCTTGACCATCGCGAGCTAGATATGCCAAAGCCTGAACCGCATCAGTCTCCACCTTGAAGTTCGAATACCCAGCGTCCACCATCCAACGCGATGCGAAGACAATTGCTTCAATTTCTGCTTCCAAGCTGGACGAAGCCATCAACGGAAACGAGATAGCTATAAGCAAGTCACCGCTCTGGTTTCTCAAGACAGCGCCACCTCCTGCCTTCCCAGGTACAAAGCAAGCATCAGTGTTCAATTTAAGACCAACTTTTGGTTTATTCCACCTTATAGCTTTGATTATCATACTGGTATTTCTAAGATTCCTTGGGATGAGCCTTTCTTCAATTAATACTTTCTCCACTTTGCAAACTTTAAGTCTAGGTAAACTGGAGGCCCATTCCTGAGTAAATTTCTTAATCTGTATAATGATACTTCCAGTAGTATCACACCCATCCTTATTTCCCCAAATTATTCCAGTATAATTCTTCCAAATAAACCAACAGATTATGCCTGGAAGGTTATGTTTGAATAAATCCAACATAGTTTTACTACCTGCCTTAAGCCACCAAGACAGTAGTAATTGGCGTGGAGAGTTAACATAATTAACACTAGGGATGTTAATTATACTGTGATAATACTGCCAAATTGGCTGCACTACTACACATTTAAGGAAAAGATGTTCCAGTGAATCTTCCTGTAGTCTGCATAAAGGACATATGGAGGGATTAACACCTGGTTAAATCGTTTAAGCCTGTCAGTGATAGGAAGAATGCCATGAAGAAGTTTCCACTGGAAAAGTTTGATTTTCATAGGCTGGTGTTGATGCCAAGCATGTTTAAAAGTAAACATACTAGTCTGTTCTTCTCTGACAATTTCATAAGCAGATTTGAAAGAAAAAAGACCATCAGATTCAGGTTCCCAAATGATATTTCCATCTTGATTTGTAGAACAGTTTGAGTTAGCCACAGAATGAATATTACATATTCTCTTCCATATGGGCGAATCAGTAATTTTAGGGACCATATTAGATCCTCTTGGATATCTAGCATTAATAAATTCATTCCAGAGAGATTGACCTGTCCTCCACTTCCACCACAGCTTTAAAGAAAAAGCTTTTTCTAAATAAACAATTGATCTAATACCTAAACCTCCTTCTTCAGTAGGCAGAGCAAGCTTGGACCAAGATAGCCAGTGATAGTGATCTCTATTATTGGAACATCCCCAAAAAAAGTTGGCCATTTTCCTTTCAAGAATAGAGATAACTTTCCTAGGTAAAGTGTCTGCCGCAAGATAATGCAAGGGAATTGAATTAAGGACATGCTTTATTAGTATAAGTCTGCCTCCTTGAGATAAACTTTTACTTTTCCAAGCCGAAAGTTTACTATCAAACTGTTTAATAATGTCCTCACAGTATTGATACCTATTAATGCCTTTATGCAATTTTATACCCAGGTACTTCATAGGGAGTCCAGTGTATTGCATGCCCAGGACTCTTTGGATACTTCTGCTTCTATACCTAGCACCTTTGCCCAATATAAAAGAGCTCTTCTGAAGATTAACAGCCTGCCCCGATGCATTCTGGTAAGCTTTGATGAATTTGCTAAAATTAGACAGAGAACCTGATTCACCATTTAGAAAGACCAAAAGATCATCTGCAAAGCCTAAGTGAGAAATAGGGAAACCAATCTTGCCCATCCAGTAGGGTTTAATAAGACCATTTTCCATATGATGCTTCAGACCTCTAGAAAATGCCTCTGAAGCCAGAATGAACAAGAATGGGGATAAGGGGTCACCCTGCTTGACCCCCCTTTTAGGCTTAAAGAATCCTTGAGGAGTCCCATTAATCAAGATAGAAAGATAGGTAGCCTGCAAATTGTTAAGAACAATCTGAATAAAGTGGTTAGCAAATCCAAATCTCTCAAGCACCTCCTGTAGAAACTTCCAAGACACCCTATCAAATGCCTTAGCCATATCTAGCTTAATGATAACATTTGAACCCCTGATTTTTTTATCAATAGATAACATTTGATAAATATACTTACATATTCAATCATATTATTAAGAAAAATGATAAAATTTATTCATCAAACGGGTTCTGCTCACCAATAAATATAACATGGGGGTTGATGCATTTTTAAATCACAGAAGGTTAATGTGCTGAATTTGTATATTATGAGGGAGTTTGATGCATTAAACCTTTTTATTACCTCATGTTTTAGTTGCAACATTGATGATGAACTTTACACTATATACATGCTCTATTTTGACTATATTTTATTTATAAATGTACTATAAATTAATTTTTTTTTTAAAACGTTGTTAGATTGTTCAAATTTTAAAATTTTAAAATATGATTTATTTATTTTTTGAACTAATTGTTAGTTTATTGGACTCATACTACATGTAATATTCACAATATATTATTTATTTGATTTAAGTGTGTGTTATATGGGGCATTGTTCGAATTCCTCATCCCAGCTTCATCTGACAGCCATGTAATAAATCCGGTGGTCTTCTATTTGTTTCCGATGCAGATAACAGAGTGGATCTTCCATCGATGTCCAGGCTGAGAGCTTTCACTTTGAAAAACAGAGTGCCCAGGGTGGTTGGGGGGCGGTTTTGGAGCGTTGAGCAATGTTTTTCGTTAACGCGCACGGGGTACAATTTGAAGCAAGGTACATACGGTTGCCGATTGGAACTTCCTACCAGTTTCAGGCCTGAAATCGCTCCTTCAATGGCAGGGGAGGGGATAGTAGATTAGTAGATAGTAGAATCCAGCAAGTCACCCCAGTTGCAACTTGCAACCACTGTATGTTGGCCGGTGCGATTCTCAGTCAGGTTGACAGGTATGTTTTAATGAAAGCTTTGAAGTAATTTCTGTTGATGCCTTGATTAAAATTTGAAACTCCATCGTATCATTTATGTCATCCAATATTATATTGTGTTCCCCGGCCAATATAATTAATAAATAATAAACATATGTATTTCTTGCTAGGTAAATTAAATGCAAAGCAGTGAAGTGGCATGTGTCATTTTTTATCATCTCTACGCAATGAGATGTAAAAGTTCTCAAGCAGTATTGTTCTGGTTGAATGTCCTTGGGTGTTGTGCGTGTGTTTTCATGTTGGATGATCAACAACACAATAGTCTTCTGGGCTTCTGGCAATTGTTTAATCAGTCCATGTAATGGAAGTTTTACATACATAGCGGCTTGCTATTGTTAGAGCTTTATCCCACCTGCTATATTTACATAGCAAACTTTTAATCCACCTGTTATTGTTACATAGCTAGCTTTTTATCATCGTTAGTTGTTAGTTGTTTCTATTCGGTATCAAGAGCTATAGGGTTTTAGCCAGTCTAATTTTTTTTTCTCGTTCCAATGGCCTCCCCTGTATTGTCCGCCGCCGCCACCGAGACTACTGCCGCCGCTGTCAACCCTTCGACGACGAGCGAGCAGACGCCGTCGTTGAGCGCGGAACAACAAACAATGGCGTCCGAGCTGCCGTCTGCAAGCTTCATCCCCGATGACATGCTGCCACCGTCGCTGAGCTCCGCCTGGGTGCCGCCGATCTTCACGTGGACTCCGACTCCACCGTCCCTCACGTTGCCGCCGCTTCTTCAGGCCGACTCACAAGGAGAGTCAAGCGCGGCAGCCGCTGCTCGGTTTGCTGGTCCGACTCTTTCCGGCAGTCCGGGGCTTCTCTTGCCGCAAAATTCTGGGACGATCGACCGCAACCCCATAACAAACACACTGCTTGTTTCGTTTGCTACTTTGGCTCAAGGTATGACTTTTGGGGTCTCAATTACCTAAATTGTCCCCTATGATTTATATCTAGGGAAATTTTGATGGAGGTTCACACTTTGAAAAATTCTTTTGCAATCTGGGAACGTTTGGAGTCTCGGTTTATGGCTGCCAGCCTGGCACGATCCATGGAGTTAAAACAGATGTTATCTCACACCAAGAAGAAGGAGAATTAGTCCATGGAAGAATATGTCCGCGGCATTCAAACTATTGCTGACAATGTAGCCTCCATCAATTCCCCGGTTTCCAATGCTGATCTTATTCAATATACGCTTTTAGGATTGGGACCCGGTTATGAATCACTAGTGGGACCCCTTACCTTGTTTCCTGAAGGACTCACTTTTGACAAATTAGGCACAAAACTGGTTCATCAAGAAGCCCGCTTACGTTACCAACAATCCTTGGAACCATCACTCTCGGCCCCGGCGTTCGCTGCACACCCTAACGGCGATCGTCAACCTCAACAGCCTGGCCGAGGACGAGCGGTTGCTTCCGGCGATAATCAGCAACAACCGCCTGACAGAGGCGGACGTGGTGGCCGACGAGGGAATCGCGGCAGAGGGCGTGGCCGATACCAGCCGCAGCAGCAGTACGGTCAGCCTCCGCCGTACCTCGGCCCCGGACAACATCACTATCCGCCGGCAGCACATCCTAGAGGGGCACATCCACCACAAAATTGGGGATCTGGTACAGTTTTTTGTAATACAGTTGAGTCATCGTTTTGTACTCCTGCTCTCTCTACTTTTTGTACTAACTATGCCTCTGCAGGATCTTCCTCGTTTGAGAATAGTTTTAGTTCAGTCCCTCCACCTGTTGTTTGTCAAATCTGTCACTCCCCAGGTCATTCAGCTGTAGCGTGTCCGTCTCGTTTTGTTCAAACTCAGGCTCCAGCCTTAGCGGTCTCTACTGGTGAAGCCACTCCAGCTGTTTGGTATCCTAATTCTGGTGCTTCCGCTCACATGACTCCAAATGAAGGTATTTTGAATAATAAATCTATTTATTCTGGACCACTAAAAATTACGGTTGCTAATGGATCTAATCTTCCTGTTATGACTACTGGTAATTTGCATCTAGCTACTAAGCCTCGGCCTCTCCATTTAAAATCGGTTTTTCATGTGCCTAATCTTAAATATAATCTTCTCTCCATCCAACGATTGTGTGCCGATAATAATTGTTTTGTGATTTTTTGATAAAAATTTTGTGTGTGTTAAGAACACAATTTCGGGGAAGGTGCTCCTCCAAGCTTTTAGTAATGGTGGTGTCTATCCTATCCCTACAAATCATCCTTCCCCAGTTGCTCTCAGTTCACAAGCTGCTCCCGGACCAATTTGGCATCGTCGTTTGGGCCATTGTGTGACACCGCACCCGAGCGTCCTTGAAAATTCAATTTAAGATTCAAAGTTATGTATTGAATTTCCGGGTTACCAAACAATTGTAGAACAATTTATGTTTTATGTAGTGCATTATTGAATATTGTACTGTTCAAACTCGTATATTAGTGTCGGGTTTTGCAAATACTTATTTGGGTCTTACTTAAATATTGTTACTTAACCTTTCAAGACAATTTGAGGAAGGTCGGGCGACCCAAATATTATTTTGGGCCCAACCTGCTAAAAATAGCAAGTATTCGAGAATGGCGTCCTAGACCCACTCGGGAGTGACCCACACGGCTAGTAGCCCAATAATATGTATGACAAATGTCAAAATAAGTGATGGAATGATTAGAGAAGAATACAAATACCTATAGCCCCATCTTTGACATTATTGAACTAAATAATGGGAGTGTGATTTTCCTTCTATGATATCCATCAAGTAAATTATTGAGATGAGCCTACACATATTGGAGATCAATAATGTTATGTAGGGAGTTGACTTGTTCTAAATAAATTAGGATGAGTACAAAAAGACATCTTTGACAAAGGATAAAACAATAGGACCCTTCTTCCCATTTTTGGAAGTACTGGTAGATATTTTGGACCCCAAAATGATTGGGATCAATTGGGAACCACTCCACGTGATATTAGTACCTGCAAGACAAATAAAAATGGGTGAGAGGACTTACCTTGTCCGGCCAGCTTGGAGGGGAGCTGCACAAGACATGATTAGCATCAACTTAGGGCCACCATGAACAGTTTTCGCACAAATTGGTGTGCTGTTTGTCTCCACTCATTATGGGAGTTATACTCGACCAAACAACGTGAATGAGGTGTCCTTGGATAGCCTTTGAAGTCTAGTTTCATATTTGAGTGGTCTCTGTGCAAGAGGGGAGAGTTTATCACACAAAAATCGAGCTGGAGTGAACTGCTGTCTGTAAACTCGAGCAGTGAGAGTGCTGAGGCTGTTTGGTTGATATCTCGAGTTATACCAATCCAATTAAGGCGTGTAAGATACCAAAAGAAATCTCTCAAGACGAGGAATCCGTGAAGGTCTGGTTTGCATCAATCGGAGTAGTGGAAGGCTTCCAAATCGTCCGAGCAAAACACAACTTCGCAGAAACGGATCTACTCTTCTAAAGTGAGTTGTTAACCCCAAAACCTTTCCTTTCATTTTCCAAATGATAAGGACGATTGGTGGAACTATTATACACTACTCCAAGTGCATAATGTGTCCTTATAAAGTTATTATTATTTATGTAAATGTTAGATACTAACCTAGAGCAAATCTTGAAAAACTAGGAAACGAGTTAGCCGGAAAACACCCATTCTAGGGGCTGTTTGTAACACCCCGGCCCCACCGGACCCGAGGTAGTTACTCCGGACCAATAGTACTGTCCCCACAAACCACCACGAGCCTTTACCGCGCACTTTGTCCTCACTCATGCGCGCCCTGAGAAACTTCCCAGGGGGTCACCCATCCCAAGACTACTCCCGTGCAAGCACGCTTAACTTTGGAGTTCTTAGCGGATGAGCTCCCGTAAAAGGAGATGCACCTCTGTTGGTATGAGTAGTACTATTAATCCGTTTATATTAAATCTCAAGTGTTACAATCACCCCCACTTAGGAACGCAACGTCCACGTTGCGCCCATAAACCAATCTCAAATCTCAATCAAATCCCAGAATCTTCCCCCGCTAAGTGCCCGCCCGATATCCAACGGGTCAGCACACTGTCGCAGGGTTGCTCTGATACCACCTGTAACACCCCGGCCCCACCGGACCCGAGGTAGTTACTCCGGACCAATAGTACTGTCCCCACAAACCACCACGAGCCTTTACCGCGCACTTTGTCCTCACTCATGCGCGCCCTGAGAAACTTCCCAGGGGGTGACCCATCCCAAGACTACTCTCGTGCAAGCACGCTTAACTTTGGAGTTCTTAGCGGATGAGCTCCCGTAAAAGGAGATGCACCTCTGTTGGTATGAGTAGTACTATTAATCCGTTTATATTAAATCTCAAGTGTTACACTGTTTTCGTACCAACGATTAAGGGTTGAACTAGCACTTTGAGGAGGCTGTTTGACACTCATTTCTAAGCTAGGAATCAGTTCTCAAGCTTCCTTGGCTGAGGCTTTGGTCATTGGATCGAGAAGGAAAGTTTTAAAGCTCATTTGAGGTGAGGATCGACATCTAGTTGCTTACAACTTGTAGGTTAAGCATGAGATTACCTAAATTCCTAAATCATGTTTTCCATGGATTATGATGATAAATTATCGATGGAATATTGATCTATTTTCCAAAGAATGAAATGGGAAATGATTTGGTAAAGTATTGATAAAAATGGAGTTAAATGAACTATTGTGTGAAATAGGCATTTTACTCATGTGTGATTTGTGTAGATACATAAATGATTATTTATGTATTACATTGGATGATTAAGTTGCGGCTACATATCTCTAAATATGTAGGGTTTTACAAATGGGATATATGATGGATAAGGATAAATCTTAATAGCATTGAAATACTAGTTAATGATTGTTGTAATTGTTAAGGAATTGAATCTAAGGATTTGATTGTAATTGATGTACTTGATCGTGATGCAAGTGACTAAATTGATGTAATGTGATGCTAAGATCATGGTTGGGCAGTCCGTAAGGATGTCCCAAAATAGATTATTGATATTACAAATTCTAGGCATAGCGAGTGCTTAGGAATTGGGGTCTATGCTAATGTAAGGAGATGTACTTGAGCCCGTGCTCATAGAATTGCATTGGGTAGACATGATGTGGTGATTGATGTGCATGGTGATGTAGTTGAGTTGGACTCAAGAAATGCACGGTGGAGTAATTAACTTGTGTTAAATAAGGTGCATGGTGATGTAGTCGAGTTGGACTCGAGAAATGCAACATATGTGTTAGGGTTGAACCCTATGCATTGTTGTGACTAGGGGTCACGGGGTTTGGGCTATGTTTGGTAACAAACTTTGGGCCTACGGGCCGACTACTTGACTTTATATATAAGTAAGTATATTTTGAAAAGGGGCAACTAGGGGTTACGGCCTAGAGTATATTATCACCCTATTTGAGGGTCTTGTGTTTGAAATACTTGTTGTATATCTATTAGATGCCATCCACACCAGCACTTTATAGCCCTATAGAGTGTTGACCCCTTCGGGGGCGTCCCACTACCATTTTTCAGGTTGAGGCTAGAGCTGTCTTCCTGTGCTCGTTGCTCGAGAGATCATCTAGGAGGGAAGACTTGGTTCGTGCTTCCTCCATTCTGTTTTTACACATTAATAAACATGCTCATGAATATTTTACTATAGAGCCTGCGTTCTCATGTTTGCCACGTGTGGCATTTGTTTTCAAACTATGTTTTCCGCTACGTATTCGATTGCTTATTATGCTGTTTATGGATGGCTTACGTGTGAATGATATTCGAGACGCCTTGTATAATATGGATGTGCTTGACTGTGGTTAACTATTCGTATTGTACGGCGGGTTGTTGACGTGTCCGGGCAGGTCCGGGGCGTGACACATTGTGGAAGTCGTATTTTAGATAGATTAAAAAAATCTGGCAATGTTCTTAGTACTTCTAATTTTTCTCATGATTGTGGCATAAATCTACTGGTCCTTTGTTTTTAATTCATTCTGATGTTTGGCTGTCTCCTGTTTTTTCTTCAAGTGGCTTTAAATATTATGTTCTATTTATTGATGATTTTTCCCGGTTTACTTGGCTTTATCCCATGCGTCATAAAAGTGAAGTGGTGTAGGGATGGCCCCGGGCCCGGTTCGGGCCTAGGCCGGGCCGGGCCTCGGGTCTGTTTTGTTGGGCCCGAGCCCGAACCGGTGGCCACCGGTTCCGGGTCCGGTTCCGGTTCCGGGCCGGGCCGGGCCGGGCCGGGCCACCCGGTTAGTTTTTTTTTTTTTTCTTTTCTTCCCCCCCCCCCCCCCTCACCCCCCACCCCCCCAAACCCCCCAAACCGGTCCTAAACATCAAGCCCAACTCAATAAAGCCAAAAAAAATGAAAAAAAAAAAACAGTTCTTGGCCCGGACCCGGGCCCGACCCGGCAGGGCCGGTTCACCAAATACAAGGCCCGAGCCCGGACCCGCCCCCCCCCCCCCCCCCCACCGGGCCCAGGCCCGACCCGGACCCAAGAACCGGGCCGGTTCCGGGCCCGCACAGTGGCGGGCCGGGCCGGTCCTGGGCCGGGCGGCCCGAACCGGGTCCAAGTCTAAAGTGGTGAGACATTTTCAAAACTTTAAATCCATGGTGGAAAATTTACTTGATGCTAGAATTAAATTGTCTCCTAGATCCACCTTATGTGTTTTTCTAGGATATGCCCCTGAATACAAAGGTTATCGTTGTTGTAATCCTATTACTGACAAGATCTATATAAATCGGAATGTGCGGTGTTTTGAAAATTATTTTCCTTATTCCGATTTAATTTCTGTACGTCAAAGGGACACTTCCACAATGCCCGTCGGCAGTACGGTGAGTTTGCATGATTATCACCACTCTTAGACCTCTCTGCCATCACCTATGCATCCCAGTTTCCCGCCACAGACCTTTTCCGATCATCAGTAGAAAACCCCGGCGCACCAGCCCACTGTTGCCCGCGGCAACACACTCGAACCCCACCAACAACCTGCCACCAGCACTACTGACCGCGGCAGCACACCAGACCACCATCAGCAGACCCCCATCCCTACTGCCGAACCCATCGACTCCCCACGGCAGACCCCATCAGACCACATCCTCAGTCACACTTCTTCCAGCCCGAGCCCGAGCCCAACCCCACCTGCATCTTCTCCTAAAAATTGTCTTCCTATGCAAACTCGTGCTAAGGCAGGAATTTTTAAACCAAAAACTATTTTTACTCTCAAAACAGATATTTCGGCATGTGATCCTTCATTTTTTTCAAAGGCAAATAAAGATGCTAAATGGAGAGCTGCTATGGCTGAAGAGTTTAATGCACTTATTGATAATCATACCTGGGATTTAGTTCCGTTTAATACAAGTAAAAATGTGGTTGGGTCTAAATGGATTTATAAAACAAAATTTAATGCTGATGGATCTGTTGAGCACTATAAGGCACGTCTGGTCGCACAGGGATTTACTCAGCAAGCTGGTGTGGATTTTTTTGAGACTTTTAGTCCTGTTGTTAAACCCATTACTGTTCATATTGTTTTATCTCTTGCTGTCTCGTATAAGTGGTCCATTCGTCAGTTAGATGTCAAAAATGCTTTTCTTCATGGCAATCTAACTGAAGAAGTTTATATGCGTCAGTCTCCTGGCTTTGTTCATCCTCAGTTTCCTAATCATGTTTGCAGGCTCAGGAAGGCTATCTATGGTCTTAAACAAGCTCCTAGAGCTTGGTTTTATCGGTTCAGTAGTTTCTTATTAACCCATGGTTTTGTGTGTAGTAAGTATGATAATTCCCTATTTATTTACCGCCATGGGTCTCACATTCTTTATCTTCTGTTGTATGTGGATGAGATCATTATCACTGGTAATTCTCCTTCCTTTATTTCCACTTTTATCTCGTGTCTTGGCCGCTATTTTGCCATGAAAGATTTGGGAGATTTACACTTTTTCCTAGGTGTACAGGCAGTTCGAACACACTCCGATTTGTTTCTGTCTCAACAAAAATATGTGTCTGATCTATTAAACAGGTTTCATCTCCACACTCTTAAACCAGTTCGTACTCCGCTTCCTACTCGAACTAAGTTGTCTCTCACTGATGGGGATCTTCTTGCAGATCCTACTGAGTACAGAAGTATGGTAGGCGCTCTACAGTATTTGACTACGACTCGACCTGATATTACATTTGCTGTTCACCTGGTCTCTCAGTTTATGCATGCACCCCGAACTACTCATTTATTGGCTGTTAAGCGTATTTTCAGGTATCTACAGGGGTCAGCTGCTCACGACCTGCTTCTCCAGTCCAGCACTTCTTCTCCTACTTTGCAGGCTTATTCAGATGCTGACTGGGCCGGATGTCCTGACAGTAGTCGTTCTACTTCTGGTTTTGCTGTATTCTTGGGTCCAAATTTAGTCTCATGGAAGTCCGAGAAGCAGCTCACTGTCTCCCGATCTTCTACAGAGGCTGAATATAGAGCTATTGCTTACACGGTTCAGGATACACTACATATTCGCTCAATTCTATTCGAATTAGGTATCTCTATTCGAGATCCGGTACAGCTATTGTGTGACAATGTTTCTGCCTCCTACTTGTCCACTAATCCCATTCAGCATGCCCGGAGCAAGCACATCAGCATTGATTATCACTTTGTTCGAGAGAGAGTTTCTCATGGAGATCTGGTGGTTCGCTATGTGTTGGTCCCGTTTAAGTGTGAAACAGTCTAGGGGGGGTGAATAGACTGTTTTGCTTTTCAAAAATTTCTCTAAGTCAAAACTGACTTATGAGAGATGGTCTGAATCTGGTGACAGAGAAAGGTCGAGTTCTGATGGCAGAACTGGACCCGGCAGCGGATAAGAGTCTGTCTGGGTAGCCTCAAGAGAACACTAAGGCAAATGCCTTTCTGATGACTCTTAGAACAAGATCTGCTGAACACAGATTCCAAGTTCTTTAGAGTTATACAGTTAAAGTCTTAAGTGCAGAAATAAAAAGCAGTAAAGTAAATGACACCGGGGATTTTTATAGTGGTTCAAGGAACAACGCGTTCCTCTAATCCACTGTTCCACTAAGCTTGTAAAACGACAGTTACAACGCCTTAGTCCCTAGAACTTAAGAAGCTCTCCATGTCTTCTTCAAGCCTAGTTGCCACCCGGGATGCAGTCCTGCTTCCTGATGGCTGGTCCTTTTACTGAGCTTCCCGAAAGTATACCCACTTCACTACTCCAATTAATTGGACGTCCTTCTTTGCAGAAGATGTTTGAAAAACAGAGTTTTTCTCCAACTTGCTTCGTTACAATAGATGTGTTGATGAAGTGCTTGAAGTTGTTGAAGAACTGGAGGAACTTTGCTCTTTGTTGGGGTTGAAGGATTTGAATAATCTGATCTTCCCAACGTAAGCTTTTTTTTGAAGTTGATTATGAAGTTTGAATCTCAAGAGTGCTTTTTGAGTTGTGTAGAGAGCAAAAGTTATCCCATTGTTCTTCATCAAGTATCTTTTATACTGGGGTTGTCTTCCCGTTGGAGGAGGAGACAACTGCATTAAATGCGCGTACTGCGGAGTTGACCGGTTGGACCCGCATATTTGGCAGGTTTCTATTTTTGTAATATATCTTCCAGGAATCTCGGTCAATCATCTGCAATTACTCCACAGCGTATCAGGCTCATTAAATGAGCATTAAATGCTTTCCTTTCGTGAAATATCTCCTAGCCGTTAGGGAATTTCCCGTTAGTTACACGGCCGTTGAAAGGTAGCATCAAATTTTTCTAAGTGTTTGATGTCTGATGAGACTCTCTGATTAGTAGTTCTCAAACCGGGCTCTGATGGTTCTCTGATAGCTATATGAGGGCAGCTCTGGTAGCAGCTCTGATGGTTTCTCTGAACGGCAGCTCTGCAGGCAATTCTCATAGCTAGTTAAAGGAGCAACTCTGCTAGCACTTCTCATAGAGCAGTTCTCCTAGCGGCTCTGATGCTTCTCTGAAGAACAACTTTCATAGGTTATCAGATGTGCAGCTTTGCTAGCATCTCTCATAGAGCAGTTCTCCTAGCAGCTCTGATGCTTCTCTAAAGAACAACTCTCATGGAGTAGTTCTCCTGGCAACTCTGATCAGAAGTACCAAGAGAATCTCTGGCCCGTCGACTATGCTAATACTTACAAAGAAAAATTCTAATACAAAATTTCTATAAGGGGTACTTTAAGATTCTAATCTGTCTAGCATCATCAAAATCTAAGTACAATTATTCCTTACACTATGTTCCTACATACTCAGTTTCAGCTAGCAGATATTTTCACTAAATGTCTGTCACCACAGCGTTTTATTTTTCTTAGGGACAATCTGCGCATTGTTTCCCCTGCACAGCTTGAGGGGGTGTAATAGTGTAATTAATACCATTAATTAGGTTCTTTGTTAGTAATATACGGTACGTGAATAATACAATAATACGTACGTTCGTGTATAATACGATACAATTATATAAAATACGGCTTAATATATGTTTCATACGTTCGTGAAATATATAAAGATACGGACGCGTTTTAAACGTTTCACAATTTAAAAATACGGCATATAATACGTGTCTTATATACTTATTTAATGATATAAATAAAGAGTTATTTAACAATTAACATTTGCACCACAATCTTCAACAATTTAAAATGTACGGAATAGTTTTTTTTTTCAGATTTACGGATTTAAATGCATAGGTACAATACGTAATAAAAATGGCATTGCCTATTTAAGTAGAAGTGGAGAGATATTACTAGAAAATAGTTGATATTACTTTGACGATGAGTTTAGTGAGCCGCCACAACATTTTTTCGATCTCTTTGGAGTCTTGGTATGGGTGGAGAACAAAAGTAATACAGTAGTAGTACAATAGAAATATCGAAACAGATTACGAATTTAAGAAGCTAATTCATTAAATGTAATGACCGTTAAACAATTAGCAAACATATAAGGCATACCGTTTTTTTAAGCAATATAAATAATATTGAGTACGTAGCTTGACATTTTGTTTCAGTTGTATCACTCCATTAGGCTTCCGTTTAATGGTGTGTGTTTTTTAATAAAATACGTATCAATACGTACAGTACGTGTATTATACATTTTATCCTTAAAGTACGTGAGTTTTTCAAAATTTTCTGAAAAATTCATAAACAAGAGTATTATACGTAATAAAATACGTATCAATACGTACGGTACGTGTATTATACATTTTATCCTTAAAGTACGTGAATTTTTCAAAAAAAATTGAAAAATTCATAAACGGGAGTATTATACGTGAATTATACGTTCGAGTGTATTATACGCGAATTATACGCGAATAAACTAACATAGATTAGGTTTCCATATTTATTAGGTTTCCTAATGTATTCAGGACATATTTTTATTATATATATGACACCTAGGGCTACCACATTGGTAAGCCTTTCCATTATTCTCATAGTTTCCATTGTAGTAGCTTTCTTAGTAAGGGTTAAAGGCATTTTACTAATTATTCATTTTACCAGATGATGGACAAGGCAAGCAATAATGCTCAATCCGCAAAGAAAATCCTTCAAGATGCTGGACAAGAAATGCAGGCAAAGGCACAATGAGCAGCTAATGCTAAGAATGCCGTGACCAAGTTATTTGAAGATGCTGCACAATCTTCACCTCATATTGATTGGCCTTTGGGCTAATTATATTGTTTTTCTTAGTTTTTTCTCCAACACTTTACTTTGCTTCTTTTTGTGTGTGAAATTGACAAAGATGAGAATGTACGTGTCAAATATAAAAAGAGTGGGTACAATTTATCTCTTCTATTATTCTATTGCACAATTCAAACTAGCAATTTCATTAGTTTTAATTCAAAGTAGTGTCTTGATTTTTCAGGCGCTCAGGTCAAAAGTGGACAACCTCTAGCTATGCATCTTGCATCTTTTACGGGTAAACTAGCTATGACCTAACAAATGTGCCGCTTTAAGATGATATTTGATCAATTGCTTTAGACACTTCAATAATATCTTGAATAAGTTTGATAATAAGTTGGCGGGTTGGAAACATAAATTACTTTCAGTTGGGGGTAGAATGATTTTAATTCAACATGTGCTTGGTTCCCTCCCCCTTTATCACATGGCTGTCTCCCCCATCCCCAAGTATGTTATTCAGAAAATGGAGAGAAAACTCTCCAATTTCCTTTGGGATAATTCTGATGACCATAATAGGAAAATCTGGTGTAGCTGGAAAAATTGTTGCTACCCAGTTTCTGAAAGTGGTTTAGGCTTCAGGAGCCTTCATCATATCCAGCAAACCTTTTTCCTTAAGCTAAATTCGAAGCTCGAAAATAACACAGGTTTATGGGCCAATTGGGTCAACTCTCTAAAGGATGATACCAAGTCTGTTATGTCCAGTTCTATTGAGTCCATCCGTAATATTTTTGATGCAAATTGCAGGATTCAATTGAACAATGGCTCAAGCTCCTTTTGGTTCTCCAATTGGAACGACATTGGACCCATTTACCATCACCTGGAGGACATCCCTCCTGATATTATTAACCTTACTATTACTGAGGCTTTTCATTCTGGCCGGTTGATACCTGAGATCACAAACTGTCTGCCCAGACACGTTACTAACAAAATTCATGAGACACCTATCCATTTTAATGATTCCGAGGATAAGTGTGTTTGGCAACCAAGCCCTAAAGGCAATTTCACTTTTAGTAGTGCCTATGATGCTAATAGGCCAAAGAGGCATCCAAATCCCACTGCCAAATATATTTGGAATGCTCGCACACCAAAAAAATATCCTTTTTCTTATGGAGAATTCAAAACAATCTCATTCCTTTTGGGGAAAACCTGACTCACATGGGCTTTTTAGGCCCTTTCAAATGCCCGTTTTGTCAAAATCATGACACCAAAGACCATTTTTTCCTTAAGTGCGATTTTAACAAAGAAATATGGAGCTACTTTGAAAATATTTTTAAGTTCCACCCCCCTCATGATGGTAGCCTCAATACCTATATGGTGCGTTGGTATAAGGACTTTAAAGGTCCCTCCCAGGAACTTAATTTCATTCTTCCAAATATCATTATTTGGCATCTTTGGAAAATCCGCAATACTTTTCTTTATGATGAAAAAAAAGGTCATATTCCTGAGGCTATCAAAGCTATTAAAAATGATCTTTTTGCCTTATCGGTTGCCAAACCTTTTATCACAAACACCTCACATCCTCAAATCAATTCAATCTTCTCACTATAAGGCCCAAAAAAATCCACACCATACCTATTGCTGCCCATTGGATAAAACCCCCCAAGGAGTACTTCAAAATAAATATGGCTTCTTGCGATCTTAATCCCAATCTCATCCGCACGGTTGCTCTCATTCGCAATGCCATCGGAAGCTACACTGGTCATATCTCCCAGCTTGATAAGCATAATGACCATTCTCTTGCTATTTATGATGTTATTATTAACCTTTTTACTCATCTTAATTTTGATAATATTATTATTGAGGTTGATAACAGAGACATTTATGAAGGCATCATTGGTCATTCCATTCAACACTGGAAATATTGGTCCCGCATATGCACTGTCAAGAAAAAGCTAAAGGAATTCAATTGGACAATCATGCACATCAATCGTGAAGTCAACAAAGCAGCCGGTTACTTAGCTTACCGCTACACTTCCATTAAAACCAAAAATCATCATTTCAACCAATTTGTTGGTATCCTAAAGTTTGACGCTATTAGTTATCCTTATGTTGTTTAATCTATGAGTAGGCGTTGGTTTGGTCCTCCTACTCCATGTATATTTCTTTGGTTAATAAATAGGTGGGGTGTTACCTGGCCCTCACCCCAAAACTCTCGGGTTTTGGACTAAACCGGGTTCTAAAAAAAAACAATATGCAATAAAAACTAACAATAATATGCTTGGGTTATAAGAATTAATTTTGGAACTAAAAATATCAAATCACATTGTTTATTATGCATTTTTTTTTATGTAGGTTTCCATCTTTTCGGTGCTTTGAAATAAAAACCACTTAGGTACCCTAATGTCGAATTTTAAGGAAATCCACAGGAAATATGAATAAACAATAAAAAAAGCTAAATTTTCAAATTTATCAACAAAAAGAAACAAAATGAAACTAAATGTAATAAAAACTAGCAATAATTTTCCCTAGTGATGATAATTTTTTGCAGCTAAAAATATCAAATTACAAAATTCAAATTACAATTTCTTACTTTATTAAAAGCAATCTACATTTAAGATATTTTAATTGTTTCACACTTCTTATTTTTGGGAAAATATTTTTATATTTTCTAGTGTGTTTTAGTGTTTTAATCCTTTTCTTATACTTTTTTAACACTTATTTTTTAAAAAAAAATATACAAGTATGTATTTATTTGATTATTTTGGAAGTATTTGTAATTTATATTCTAGAAATTTTAACTTTCCTAAACAGTTGTGATTTTTTTTTTATAATTTTCAATACTTTAAAAAATAAATTATTTGATTTTATATACTGATTTTTTACAATTTTATGATTTTAGATCTTTTAAAATATTATTTACATTTTCAGTTTTTAAAAAACAAATCCTATTTTCTACATACTCATACGTAGTATATTTCTATATTTATGTTTTTACCTTTTATTAATTTTACTTAAGTTTGATTTTTATATTTTTATTGTTTTATATTATGTATATAAAATATGGATTATACGTTTTAAAGTAATTACATTGCATAAAACCGCATTGTCTTACAATTTTGTGACGTTCTAAAAATTTTGAATTTTTTATCAACTTTGTCATTTCTATGCTTTTTAAATATTTTCCGATCTATTTTTAATAATTTAATCCCTTTGTTGAGTTTTTAATTTAATTTAGAAGTTTTGAACTTCGATTTTTTCTTATAATGAACTCTTTTTCTCATTTTAAGTATTTTTATTTCCAGAATTTACCCCCCCCAGTTATTTTCATCTTTTTTACATTTGACATTTTTTACATTATTTACTTTTTAGAATAAGAATTGAGTAATTCTTAGTTAGAATTTGTATTGGAACAAAATCAACAAATATGGTGCGTACAACCGTACAGTAGAGTTGGAACCTCACGTTCATTTCTTGGAAATATGCACGCAACACGGGTTATTTGTGAAAAGTTAATTGTAGTTAGCCTATTTTGAAATTAGTTTTAAAAAATGAAAAACGTGATATTATTTTGACCTTTTTGTCCACTTGCGAAAAATTCCCTATTAATTTGAGTGAGCCAATATGTTATTTAATAAGGTATAGAGCTCAAATGTGTAGAGACTCATGGACTTAACCTAATTAATAATGGGCTTATTACGGTTAAGCATTTTCTATAAATAGAGGGATTATGGTCCCTATTGTACACATCATTCCGTCCACTAGAGAGGTAATTCCTGAGGATGTGTATCAACTACAAGACGCAAACCCTAGCCCCCGTCTCCTAGATCTCTAAAGATCATCTTTAATGGAGTCAGGTACGCTTCCGCTAATTTGCTTTTCTAGATAATTCCAATATGAAGATTAAAGTATTATCAAATTTATTCCAACAAATGATATCAGAGCCTCCTTGATATGGAATTATTTGAAGTATTCATACATTTGTTTCAATCTTAAACGATTGAATTTCAGATATTTCTTTATTTTAAACCCGGTAGGCAAACCACCAAAATCAGTGGGGCAAACGCCGGGGAACGTTTGCCGAGTTTTATTAAAAATCAAAGAGGTACCAAAACCTTTTCAGAAAAGGGCATTCCCTTTCAGAAATACAATAGAAAATATGACGAAAGAAAAATCATAGATAGAAACGAAACAAATCACAGCCTAATAGAAGGAATACCAAATTTGTCCATCATATAAGCTCTCTTAACCACGCCCGACAGATCAGTAACACATTTAAAAATATTCAAATGGGCTGAGTGAAGTTGGGCCAGTTTATCCGCAGCCCCATTTGCCTCACGCCAAGTATGTCTGAACAAGATCCCTTTCCTATTACACTCTAGCAGCATTTCCTGAATGAGAACCCTCCATCTCCCTGACCGGCCATCTCTCAGACAATCCAAAGCATTCCTAGAATCGATTTCCACCTGAAAGGAACTGTAACCAGCATCTAAAGCCCAATGCGTAGCAAAGACCATCGCCTTGATCTCAGCATCGATCGCTGCATCAGCTTGTAGCGGAAATGCCATCGCGAAGATTAGCAGACCATCCTGATTCCTCATCAAAGCTCCTCCGAAAGCACCCTGAGGTAAGTACGAAGCATCAATGTTGAATTTCAGCTTTTGGGGTTTTTGCCATTTGATGATTCTTGGAACTATACCCGTGAGCTTAAAATTCAAGGGAATTAGCCTTTCTTCAAAAAGGATGCTGCCTCTCTCCCGCATCTTTAATCTGTTGAAACCAGAAGCCCAAGATTGAGTAAAAATCTTGATTTGAATAATTAGGTGTTCAGATGTAGAAACCACCTTGTCCGAGCCCCAAACAAGACCACAATAATATTTCCAAAGATGCCAACATATAATCCTAGGTAGATTATGTTTGAACAAATCTAAAACAGTTTTACTCACATTATTTGCCAACATATTTCCAAAGACCGCTTTCAACCACCAGTTGAAAAAGAATTGTCTCACAGTATTATCAAAGCCTATAATAGGGATTCCACAAATATTCATGAAATATATCCAAACAGGCTGAGCCATCTTGCATTGAAAAAGAAAATGGTTCATAGAATCAGTATTGGCTCTACACATAGGGCAGATTGAAGGATTTAGTACCTTCTGGAACCTGCTTAGATTATCAGTAGTAGGCAGAATATTGTTAAGAATTTTCCATTGGAAAATCTTAATTTTCATCACTTGCTTAGGGTCCCAACAATGCTTAAAAGAGAAAGTGGAGTCTTTTTCAGTTCTAACCAGTTGATAGGCAGATTGTAAAGAGAACAAGCCATTCTTCTCACCAGACCATAATTCTCCTCCAAATAGAGGAGTCATAAACCTTTGGAACCATGTTATCACCCCTAGGGTATTTTGCTTGAAAAAACTCAGACCAGAAAGAACCACCTTTCTTCCATTTCCACCAAAGTTTCAAGGTGAAAGCTTTTTCTACCTCTGTTAGTGCCCTAATTCCCAGACCTCCTTCTTCTGTAGGAAGGCACAAATCTGACCATTTAATCCAATGATGCTTAGGCTTATTGTTTGATGCACCCCAGAAGAATGTAGACATTTTTCTTTCCAAGATCCTAACAGCTTGCTTTGGCAAGTTGTCAGCAGCTAACAAATGCAAAGGAATTGCACTCAGGACATGTTTAATTAGGATAAGGCGACCTCCCTGAGATAGATTCTTCTGCTTCCAGGGGGTAAGCTTTGCATCAAATTAATGAATAAGATCCAAGCAGTAGGCATGTCTATTAATACCCTTATTAAGATTTACTCCAAGATATTTAATAGGCAAATCGGTCTTGTGCATTCCCAGTAAATTATGAATAATATTACCTCTTGTACCACTGTGCTTGCCACAAATGAAAGAGCTTTTATCAAAATTAACTGATTGACCAGAAGCCCTTTCATAAGACTGAATAAAATTTTTAAAATTCCTTAAAGATCTAGCACCTCCATTAAGAAAGATAAGTAAATCATCAGCATAGGTCAAATGAGAAACAGAGTGACCTATATTACCCATCTAGAAAGGAAATATGCTCCCATTATCGAACAAAGCCTTAATTCCTCTTGAAAAAGCCTCTGAGGCTAATATGAATAAGAAAGGGGATAAGGGGTCACCCTGTTTTACTCCCCTAGGTTTAAAATAACCCTGAGGAATCCCATTGATAAGGATAGATAAATAAGTAGACTGGAGGTTATTCAAAATAAGCTGAATAAAACTCTGGGAAAAGCCAAACTGGTTCAGAACTTCAGCAATAAACTTCCAAGATAATTTGTCAAAAGCTTTGGCCATATCAAGCTTAACAATAACATTAGAGCCACACACCTTTTTATCAATAGCATGAACCATTTCTTGACCAATTAAGATCTGATCGGTGATGTCCCTACCTTCCATAAAGCCAGCTTGTTCAGGAGATATAAGCCTAGGCATAATCTGGGATAATCTAGCAGTCAAGACTTTAGTGCAAATTTTGCTAATAAAGTTGGACAAACAAATTGGCCTGAATTCTGCAAATGAGGTGGGATTATCATTTTTGGGAATGAGAACCACCACTCAACTAGACATTCCTTTGGGGATTGGAAGGCCCATAAAAAATTCATGCACAGCTTTAACAACATCACCTCCAACTATATCCCAACATTTTCTAAAAAAATTACCATTAAAGCCGTCGGGGCCCGCTGCTCCGTTCTGATTTAGGGCCCAAATTGCATCTTTCACCTCATTCATATCAGGTAGTTTCAGAAGCATATGATTGTCATCATCCTGAACTAACTTAGGAATACTTTGCAGAATGGATCCAATCTCAACATTGGTATCAACAGAGTACAGTTGAGAGAAATAGGCTACAGCAGCCTCACTATATCAGGTAAGGAATTAACTTGGTTACCTACATGATCAATTATGGAGAAGATATACTGCTTTCTGTTTTTAATTTTCACATAGGAGTGATAGAAGTGGGAATTAGAGTCACCATCTTTTAGCCATTGAATATGAGCTTTCTGTTTCCAGAATTTTCTTTCTAATTTATATTTAGAAAGAAGAATAGCTCTCAGAAATGACCATTGTTCCTTATTGCTCTCACTAGGATCAGCAATGAAATTATTTTCAGCTTGTAACACCTCCTGTTCACACACTTTGATGGCATCAAAGATATTACCAAAGGTTTGTTTATTCCAAACCTTTAAATCTTTTTAATGCACTGAAGTTTGAAGACCAAACCTCTCATACCACCACTAGATCTGCTTGATTGCCAGCTATGTTTGACTGTGTCCAAAAATGTAGAATGACTTAGCCACATATTCTGGAATTTAAAAGATTTAGGACCACTTGAGCTTTTTTTGGAACACTGAACCAATATAGGATTATGATCAGAAGGAGACTTGTCCAAGTAGGAAATCTGAATAGAACTGAAGTGGTCAATGAAAAGGTTATTTAGTAACACTTTGTCCAGTTTCCTCTAAACCCACCCATTAGATCTAATGCCAGACCAGTAAAACTGAGAGCCAAGATGGGGCAACTCAATTAGATCACTAGCTGCAATGAAATCAGAAAAATCGGTGATGCTATCTAAAATAGGAGTACTGCTTCCTTTGTGTTCACAGTGATTTGCAATGGCATTAAAATCACCCCCAACTATTCATGAGTCAATCATAGAAGATGAAATAGTTAATAAGGAGCTCCAACGATTCCTTCTAGTAATATGATTATGTTTTCCATAAACTGCAGTAATCCATCCATTAAAGTCCTTAATAGCTTTCAGATGAACATATTGTGAGTGCCAAGTAATATCAGAAATAGAGACAACCTTAGGATCCCAGAAAATCCAAATCTTATTGATAGGGGAGAAAATAGCTTCTTGAAAACCCAAAATCATCTTAAACTCTTGAATTAATAGGGACATCCACTGTTTAATTAAAGAAGAAAGTCTGGAAGATGAGGTTTCCAGTCCTCTAACATTCCAAAATAGAAAATTCATTGGGAAGTGTTAAAGGGAAGTATAGCAAGCCTGTTGGCTGTAGTTTTATTGCTTGAACCTGGAACCTCACTTGTATTTTTCTTTTTTGCAGCATTTCTAGTAATTCTCGGTGACTCTTCAGGGATATCTTTCTTCTTGGATTTTCTGTTGGTAACCAGCATATAACCTTCTTGATTGTCTACAGCACTAGTATCCCTCTCTTCACATTGGATTGATTTTTCTGATTTATGCTCTGAAACCAGGTTTTGTGAGGGAGGATCTGGAGGATTGAGTGCAGTTGTGTTCACGAGGACATATTCTGGAGGTGCAGCTCTAGAATCCTCAACTTGTTTTCTAAGGAGATCAATTTTTGCAGATAATTCTGGCCACGAATCCTTCCACTTCTGCAGGTCAATTTGTGATCCGTGTTTGACTTTTTTTCCCATTTGAAGCATACTCCTTTCCTTTAAGTTCTTCATCCATAACCATCTGCTTATGTAGATCTTGAATATCTATATCGTCCTTGGCAGTTGGAATCTATGTGTGGCTTTTATTATGTATGCCAGGAACATCAATTGGCAGCAAATAATTAACCTCCTGCGAAAGAGGTTCAGAAGCAATTGGATAGGCCTCAGAGTCAAGCAATTGATTAACCTCCTGATGGTTAGTAACATGGAGAGGTTGAGGAGCGATTGGATGATCCTCAGAGTCAAGGAAGACTTCCTCTCCATCTGATTCTTCATTTGTAACTAGTTTGGATGTTGATGGCTTGTCAATTATCTTCCCTGTGGCATGGCTTGTAACCTTAATATCTTTTTGTTTTTCCACTCACTGCACTTTTCTTTAGGCACAACCAACTTAATATTGTCAACCTGATGTTTGGGGCAAGAGGCAATAGAATGGCCCTCATGATAACATAGAGAACAATATTCTGTTTTCATAGAGAACCGGCTGAGCAAAACCAATTGATCCACAGTTAACCCAAACCTTGTTTGGCATCTCTTTTGTCAAATCCAGTTCTACGCAAATCCTTGCAGTTGAAGGCTTAGCCAGGGTGGTTGTAGCCGAGTCCAGATGCAGGGGATTACCAATCAGACTAGCAATTGCAAATAAGGCTCTTTTGTCATGCAAGTGAATAGGGAGACTCTCAAAGACAATCCAAACGGGAACCACAGGTGATTCCACGTTCGGCCGGAAATCCGGAGACCATTTCGTAACACGCATAATATTACCTTGAATAGACCATGTCTATCTATTCCAACATCTCAGATAGTCTTCCTCCGAGTCGAAACGGATCAAAACATGCTTCTTCTCTAAATGACCCAACTGAAAAGGCCCTTTAAAACCAATGACCTCGAAAGACTTTCTGATCAACGTGAGGCTAGGTGTAACACCCCCAAAGTTATACCCAAAATAGAGGCTAATAATAGCAATAATAGATAGGATCACCCAAAATCTTTAATCCAAAATAGTTTAAATTTCAGCGGAAGCTTAATATTCAATGGGTGTTACTGCCACATTCGGTTCTCACATAACCGAATGCATAGGCTAAACCACAATCCAACAATAAACATAAATACGGAGTTCAAAACATAATCAAATAAAACAATAACAAGTTCTTAAATTCAGTTTTATTAAATATAACTAGTAACTAGTCTAAGTGATCTATCGGGGCTCTCATCATCAAGCATGCTCTTCATCACCTGCACCAAATTAAGTGCAGAAAAGAAAACAAAGCAAAGAAAATAAAAGTTAGCTTTTTAGCTAAGTAAGACCCACCCAACCCCGTAAAATAATATAGTTTGAGAACGTAGTTCTTGATACATACATAAAAGTCCAAAAATCGGTGAGGTAAAACAAATGTTTTCATAATTAAATAATATAAGTAAGAAGGACGGTTTCACACAAATCCACATTTAAATACTTCTCTTCAAACTCATACATGATTTTCATCCACCAAACTCATATCCCCTAATTGTTTCTACATTATTTTAAGGATGGGGGAGCTCCCAAAAAAGAGAACCCAGACCAAGCGAATACGTGGTCACCAACTACCACGCATCACCCCGGGTGTCCCAGACGGTTGCATAAGCTACTGAGATCACCTATGAACCGACCGATAAACCCGGACCCCACCACCCACCAATTGGAAACTGAACTTCTACCTTAAATGTGCACACCCCCTAAGAGGGATTCCAAGCCCTCCGAGTAGTAAGAAGTCCAAGTAGTCGAGACTAGCTAAGTCTCTACCGACTACCCTAGGAAAAGATAAAAGTGGACTAGGTGCTACTACTACCACAAAACCGAAGCCAATAATAATAATATCCAAGTATCCAAAACCGCCAAAGAAACTATCCACCAGATAATAGTAGCACTACCCTAGACCACAGTTCTACATTAAACCGGATGTAGAGCCGAACACCACGGATTACTCCCGGGTGCTCAAAGTATTCAGAAATCATTGATTACAATTTTTGGCAAAAGTTTCAATACAACACTTTCCAAGAATAGCATCTATCACCACCACCAATTAGGGTATTCCAAACCCAGAATATATTCTCAAAATATGGTACTAAAGGTGTTCATGACATAGCTCAGTTCACACCAAAACATTCTCCAAAATTTTCCAATCCAAATTAACTATTTCCCAGAAATCACAATTTTTGTCAAGCAACTAATTTGATAAATTCACCATAAATCACACGTTCATAAATTCCCATAAAATCATAGATCATCATATCCATACTATAATAACCGAAATATTCATAAAATTTCAGAAAGAAACTCAAATCATAGCACAAACCCTAATTATTACATATAGGGGCAAAATAGTAGTTTTGGTTGCAATAGTCCTTACCTCGAGGCTAGCAACGAATCCTAAATGTCAAACCTAGCTTGAGGAGTCAATCACACGTCCCTAGGAAGTTATAGGGTCGAAGGATCACAATTTAGGAGAAAGAAATCAAGAAAACGGATGAACGATGCGAATTAGGCAACAAAAACGCTTACCGAAAGATTGTATCGTTTGATCTCGTCCTTGGAATCAAAAATCGTATTGGATATGTTAATATTAAAGTTTTGGAAGAGATAGAGCTTGAAGAGGCGGTTCTAGGGTTTTTTGGAATGAGGAAAATCGGATTAGGGATGTATTTATAGCGAATTTCGAAAGTTGGGTCGTATTAGGAAAAAATAGGGACGCACGATCGTGCGTACCTCCCTACGCACGATCGTGCGTTGCTGGCAGTAGCTATTACACTCAATTTTAATTCCATGCACGCCGTGCGTGACCCCCAGACGCCCCAAACCTTAGTTTTTGCTCCGTTTCTTCCCCGTTTGCACCTCCCCTTGGTCCGAGACACTAAACCAACCATAGTAAACTATCCCAAGACCATCTAAACGATATGAAACATAATTTTAATTACTTTTCAAATTCTTCCAAATTTTCGGGGTATTACACTAGGTCTTCCACGGTAAAAGTAGCCAACCAATGACCTCTTATGAACATCAGCCAAGCGTTGAGCATCATGCTCAGGAAAGGATATAGCAGACAGTCCTTTGAATCGTGACTTAGTGTAAGAGAGAGGAGGTTCCTTATTAGAAACCACATCAGCGAACGATTTGCAAGACCAAACCCTACCATCAGGCAGTGACGGCGGTGGAAGAGCCACCGCAGAAGAGCCCTCCGTCATTCAATCGAAATGAATCGCCAGAGCTAATCAGAATCAATCTCCCCCGGCAGAATTGCAGATATTTCTTTTATCATATGATCTGTCAATTAAATGAAATCGGAGCAATGCGGTTTTGCACTTATGCAATTCGTTCCTAATGTTGAATGGAGAGTTGATGATTAAATGGAAATCGAATATTGTTTTTCTTGTATTGCTGTCAATTTTATCGGCGGCTAACATATTCAAGTTTTCATCTGGTTTCAATTCATTCCGGGGCCTGATTTGCTCGATCATGCGCTGGAATGTTATGTTTTTTAATTTAGAAATTACTTCAAATAGGACTAAAACTATGGAAAAACTCAAAATAGGATTTGCTATATTTTTTATTCCAAAATAGGACCATATTGGTCCTATTGGAAACATACCTATTTCTTCATTCCATTCTTACCCCTCCTTTAAATATGAGTAAAAGATAGTCAAAAGTCATAATTAAATGTTTAATTCATAATAAATTCGAAAAAAAAAAATCAAAAATTCGTAGGAAAAAATAAATAAAAAATTAATAAAACTTTTATAAAATAAAAAATAAAAAAAATTATTTTTTTGAAAATTAATAAAAAATAGTAAAACTCCATAAAAAAATTAAAAAATATATGGATGCCTTTCCCACCGTATGTACTACCTCCCTGCACCACCACCTCCGATCGGTGTAAAAAATGCCATTTTTTTAATTCCAAAAAAGGCATATTACTCTTTGAGAATGCGAACATTTTCATTTTGCCAACTTGAATCATTTTGACTTCTGCCGAAAATATGGCATTCGTAATGAATTTGGCATCCCCCCCCCCCCCCCCCCGCGATAAAGAAGAAGAAGACGGACGACGGTCATATCCCATGGACAACACAAGGTCAGGGTGGCCACGCTCGTCCTCATGACATGGGGCGATACCCCCTTGCGTACCCGGTGAGCCAGATTTTTTAAGCAATCAAGCACAATGGCCTCCTCAAGGAACCACAGGTCACCAAGGCCACAATGGGGAAAGACCTCACGCTTTACTGTGAATATCATCGCAGGACAGGCCACCATACGAATAACTGTCACCAACTCAAGAAGGTGGTTGACGAACTAAAGCGGAAGGGTTACCTCAGAGAATTCGTAGCAAGCCCAGCACAGCAAGGCCAGAGACAGCCATACAAGAAGCCATGTACTTGGTGCCGTGATGACCGGCGAGTGTCTGAGCCCAAAGACGTAGATTATCGAGCAGCTGATAAACGTCCTAAGAGCTCCCTCGGCCCGGATGGCAGGAAAAAGTAGATGGAGATCAAGGTGATCTTTGGAGGTGCTGAGATCGTTGTTAAAGTGAAGAAATGCTCATTTTAACAACGATATCTTTATCTCAGTTTATCTCAGCATTATCTGTATACATATAACCAATATATGTATACAGTTGTTAAAATTAGTCTTGTTTTGGTTTACCATTTATGGTATTTATTTGTAATAAATAGAATAGCCTTGTAAGGATGAGGGTCATTTAAGTGTAAGGCCCAAATCCCTAGGTTAGACCTTTTTAGGAAGGTTGTACACTCTGAGCATATAAATATGCGCTTGGGATTTACAACGCCTAACTTTTCACACATATACAGTAGCCGCATAACAGTTTTTTTTTTTTATATTTAGTGAGAGTTTCATCCATTCGAAATCTTTAAGAACATTATAATGAACTTTCTCTCAATCTTTATTTCACATTTGTGCATCCATATCTGTTAGTTAATCTCATAAAGCAGGGACCAACAAATGGTATCAGAGCCCACGAGTGAAGATCGATCGAAGAAATGCTATGTTTTTTAGTTTATCAACATTCTTCGAATTTTTGATCGGTTTTTCTTATTATTGCTCGAAAAACTTAGATAAAGATAGTGCTGAAATCGCATCATCGAAACAAACGTTTAATGCCTTTTCATTTTCAGTTTCATGAGACTTGAAGATTTCTCAATATACTCCGTTTTTTGAAGAACATGAGTTTTTGAAGTTCAACAGTGTTTTTTGAACAGAAGACTTTGCAGGATAAGAGGTAACTATTTCTCCCAACTTCCTTTGAACTCAATAGCACACCCTCGCATCATATCCTCAAGAATTTGAATAACTCTTTCAGATTGACCATCTGTCCGAGGATTAAAAGTTGTGCTAAAGTTCAATTTCGTACCAAGTGCCTCTTGTAAGCTTTTCTAGAATTGAGAAGTGAATCTTGGATCTCTATCGGATATGATGGATAGCGGTATCCCATGTAGTCGGACTATTTCTTGGAGATACAATTCAGCCAACTTGTTTAAGGAAAAATCCCTTCAAATGGGTATGAAATGAGCAGATTTGGTAAGTCGATCCACAATTACCCGAACTGAGTCATTCTTCCTTGGTGTCAAAGGTAATCCCACCACAAAATCCATGGTTACCCGATCCCATTTCCATTCTGGTATTGTAATGGATTGTAACAATCCAGATGGAACTTGATGTTCTGTTGGTCCCGTTTGAGTAGGGAACAGTCTAGAGGGGGGGGGGGGGGTGAATAGACTTTTCTAATTTTTCAGTTTTTTCTTCTAAGTCAGAGATGACTTATCAGAGGTGGTCTAAATCTGATGACAGAGATGGTCGAGTTCTGATGGCAGAACTGGACCAGGCAGCGGATTAAAGTTCTGTCCGGGTAGCCTCAGGAAAAATACTAAGGCAAATGCCTTTCTGATAACTCTTAGAACAAGATCTGCTGAACACAGAGTCCTAGTTCTTGGGAGTTAAGCAGTTAGAATCTCAAGTGTAGAAATTAAGTGCTTAAAGTAAATGACACCGGAGTTTTTATAGTGGTTCAAGGAACAACGTGTTCCTCTAGTCCACTGTTCCGCTAAGCTTGTAAAAACAGCAGTTTACAACGCCTTAGCCCCTAGAACTTAAGAAGCTCTCCACGTCTTCGTCAAGTCTAGTTGTCTCCTAGGATGCACTTCCTTGCTTCCTCTAAGACTGGTCCTTTCACTGAACTCCTTGAAGTATCACCACTTCACTCCAGTTACTTGGACGCCCTTCTTTGTAGAAGATGTTTGAAAAAAAACAGAGTTTTTCTCCAACTTGCTTCGTTACAATAGATTTGTTGATGAAGTGCTTCAAGTTGTTGAAGAACTGGAGAAACTTTGCTCTAGTTGGGATTGTAGGATTTGAGTCAGATGTTCTTCCCAAAGTAAGCTTTTTCTTGCAGATGAATATGGGGTTTGAATCTCAAGAGAGCTTTTTGAATATTGTAGAGAGCAAGAGTTATCCGGTTGTTCTTCGTTGTGTATCTTTTATACTAGGGTTGTCTTCCCGTTGGAGGATGGGACAACTGCATTAAATGTGCGTACTGTGGAGTTGACCGCTTGGACCCGCAAAGTTGGCAGGTTTCTATTTTTGTAATATATCCTCCAGGAATCTCGGTCAATCATCTGCAATTACTCCACAGCGTATCAGGCTCATTAAATGAGCATTAAATGCTTTCCTTTCGTGAAATATCTTCTAGCCGTTAGGGAATTTCCCGTTAGTTACACGGCCGTTGAAAGACATCTGTGAAATCTTCTAAGTGTCAGCAGTCTGATGAAGTTCTCTGATTAGCAGTTCTCAACCCGGGTTCTGATGGTACTCTGGTAGCTATCTGAGGGCAGCTCTGGTAGCAACTCTGATGACTTCTCTGAAGATCAGCTCTGCTAGCAACTCTCATAGCTTAATCACAAGAGCAACTCTGCTGGCAACTCTCATAGAGCAGTTCTCCTAGCAACTCTGATTAGAAGTACCAAGAGGATCTCTGGCCCGTCGACTATGCTAATACTTACATAGAGAAAATTCTAATACAAAATTTCTATAAGGGGTATTTTAAAATTCTAATCTATTTAACATCATCAAAATCTAAATACATATATTCCTTACATGTTCAGCTTTAACTTGTTGGCAAGTGAGACACTTAGAAGTATACTCAGTGATATCACGTTTCATACCGGACCACCAGTATAGATTCTTCAAATCTCGATACATCTTGTTGATGCCCGGATGCATTGAGTACTTTGTTTCATGTGACTCCTGAAGAATTCTTTGTTTAACCTCTCCATTAGGAACAACCAAACGTCCCTTGAAGCACAATCCACAATTACTTTGTCTACACTACTAGAAAAAAGGCTATTTGCTGCGGTCATTTTTAGCTATTTGCTGCGGTTTTGAACCGCAGCAATTGGCAGCGCAGCAAATAGTAGGAAAACCTATTTGCTGCGGTTCCGAACCGCAGCAAATAGCTATTAAAAAAACGAAGTTAACTTATTGCTGCGGTTCAAAACCGCAGCAAATACTCTTTTTGAACCGCAACAAATACTCTTCTGAATATTGGTATATTGTGTTTGTTTTGTTATAATATAATACTCAGATTTTTTTAATGATAATTATAATGCTCAGAATGTTTACAAAAAAAACAATCATTTCTACAATCTCAATGTTTTATTAGCACAACTCAAAATCACCATTCCAAAAATTTAAAATTAATCTCCAAAATTAATAATGAATGCAATACAGATTTCATCATTGTAAATTTTATTATCACCGGAAGTTTACAATATACATATTTGTCCAACGCATAATGAATCTCATATAATTCATCTCTTTTATCCTCTTCAAAATCATCAGGATTGTAGCAAAATTCATCGGCATCATCCATTGCTTCTCGATGTAGATAGAAGGTATCTATACACACATAAAAATTATATCTATCAGACAATCAACAATAGCAATAATGTGAATAAGACTTAAAAATTTAGAACATGATGTTTAATACAAAATTTTACTAAGCTATTTAACTAATTATTTAATATTTTTTTCTTATAGAGAGGGGTTTCCCAAGTTAAACAGCCAAGTTATATTTTTCTTGCAAAGTCACGCCAAATCAAACCAAGCCAAAAACAAATAATACTGAAGGACCAACCTAGACCAAGTAAAAGACTAAGTGTCGCTCCCACTTCCAACATCGTGATCTCATTTACATAAGAGATAAACAACCTTACCTAGGCTAAACCAAACTGGATGAGTGAACACTGCGTTGCAGCGAGCCTGCAAGAGGGGCATAGAGGGATAGCAGCAGTGGGGCGGCGGTGTTGCAAGCACATGTAAAAGTACAACTATGTATTACAAAAACTCTTGTCAAACTGTCCTAAATAAGCTCTAATCTGCAGAGGAAATTCTAGCGGCAAAATAATCAATAAAAAATAAGATTAAGAAAGCTCAATGCATTTTCTAAAATTGGGATCATATGAAGAACACAAAAGTTAATATAGCAAGCATATAAGTTGAAAAAAAATCAGAAATGCAGCAAGAACACTTGTGGGTCCAGTTTTAATCATTCCTTTGCAAGATTTTATATCATGGCCAAATAATCTACAATATGAACAATAGAGGGGCAAATCCTCATATATGACATTTTGGGAAAATCTGGAGGAACCATTACCAATCCACAGTTTGGATGGTAGTTCTAATGAAATGTCAACCTCAACGCAAACCCTGGCAGTTGAAGGCCGAGACCTTTTAAATACGGAAATGTCCATTTTCAAGGGAGTACCAACCAAGCGAGCTATTGAAAAAAAGAGCAGATTTCTCAAGTAGATGAAAAGGAAGACCCTCAAGCTTGAGCCACACCGGGGATTCGGTGTTTGGTCTAAAAAAAATATAGTAAATAGAACAATGTATTCAGAGAAAACCAAAATGAAAATTAATCATGGATGGACTGATAACAATATACAACATACAGGCTGGCAAACCTAATAAGCACCCTTCTACCTGCTTCCAGCTTTTAACTTTTAAGCGATTAATTAAGCAGAAGCTGCCATTTGAAAACACTCTGTTTAGCTTTTTTAAGCCAAAAGCTGAAAAGCGCTTTTTGTAAGCAACCGCAAACACTCCTATACTATGTACAATAAATGGAGTGTATGTATGTACAAGCTAGCTAAGGCGGAATTAAAAGGCATATTGGGATAAAGTATGGCAGAATTCCAAACCATCATCATTTTTACTACGAGCCTCTGGTGGTCTACAAAAACAGAACAACTAAATACATTTGTAATTGAAACAGAGCCAAAAAGAAAAAATAGACCCCCAAAGGAGAATATGAGTATACCTAAGCCATAGTTAAAATTGAGCATACCTGCTAGCTGATTCTCTTCTTTCAAGACTATAGAAGGACTTTTTTTGTAATAACCATCAACGAACATGATTGATTGTTGAAACATAAAGACTGAAAGAGTAGATAGCTTATCCCAGGTCGCCACATCTCCAAGATATTTTTCCGGTCTCTGCAATTAAAATTAGAGGTATATTCTCTTGGGTATAACAAAACATCGGAATCCACAAACTGTGACAAGTGAAAAAACATACTGTAGATAGCTTCAGCTCATATGCGAACCCAAATGTCTTGTAGACATGATCAATGAATTCTAATCCTTCCCTGACTTCATCTTTCACCTGTAATAGCAGAAAAAATAAAGTGACTTTGTAGCTTCCAAAATTGAAGCCAAGTTTTCTTTCTGAGCTCAGCTGTGACGACTCCCTACAGAAGATGTGTGCATCATCCTACAAAGATGTTATGGGTTAGAGTATAACAAAATTAGCATGACCAAATAAGCGCACAGAAAAACAAAACAAAAGAAAGAAGGAAGAACTTAAATCGTGAACAACCATTTCATATTGCTTTTAATTAAAAAAAACTCAGTTAAGATCAAGATAATAAACCCTTACTGGTGAAATATATACTCCGTAGCAACGAAAAGTATCCAAGTAAAGAACATTGCAAAATACCAGCTGAAAGTATCCAAAGTCTGCATTCTCTCCCTATGACTTTGATTCTATTCCTATTTCAAGACCTGCTTGTACCTAATCTTGACAATCCAAAATAACAACAAAAAAACATGATGAACGCCTATATGTAATAGTAAGAGAAAACCGACCAAACTCTATGGATTATATAAATCATGGCAAGATAAAGAAGAATAATGAGGAATATGGAAAAGAATAACCAAATAACTGAATACTTATAAGAGAAATACATAACCAAGTATTTGAATACTTAAAGGGAAAATGTCGAGGATTACATTATTATAACAACATTTTCAACTTTTTGTTGCGGTCTTTGTAGAACCGCAGCAAATACTCATACATTTTTCCTATTTGCTGCGTTTTAACTAAGAACCGCAGCAAATGGGTAGCAGCAAATAAGGAAAATTCTAGTAGTGTTAGTGAAATCTGGTTTCTCCCCTTTAGAAATTGACTCCGCTATTTGAAGGCACTGGTCATCAGATTTTTGAGCTGTTATGATTTCTTCTTTAAGTGAAGGTTTGAGATGTAATTCAGCTAGAGTTTTCCGACTCAAAGCATCTGCCACAACGTTAGCTTTCCCTGGATGATAATCGATTACACAATCGTAATCTTTGATTAATTCTAACCAACGTCTTTGCCTCAAATTTAGCTCCTTTTGCGTCAGAAGATATTTCAGAGTTTTGTGATCGGTAAAGATGTAACACCTTTCCCCATAAAGACAATGTCTCCATATCTTTAAAACAAAGACGATAGCGGCTAACTCCAGATCGTGTGTGGGGTAGTTCTTCTCGTTCTCTTTGAGTTGTCTTGAGGCATACGCGACCACCTTTCCTTCTTGCATAAGAACACATCCTAGGCCATTAAGAGAAGCATCACTATACACGGTGAAGTCTTTACCTGTTACAGGTTGGACTCGCACTGGAGCTTCAGTGAGAACCTTCTTTATTTTATCAAAACTCTCTTGGCAAGATGGTGTCCATTCAAAATGTTTATTCTTCTTCAAGAGTTTATGGAGAGGTGAAGCTATCAAGGAAAAGCCTTTAACAAAGCGACGATAGTAACCTGCTAATCCCAGGAAACTTCGAACCTCCGTCACAGTTCGAGGTGGTCTCCAATTTGTAATGGCTTGAATTTTCGTGGGATCAACTCTTATGACATCTGCTGAAATGACGTGACCCAAGAAAGTTACTTGATCAAGCCAAAATTCACACTTCAAAAACTTGGCATAAAGTTTGTACTTTTGTAGTGTTTCTAACACAATCTTAAGATGTTCCTTGTGCTCCTCCTCATAATTTGAATAGACCAGAACATCATCAATAAATACAACCACAATTTGGTCTATAAGGGGTTTGAATACTCTGTTCATTATTTCCATGAATGCGGCAGGAGCATTGGTTAACCCAAAAGGCATAACCAAAAACTCATAGTGTCCTTATCTTGTTCTAAATGCAGTTTTTGGTACATCTTCCTTTTTCACAGACAGCTGATGATATCTCGAACGAAGATCAATTTTTTAGAACACTTTGGCTCCCTTGAGTTGGTCAAACAGATCATCGATCCTCGGCAACGGGTAACGATTTTTCACAGTCACTTTGTTTAGCTGCCGATAATCGATGCATAGCCTCATGGAACCATCCTTTTTGTTCACGAATAGAACGGGTGCGCCCCATGGAGACACACTAGGTTGGATGAATCCCTTATCCAAGAGATCTTGAAGTTGTGCCTTTAATTCTTTCATTTCAGCGGGAGTCATTCGATAAGGAGTTGCTGAAATGGGAGTGGTACCACGAACTACCAATATTAAATTCCACTTCTCGAGATGGTGGTAAACTTGGTAATTCATCAGGAAAGACATCTGGAAAATCTTGTACAATAGGGATGTCATGTACTAATTGACATTTCTTACGCATAAGCCTTTTAGCATTGCATCATAGAAATGAGTTGAGGTGGCTTCGGAAATAATTCTCCGGGAACAAGAATAGTATCGCCCTGCTCAGTGTGAAGTAGTAATGTTTTGTCTTGGCAATTCACTATAGCTTTATGCTTAGAGAGCCAATCCATACCAAGAATTACATCAAATTCTCGATAGGGTAATTCAATGAGATCTGCATTAAATTGTTTCCCTTGAACCTTTAAAGGACAGTGTCGGTATATTTGGTTAACAATAATACTTCTCCCTAAAGGTGTGGACACCTCCATTTGGATGTCAAGATGTTCTTTTGGATATTCATCTAAACAAGGTGGGCGGACACATATATAGGAATGTGTGGAACCAGGATCAATTAAAGCAGATATATCAGTGTTGAAAAGAGTGAACATACCAATAATGACATTATTCTCTGGTTTCTCTTCTCTCGCCTGCATGGCATAAGTCCGAGCCTGGGGATGACCCTGTGTAGGCCTGTTTACCGTATCAGAGTTGCTCCCAGCATTGCCTTGGGTACGAGTTTGTTGGCTCATCTGTGGGGGCTGAGTGGGGCGGATTGGAGCTGAAGATGCATCACCTGTGACAAGCAAAGGGCATTCTCGGAGCATGTGCCCCTTTTGACCATAACGAAAACAAGCTCCAAAGGCTCTTCTACATTCACCGACATGGTGTTTGCCACAAAACGAGCATAGCGGGACACTTTTGACCTGAGAAACCGGTGGTCGAGGTTTGTTGCTACCAGACGTGGACTTGGCATGAGATGATTCATTATATCGACTCTGAGATTTTCCCTTTCCACTTTCATGTCTCTTCCCCATCGAGTTCATTGTCGGTGCTGAGTAAGAAAATGTCCCCCTGCTGGTCTTTCTTCTGCGCCACCCTTCAAAACTTTGAGCGGCCCCCACAAGCAAGGTGAAGCTAACGTGGCGTAAGGTGACCACCTGCCCAGCGATTTCCTCATTAAGCCCATACTCAAATTTCCGGCACTTGTTGTTGAGTATGTGGTTTTGTTGATGACTAACCATGTAGGTAGAACGACGTACAGAACCGCTCCTGTTCCGTAAACTGCATATGCATGTCTTTCAACGTATGATATTTTACATGCATTAATATCTTTCCATAATTGATTGGATATTTTGGGGAATGTATTGTTAGATATGCTTTATGGAAAGTAATATGAGTGCATTTTTGCATGACCATAAAATAGATATACGTAATTTGCATATGGGTGCATATTTGAGTGTTTATTCTCTTTCCATATTTGATTAGACATCCACTTATTAGTATAGCCTATCACTTTATGGAAAATATCCTTGCTTGCTATATTATGAGTGCATGGTTTATATTTAGTCATTAAAGTAGCTTGACTTACAAATGATTGCATAAATCTTTTCATTGCTACAAAATATACGTAACTTGCTTTGGTTTGAAAATGTTATCCTTGGTGGAAATATTAAATGAATATTTGTTTAAGGAAAGTTACTTTAGAATAATTGCATGATTCTATGGCATTATTTGAATATGGCTTGCAAGAAAATATTACCTTTTGTAATTGATCTTAATGGAAGTGACCGTAGCTTGATTTGAAGTAAATTGAATCTTCTCTTTTAACTGGCTCCTTAATTAGCAACAAAGGCAATTGACTTTTCAAAAAAGCAACGTTGCATGAATTATTATTAAAGGAAAGCTTCCTTTGAATAAATGATTCGAATAAATTTATATGTGCTAAGGAATATTTACTAGCATAATCCGTATGTGTGTATATGGTGAGATAATAAATTATTGCCTTGACCCACAACATCAATTACTTCTTGTCTTATAAAACTATACATGCTAGTTTGACTTGTGTATCAAGATGGAAGGTTTTTTGAATTATATCAAGGCAAGAATCAACTTTAAGGAAAGGGGCTCCAACGGATTCTCTTCAAGACTGCCTATAAAGAGCAAAGGGGCAAAAGAGAAGTAGTAAGGCTGGCAGCAAGAAATACACCGAGATACACTCAAGAATATATCAAGCACAATTTGCCTGAAACTGCTCATACGGAGTTCTAGATATAGTTTCTTCTTTCCCTTCTTCATATTGTAATGGGGTTTTGAGGATTGGCTAAGAGTAGCCTCCTCAGGTTGGTTTGTATGTGTGAGAGCTTTGTTGTAAAGCTGAGAGGCTCTCTACCCGCAAGGTAGAGAAGCATAACTCTTCCTAGAGAGGATAGAGTTGGGGTGGCTCAAGGGTAGACTAGGAGAGTTTCCCTTGTAATCATCAAAGGCTTTTTAGTGAAGTTGTTAAAATTCCTCCGAGGGAGGTCGAGGTTTTTTAATCCCTTTGAGCCAAGGGATTTTTCCTCGTTAAATCCTTGAGCACTTTACTATTTCGTATATCCCTTTACCCCGCACTAGAACTGCCACGGTTCCACACACACACAATTCACCCCCCCTCTTGTGTTGCTAACTGTTTTCATCACTTGCCAGCTTCCATTCTTACCATATCGAGAGCATACTTGCTCAGGCGAAGGAATTCATATGCATACTCTGCCACCGTCATGGATCCTTGTGTCAGATCCATAAACTGCTGTTTTCGTTCTTCTTGGTACCAGGCCGGGACAAATTGATCTATGAAGCATTCCTGGAAGTAGTCCCACGTCGCGGGTCTCGATAGATCAGGTCTGAGAAGTACTGATTTCCACCAATCGGAGGCTCCATGTTGCAGCAAACTAATAGCATGTCGTGGGTGATCGACTATCGGCACCTGTAAGTCTTCTAAGACTCAAGCAGTTTGCTCAAGCCAAAATTCGGCAATTTCTGGAGTATCCCCCCTTTTTCCAAAGAAAATAGAGGCACCATTCTTCTTTAGCTTCTCGATCGTAATGGACTCCCGTGCATCTCCGTTATTAGTCGGGATCACATTTTGAACGATTTGTTGGAACAGTCCAGTCATCTGTTGTATGAACGGATTCGGAACATGGTATTCATTATGGTGAGCGTTGGCATGTTCAGATCCATGCACAGAATGCTCACTTGGATCTTAAGATGACATTATAGGCGCCTAAATTTAAAAGTTCCATAATAACTTAGTTATCTATGATATATAACTAAACACCAGGATGTGAGGCGGACTTCTAAAATGCAATGCAAGACACATAGTTTAAATAAAGTAAAACCCATTTACCCAAGGATTAAAAGAATCATATAAAACCATTGTCTCTGATACCAAAATGTAACACCCTACGCGAACCGGCCCTGCCGATCCGAGCGATGTGTCACGTGGTAGGAATCAAAACAGATTTAACCAAAAGACTTTTAATTATTTAAACAAAATTAAGTATTTAAATGAAACATATTTATTAAGCATCAACTTATTATTCAATACCTGAAAATATCAAGTCGCCATAAATCACTTAATATTATACAGCACAAAATGTTTTAAAATATGCGGAAGCGTTTACAAAACGGAAATGATAAGATAAATTTAAAGTCAAACTTGCTGCTTATTTGTTTATTTACAAACAATACACACATGGTATGCACATGAATCCTATGCCTCCTTACATCCCAACATCCTTATTTTAGCTGAATCGCTTCAACCTACGGGTAGGAAAAACAAACAACTACCGCTCAACAATGTGTTGAGTGGTACGGTACAAATAATAATAACAATAAGCATAATAATAATAATCACATATTAAATCAAACAACAACATAACATAATTAGCATCTAGTCAAGCAAACGTATGACATACCTGAGTGAGCCGAATAATTGTCATGAAAATCAAAATATTCATATACGGATCAGAAGCATATTCAGATTTTTTTTACCCCGGAAGGACAGAAGCATATTCAAATATCATAATTATCAAATAATTCTTATCCGGAGGTATATTATTCATAAATTCATTTAAGTCTTGTACTCAAGAAACTGGACCTTGACAGAGAAATACTAACGGTAAGGAATACAAACATAAAGTCCATAAACACATTACCCAGAAAGGATATGGAAACGTAATCGCGGAGCTACACGTACCAATCCCTAACAGAAGATAGCTGAACAGAAAGGACGAGATCACCGAAGAGACTCGAACCTTAACAGAAGAGTAATAGTGCTCTAAAAAGATTTCAGAAGTGTACATAGTACACTAACAGAAGAACACTAATTCCTCTAAGACATAATTTCAGGAGTGTACATAGTACACTAAATAGAACAGGAGTATCCACGTCAGAGTACCAGATCAAGAGTAAGGCTATTGTTTTTTTATAATAGTACTTATTTAGAGCTACATAAATACATCAAAATGTGTATTATTATACTTAAATATTTATAAGCTAGAGCACGTGTGCATGTTAAATTAATATAGTACGTAATCTATGGTCTAACGATGTGGATTATATCAATTCTACGTATATGTGATATTATTGCTACAGTATAAATTTTAAAGATAGCAATCATTACTTATATACTTCCTATATTCTATTATTAATCAATTGTATGTATAAGTTATAAATTAAGTTAGTGCATGTATAAAATATATTTTTATACTCAAATTGTCAGGCCGAATGTAATACAAAGTATAAGAATATGTCTAAGATGATTCTTATACCTAACTCAAATTTTTATGCGAATCTTATCTGAAGTGCATATATAGAGCATAACCCATTTTCTTTTACTAATTGGTACAATTTAAATATCAAGCTTTAAGAGTTGATCAAAAAATAAGTTTTCTTTTATTTAAAAAAAAAATTATTTAAAAACCATACTAGTGTAAAATACTATTACTAAATAGTAACTCTTTATAACTTTAATAAGAACAGTATTACGTACATAATACATGAGTGGACATCTAAAATAATTTAGCCTATATTCCATTCATTTTACTGAAATCAATCAATTACTTACTACTAGCAAAATGATAATAATAAGTAACGTACATACGTGGAATTTGTGTAAATAGTAAGTAATTAATTAATTGAGTAGCAACTACGCCTGAAGTTATATTTATAATTACACATACATTATACATTTCTTATACGTATGCATAAACATATCTTCGAGTATCAAAATATGTCAATTTATATCTTGAAGAACTTTAAGTTGCATCCGGCTTCTTAAAATTTCCAGTGGATTTACTCATTTTCATATTTAGTCTATACAACAATAAATGACAATTCAGACATGAGTCTATAAATGGATACTACATATAAATTTAAATACACATATTCAGAGCATGTATAATATTTCTAAACTTATACAACGTTCATCATCCCCATAACATATCAGGAACGGGGATGGAAAATATATTAATATGATAACATTAAAATTCACCATAATAAAAACGGGGCGGAAACGTATTGACCTTATAGACAAATTTTCCTAATATTTTTGTTGATATGTGTAACGAATAAATGTACTTAGATTTTGATGATGCTAGATTAATTAGAATATTAGAGTACCCCTTTTTAGAAATCTTGCATTAGTATTTTCTGTGTATGTTTTAGCATAGTCGACTGGCTAGAAGTCCTCTTGTACCCCTTGATCAGAAATGCTAACAGAGCTGCTCTTCAGGGAAGCTACCAGAGCCTGGCACCTGAGCTGCCATCAGAGCTGCCATCAGAGTTGCTATCAGAGAACCCCATCAGACTTGCTGACTGATGAAGTATATGGCCCAGGAACCCCCAGACCATAGACTCCTACTTCTCCTACACATGCCCATTGAGCCCAAGGAACATTCGAAGTCCTCATACAACAGCCCAAGTCTCAAAGAAGCCCAAAGTACACACTGGGGTGCCTTCGGCCTCCTTGGCCGAAGGCTCCAAAATACACAGGGCACCAAGATTCGAGCATACGAAGCTACTGGGAGAAAACGGCGTAAAACAGTAGCCCTCGGCTACCAGTAGCCTTCGGGCAAACACCTGCTGCCCTCGGCATCAGGGAAGCCTTCGGCACTCCCAGGCCTTCGGCTACACAGGCCCTCGGCCGCAGGGGAGCCCTCGGCCAACAACTCAATCATCGAAAAGATTCCCTTTGGGGACAAGCAACCACCGCATTTAATGCGACGTCACATCCACCCACCGCATTCAATGCGGAGCACATGCGACTGCCAGTGCCACCCGATTGAGGTGACCCCTCGGCCGTCGGATTATCGCCACGTGTACTCTCATCGCATTTATTGCTACTATAAATAGCACCCCATTTCCCCATTGTAAAGGATCCCAGACCAGAACATCTCGAGTTCATAAATATAATCGCCTCTCTCTCCTACTTGTTTGCTCAGACTTCTCTCTAGGTTATTCCCGTAATAACCCCTCGGATAAGCTACCCCCCGGGTACACAATCCATCACTGACACTTGGAAGAACTCGAAGGAACTTCCAAGGGCCGTGAAACTAACGGGAAATACCCTAACGGCTAGGAGCCACTCAACGGAACATGGTACTGTTCACGCATTAAATGCTCAATTAATGTTGTTCGTACGTTGAGATATTTAAAGCTGATGATTGACCCTGCGGATATCCTTTCGCCCTCAAAATAGCAGGTTGAAGGACCAACCGGTCAAATCAACAGTACTAGCATTAAATGAAGTTGTCTTCTACACTCCAACGGGAAGACTGCTCCTAGTATATTAGATACACTTCGAGGAACTACAAGATAACTTCTGCTTTCATCACACATTCAAACTACAAGCTTTCTTGAGATCTCAACTACATCTCCCTTCAACAAGAAAAGCCTACGTTGGAAAAATATCATCTTCATATCCTCTATACCAACTCAGAGCAGAGTTCCTCCAGTTCTTCAACACTTCAAGAACCTCAACTACACATCTTTTATAACGAAGCAACGTTGGAGAAAACAGTTCTTAAACTGAAAACACTTCTTAAAAAAGAAGGGACGTCTCAAACTAGCTGGAGTAGAGAAGTGGGATACTTCTAAAGACTCGGTGAAATGAGACCAGTCATCAGGAAGCCAGGAAGAGCATCCCGGGTGACAACTAGGCTTGAAGAAGACGTGGAGTGCTTCTTAAGTGCTAGACTAAGGCGTTGTAATTGTTGATTTACAAGCTTAGTGGAACAGTGGACTAAAGGAACACGTTGTTCCTTGAACCACTATAAAAAACCCGGTGTCATTTACTTTTCACATTTAATTTCTGCTCTTAGAATTTCAACTGTGAGACTCTCAAGAACTTGGAATCTGTGTTCAGCAGATCCTGGTCTAAGAGTTAACAGAAAGGCATTTGCCTTAGTGTTTTCCTCAGGCTACCCGGACAGAACTCTTATCCGCTGCCAGGTCCTGTTCTGATATCAGAATGTGACCTTCTCTGTCACTAGATTCAGACCATCTCTGATAAGTCAGTATTGACTTATAGAAAAGTTTGAAAAATCTGAACAGTCTATTCACCCCCCCTCTAGACTGTTCCCTACTTAAACGGGACCAACAATATGAGAACCTCCTATACGGCTACCACTCTTCTTCTTGCAGCTAATAATAATTTTTTTTAATGGTCTCCTTAGTGGCCTTCTCGTATGAAAATAAAGAGTAGCTAACTTCCTATTTAAAGCCAAATAAGATCCCTATGCGTAAGACCAATAATTTTGCTTGGAGAAATATTTGTCCTATCCTAACTCAATCATACGCATGACCATTAACTTCTCGTACTATCACTTGTATTACTATTCAATCTTCACTATTACTTCATTTATTTGTATGCTCCACATGTCAAATGAGTTATTGCATGCATGTCTATTTGTCTCCATTCTCTTATTGTAGTAATCCAATAATTCAACTCACATTATTTACTTATTTGAGTGTGGGATTTGGGTCTTCACGGCCCTTCCTCTTTATTTTTTTTATTGAACTTTTAATTAAGTATAATTTACTATTATTTTATTACTAAGGCTCTTCTTAATGGAATTATTTACTCTATAAGTCAGAGAAGATATTAAATCTGATAAACTAATTTATTCATATGTATCTTAACTATTAGACCAGATTTTGGGGCGTTACAGTAAATCCCAGAAACTTCCCGCCTTGAACGGCAAAAGTGCATTTTTAGGGTTGAGCCTCAGGTTTACCTTCTTCATGATGTTGAAGACCTCCTTGAGGTCGCCTGCGTGATTGTCCGCTTTCTGGTTTTTCACAATCATATCATCAACATATGCCTCCATGTTCCTCCCAAGGACTGTTCGGAAGACCTTGGATACCATTCGGGTATAAGTAGCCCCAGAATTTCGTAATCCAAAGGCCATTACTATGTAGCAAAAAACTCCCTCTAGTATGATAAATGAGGTTTTCTCAGCATCGTCCGGGTGCATGGAGATATGATGGTACCCCCTGAATGCGTCCATGAAAGATAGGAGCTCGCATTGTGAGGCCTCAATGTTGCACAGTCTGTACCCTTGTGGTAACGGTGCCTCCATAATCTGGAGAGTGAATGGCTCGGGAATTCTTACATCGTGATTGAGATTGATTTTACGATCCATCTCTCTCTTGAGCTCGTCCAACCTTCTTCTGAGGTCGTCATTGTTATGGCTGGCCTGGGCACACAATGGAGATCAGCGATCTCTTCGGACCTGCCTATTTGCGTTGATATCGTCTCGGAGATCTCCCCTACACGCACTGTGGCGGGACGAAACAGCAGCCGAAAATGCTTCCTCACTATGCTCTGCGTTAGAGGAGAGCCTCTCATGAACAAAAACTCTGATATGATGGGAGCGCTGAGACCTGACCAGCGGAGAGTTCCTCTGTTGTTGAGGGGAGATTTCTTCCTCTCGCGGGATCATAAATGGAGCCCGGTGAGGGGAAGGAGGTCTCCCGTTAGGATCAGGAATGATACCTTGGAAAGCAGTTGTCAAAGTCTCCACTTCCCTTTGAAACGTTGCCAAACTCGCCAAGGATTGCGCTAGATCCACATTGGGGATGTTGTGTCCGGTGCCTGACGTTTGGAACTGCGGTGGCCGCGCCGCGGCGCGCCTAGAACTCCCCACGCCTTGGAGTTGGTTTCTCAAATCGCCTTGAGCAGCGATATTGTCGATGCGCCTTTGGAAATCATTCCGTCGTGACCTCGAACCCTCGTCCTCGATCACGACTTGGTTATAGCGATCATCACCTTGCTTGCTACCAACACGCACTACTAGAATTTTCCCTATTTGCTGCTACCTAATTGCTGCGGTTCTTAGTTAAAACGCAGCAAATAGGCAAAATTTACAAGTATTTGCTGCGGTTTTTCAACAACCGCAGCAAAAAGTTGAAAATTTTGATACATTTTGCTACGGTCATATTAGAACCGCAGCAAATACCTATATTATTTCGAATTTCGAATTTTGTTTTTGACTTTTTGCTGCAGATGTAGGTGAACCGCAGCAAATATTTTACGGTTTTTGATTATGTGCTGCGGTCAGAGGTAAACCGCAGCAAGTACGCCTTTACAACATAAACCTCCCCACACCCTAATCGATCAAACCCTAAAAAAAAACCAATTGATCAAAGCAACATAAACCTCTTCAAACCTCAGCCCCCTCCCAGCGTAGATTCGGGCTCATCCTGGCAACGCTCCTCGCCGACGGCCTCCTGCAGAGTCTCTCAAACGAGAAGCCTACTCGCCGCAGTTGCTCGTTGTTCCCCTCGCTGAGGCAGAACCTCGCCAACACCGACACAGCTCTTCCCGGACTCTGCTGCCACATTTTCCGGTTCCGAAGCACGGTGCCGTCCTGTTTTTGAGGCATCTAGCGCTGGACGCGAGGCATGTGCGATGGTAGAAGGGTTTTGTGAGTACATTTAAACGATTCAAAAAATACTCGTAAATTCGGCTTTTTTCAATAGCATATAATATCTCAGCTTGGCGTGATTATTTTGTGGTCAGTACTTTCACCAATTTATTGATCTCGTTAATCATGTCCAAATCTATTTGGTTTCCATGTTAAACTAAAAACATGTTACAAATTGTTCAAATTGGTAAGCAGTATTTCCTAATACATAGCAGCTAGTTGCTTTCCACCCGCAAACTTAATGAGTACACTTATAGTTTTCTACTGTGATGGAATAGTCAACATATGTGACTTTAGTATGGAGTATGTGAGACATTTTAACTTGCAGTGTACATATAGTGTACACTTATCCATCTAAATCAAGTTAAAAACATGATTCTTTGCATTTAATTATCTTTCCAACTCTATCTGCTTATATGTTTTTATGCTCTTTAAATGCTGATTATTATATAATTAAAAAATGACAGTTTTTTAGAAAGTATCACATTCAACTATTACATTAGGATGTCACAAAACAATATCTGGTCTTGATTTTGATAGTTTTTAATAATTGAAGTAAGTTATGTTCTCATCATGGAGTAGATTTTGATGTAATTGCATGTTTGGTACCACTTATTTGATTGTGTGGAGTAGATTTAAACCAAAGACTGCACACCAACTGTTTGCTATAATGAAGCTTTGACTTACTCTATCGGATAAAGAAACAAGGAGAAGTGTAAGTACCATGGCTACTGCTGAGTACAAAGGCTTGGATTCAATTAGCGTTGCGAATATCAAAGTTTTGGGCATAAACTATGATCTTGCAGTTGAGTTTCATGAAAGACCTGCCACTCCCCAGGTCTGGCAGTCTGTGTCTCCAAGGACTTGCTTACCGCGGAGGCGCGGACCTTTCCTTTGCCATGTTAGTTTTGATAAACTTATAAAAGAAATGTAATTTCTATTGTATGCATTTGAATTTTAGTGTTGTATTTGAATTATGATTATGTACCACTTAACTCTTATGATACATTGATATTGTAGAAATGAATGTTTTCTATTTTATAAATATAATATATTTTGGTCCCAAACATAATCGTTGTGAATTTGGAAAGTATAACAAAATAAAATAATATAGCAATTTTTAAAACCATTTTCGGTGCAATTAAGAATTGTAGAATTTAATTTTTTTGAAATCATATTTGCTGCGGTTCGAATCCCTATTTGCTGCGGTTCTGAACCGCAGCAATAAGTCACATTTATTTTTTATGATAGTTATTTGCTGCGGTTCTGAACCGCAGCAAATACGTTTCCTACTATTTGCTGCCCCTCTATTTGCTGCGGTTCAAAACCGCAGCAAATAGCTAAAAATAACCGCAGCAAATAGCTATTTTTCTAGTAGTGACGGTTGTGACTATTCGATCCAACCATCGTTTCTCGTAAGCTCTTCTCTCAACGAGAGCACCAAATGATGGAGTTTAATCCAACTACGAGAGATAAATCTACGAAAGATATGAAATATATGGTAGCGTAAGGCAGCATTATTATTACTCAGGAAGATGAATCATCGATCCCTTGGTAGGGTATTTACAGGAAGTATATATAGACTTTAGGAGCTAGTATCCTAGGAGGAAATTGATACAATAAATGCTATTACATTCTTGATCGAATTGAATTCCTATCGCGCCTTGGACATCACGCAATGGTTATCTCCTTCCTGTCTACGAATTCATCTTGAATCCTGCCTGCTGCCAAATAGCTATACTCAAATGTTAGCCTGCCACGTAGACCCTAGGAATATCCCGGCCTCACTAGAACTCCGCCCAGGCTCGAGGGTTGCTGTCCAGCCCGGCCTGGCTGTGGGTTCCTATCGTGGGTCTGATTCCCAACTAGGCTCAACGGCTTATTTAATATTAACCCCATTTCAGGGCTTGATCCCGTTAATTAGGCTAATCCCGTTAAGGGGTGATCCTGTTATGGGCTGGATTATGTAATTGGGCCATGGTCAGAGTCCACGGTACCATCACATTCTTATCATGGTGTCTCCATATTACTTGTAGCCCATTGATGTATCTTTCATATGAAACTTGAATCATTTCATTTGGATTTTTCTATGAAAAGATATGCTCAAACGATTGTTAGAACGTAATCCTAATTCATGGCTGCAAGGTGGACGGTGGTCCAAATAGCTGTTTTTTTATGCTTCTTGAGTCCACGTCCGTTCCCGTACTTGATCATTGAGCTCCCTTAACTTCGAAATCACTCCTTTAACGCCTCATAGACCTTCAATGCTTTTCAACAACTCTCCAATGTGTCTCAAATCATCCCGACCAATCCTCCGACGCAGGTGCCATACTTAATTTGCCGATTTTTACTCTAAAAACACCAATTGTAAACCAAAACCCGATAAACTATGATTTGAGTTAATTAGGTGATTTGTGACACATTTAAACTAGAAAAATTAGCTAAAACTAATATCGGCAAGCATAAAATGTGTGTTGAAATACAAACTTATTAAGCTACAAATAAAATTCTACATGATAGTTGACTAGTTTTTCTGGGCGGTGACCGGTTTGGACCACCCGGTCTGGATTGATCCTTGCCTTATGCTTCTTCCGGCCCGGTTTTTACGAAACTTAGCGGCCTAATTCAAGTAGGATACGGGATCCCACTTCCTAATGGAATTTTCTATTGTTACACACTTTCTCTACACACACATACACACTATAAATACCCCAAAAAATAATTTACCCCCTTTCCCTCACCCCTCTTTCCCTCACAGCCCTTTCCCTCATCCCTTTTCCCTCCCCGACGAAGAAAACCCCTCCTCCCAAAGTTTTCGCGCACCCTGTTTCTTTCTCCTTCGCTGACCATCGAAGAAAACCGTCGCCCTCCTCCCCGTCGCTGGCCGTCGAAGAAAACTGTCACCCTCCTCCCCATCGCTGGAAGCTTCTTCTCCGTCCAAGGTTGTTGACGAAAACCGCCACAACCCTCCGTTTGAACAAGGCCGTCGAACGCAACCCTCCTCTCGGCCAACCGCCGTCAATTCTGTGCGAACCCCTTGTCGATTCTGTCTCACTCCAATCCAAAATGGTGTGAACCCCACTTTATTCCATGACCGAAAGGTATATATCCTCTATCTTTGGATTTTTAACAATTTGAGGCTACTTGATGATGTTTATTTGGAGGGTTTATAAGATATTTTTGTTTATGAAGTTTTGGAACCCACCTATTGCTTGGATTTTGATCAATATACATTTATGTGGGGATATGTCATTACTTTCCATGTATTGTCTGTGTAAGGTTAATTTGATGTCTGTTGAAGGACATATGTATTGTCTGTGTGAAGATACATTTGTGTAGTTATTTGTCTGTGTCAACTTATATGTAATTGGTTGTGACTCCATTTGTCTGTGAAGACTTAAATGATTGTCTGTATGAGTCTACATATGTCCATGTAAGTAATATGCTTGTCTGTGTGACTCTACTAAAACAGATCCAAATGAAAAAATGTGTAGAACTTTGGAGAAGTAATGAATTTTCCAATGTATTGTATAATTGTGGTTCACTTCTCCAACCGAGGATCAAATTCCTTAAAATACCTTGGTTAATTTGGAGTTCGGGTACCTTAAATTCATGTGTATTTAAGATTTTTTAATTAACTATTAATTCAACTTATATTAGTTCTTAGTGTTAGCATTATGTTAATAGCTAGCTCTCATCACTTCTCTTCTATATATAGATGATATGAATAGACTCATATGATGTAGCAAGTCAATACTCATATGCCTGTGTGACTTGGTTCTTTGTCTGTATCTAGCTGAATGCTTGTCTGTGTGACTTAACATATGTCTGTGCTTTTATGATTTATTTTATTACAATCACGGGACACTTGGAGAGCGGAGGCAGTATATAATGTTTGTCTGTATATAATGTTTGTGGATATTCATGTTCTGTGGATATAATGTTTGTATGTACACAAAAATAATGTAAATGTAATGTTTGTATGAATTCTTTTATGTCCAGATCCGGTGTTTGTGACGTGATGGTTATGGCATTTGCCGAGTCATTGATGCAGAACTTGCCATTGCAGCCCGAGTATGCATATGAGAACATGGCAGCAAAAAGATGTGCATTTGCAATGACGCTCTGGACTTTGAGGAAGATCCACTTAGACTACTTTGGGTCTGCATGTTTAATGTAGGCTGGGTTTGGTTGTAAAACATTGATGTAACCTTACTATGGAGTACATTTTTTTGTGCTCATTTTTTGCCACCATGGGTTTGGTTGTTAAATGTAGGAGGTTGTACAATGTTACACTAACAATTTGTACAGTGTCCTAGAATGTACTCCCACATATTACCTGAATTGGTATGCCTTTTTGTTTTTGTGGCAAACACTTATTGTTTATGGTGTTATTATATATGAGGGATGCCTTTGTCTGTGAAGAAGAAAAATCTTGTTTGTGCTGTAATACGACTTTGTCTGTGATTTGTGTCGTAGTTGTCTGTGCTATGTATCCGCTATTACATCCACTTACAATATTTTTAATAACTACTTTATGTAATTTAATACCTCAGACTTTTATTACTTTGATTACTACTGGAGCCCATGTGTAATTTTGAGGTGATCAATAAGTTTACAGATTATTAGATTAATCTTACAAACTTTACTTTTTTTATTTTAGTAACTACTCCGTAATTGTTTAAAAACTACTAGTATATGTAATCCATTGTCTATAGCGCGTCTGTGAAGAAGGAAAAATTTACGTATGGTGTAATACCACTTTGTCTGTCATTTGTGTTGTATTTGTCTGTGCTATGTATCCTTTTTTGTATAGTTTGAAAAATAGACATTTTCAAAAAGAAATATGTTTCACAAAATATGTTATATGACATTAATACGACTTTGTTTGTGCTTTTATACGACTTTGTCTGTGATTTGTGTCGTAGTTGTCTGTGAAGAAGAAAAATCTTGTTTTTGTTGTTATCCGCTCTTACATCCACTTAAAATGATTTTAATAACTACTTTATGTAATTTAATAACTAAAACTTTTATTACTTTGATTACCACTAGAGCCAATGTGTAATTTTGAGGTGATCAATAAGCTTACAAATTTTTTTTTTTTTTGCAAATTTAAGCTTACAGATTATTAGTTTAATCTTAAAAACTAACTAGTTGTTTAAAAACTACTGGTATATGTAATCCATTGTCTATTGTGCGTCTGTGAAGAAGAAAAATCTTGTTTGTGCATTTATATGACTTTGTCTGTGATCAGTGTCGTAGTTGTCTGTGAAGAAGAAAAATCTTGTTTGTACTGTTATATGACTTTGTCTGTGATTTGTGTCGTAGTTGTCTGTGAAGAAGAAAAATCTTGTTTGTGCTGTTACATCGTCCATGGCCGCCGCCAAGTTCAGGGACATTGTCCATGGCCGCCGCCGCCGGTTCTCCGTCACGTTTAGCCACCGCTGCCGGTTCTCCCTCAATTTCAGCCGCCACCGCCGGTTCTCCGTCAACTTCAGCCGCCACCGCCGGTTCTCCGTCATCTTCAGCCGCCACCGCCGGTTCTCCGTCAACTTCAGCCGCCACCGCCGGTTCTCCCTCAACTTCAACCACCAAAATCTATTGATTCCATTGATTTTGAAGCTTGTTATGCGTTGAGGTGTGCTGCGGGTACAAGAAAGAAGAACGATGGGGGAGGGAGTGGGGAAAGAGAGGGTGGGTTGTATTTGAGCGTAAGGGAGGGAGAGGGGTAAAAAAATGGCAATTTTTGGGCTTATTTATAGTGTGTAGGTGTGTGTATGAGTTGTGGAGAAATGCTTGAGGTACACACTTTGTGTACACACTTTGTGTACACTCGTCTGTCTATATGAATTGTCTGTGACAGACAAAATTTTCTTAAGAGACAGACGAGTGTACACAAAGTGTGTACACAAAGTGTGTACCTCAAGCATTTTTGATGAGTTGTGTGTACCCAAGCCCAATTGCTTCCTAATGGGGTGCTTCACACTTCGAACTTGGAAGAAGCGATTTCGACTTTGTCCATCCTTTCGCAGCAAAACCTATTTAAACCCTAATTTCTTAATTCTACTTCCAATTTCTCATCCGATAATTTGAATTAATTAATTCAATGGGAAGGGAACTCCCAGAAACCATCTCTTCACCACTCAATTCTCCCGGGGCTCCTGGTAACATTACTAATATCTCGGGTCAGGTCCGATGCGTTACCGAATGGTCGCTGGCTTTGTCTGACTTTACGGAAAAGGGAAGCGAAGAGGCTGCCAGCGATGACTTCTGTCTGAAATCATTACCTCCCGTTCGAAGTGATTCACATTGGTCCCAACCGTGGAGTATCCAGGCAGCAGTGAACCTTTTGGATCCGAAATTTTATGGAGGTCTAGACTCTAAGGGCGCCGAACCTGATTGGACGGACACGTGGAGCCTTAACAATGGTCCCGATCATCGTTTCTCTGCTTCTGTTTCTGGGTTGTCGGGTTTGGATTGGAATTGGGAAGCTAACCCAATGATTAAGGAGTGTTCAGAGTGCAGCTATGATGTGAAGGAGCAAACAGTTGAATTGGAAAATGTACCTTTCTTTTCGAGTATGGATGAATGGAAACGGACAGAGGAAAGAAAAGAACACGCAGCTTTAGGAGATCATTCATTGTTAAACTTTTTCTGGGATGAAAAGACGCCTTTGTCAATGGTATAGTGCTTTCTATTCTACAGTATTTATCTCCATTTTGTTTATTGCTTAGTATTTTAGAACTCTATTTTGAGGTTATTATTAACTAGAGTTGCCGAACTGTTTATAGGGTGGAGGACTTGCTAATTTGGGTAACACGTGCTTTCTTAATGCGGTACTACAATGTTTCATGCACATAGTACCGCTAGTACAAAGTATTGAAGCATATAATCACCCATCTCCTTGTGAGGGTAGGATCTTTGAACTCAAATTTCAGTTTTTGATTGTCTACTATTGCGGTTTTGTAGAGTTTGTTTAGAAAATATATGTTTTTATCTATTACCTGATGTTCCTCTCTTGTAATGTGGTTTTATCATGTATTTTATTAAACTAAAAAGATCAACTTATGCTTCTTATCACAATTTGCAGCTTGTAGTGAAGGGTATTGTGTTCTTTGTGATCTAAAAGAGCTTACAAATGCCACATTGGGTTCCAAGGGTAGCATTATCCATCCCTGGAAAATTGTCAACAATTTAAGTTGTATCCATTTAAGCAGTCGTTAAAAATTTCATATTTGGACTTAATTATTTACTTTTCAGACTCCTTTGTTTACTTAAGTATATTAATCATTAATGTTTGCTAATCTTGGCATTCAAGAGATATGAAAACGCGCATCATGCTTAAAATTGGCTACTTTGGTGATGCTTAATCCATTCAATATCTTCATTTTGTGTTTTGGTTTTTACACACCCATGATGTATCACAAACTTTGTTCCACTTTGATGAGTTGATCCTTAACTTATAGAAGCAGTCTTTTTGTCTAGTTTTCAGAGGTATCAACAGGAAGATGCTCATGAATTTCTCCTGTGTTTTCTGGATAGACTCGAAAGATCTTGCAGTTCTCTAAAGATGGAAGGCCAGCTTTATTCAAATCATGAAAATATTGTGAACCAAACTTTTGGTGGTCTCCTCATTAGTAAAGTAAGAATATTGTGGCTAAAATATACCCTTACATCTCATTTTTTGACAAATTAATACTTGATTCAAGAAACAGTTTGGTCACCAACTTTGAATTTTAGAAAATAATTATAGTCCTCACATGCATATCCGATCTTAAATAAGAAAGTCATTTTCATCGACTCATTAAATTTAGACCCACTATAGGACTCATTTGGACATTAACTACTCTCTCCATCCCAACTTAAACTTCTCACCTGTCTTTTTGGAAGTCCTAGTTAAAGGTTCTCATTTCTATTTTAAGAAATAACCACCATTCTTAAATGACAACTTAATCATCAATTATTAAAAATAATACATCGATAACATCAAAATTATCATCAATGACCTTATTATATTATAGAGAAAGTATAGAAAAAGTACTTGTGGTTGAGCTCGTTTTCAGATAGGGTCACATATTTCATTTTTTAACAAAGTCTGTCATGTTTTAAAGCTCCGTTATCATAAGAGGGTCCTGGCGCCCAACGCTGTTAAAAATCGCCAAAGGAAGTCGATGAACAATAACTCTGGTTTTCAATAGTGTCCGGAAAATTAAAAGAAAAATATTGAAAGGTGCACTTCAACAAGATGACCTCTAGGCCATTTTTTTTTTGTTTACAGCCACCCACATGTACCTTTTCAAAATATACTTGAATAACCTTATTTATCATTGTCTAAATAATTGTGCCATTTTTCAATGAGAAGCTTAAGCAGGGGCAGAGTTAGTATTAGTATGTAATTTGGATCCAATGTATTCTAAAATGAATGAAAAATGTAGAAAATGTTACATTTATTTCTTAATTATTGTGTGTACATAATTACCGGATAGATTAGATTAGAAGACTGGTCTATTAGATCAGATTAGAAGTTGTTGCTTATTGATAAGATTGTAGTTGGTCAGATCCTAAAAAATAGGATCTACTCTGGTAGTTTGTTACTTGTACATCCTGTATTTATACCCCAGCCGATTGGCATATTCAATCAAGGAATTTTATTCCCAAAACCTACATGGTATCAGAGCCTTGAATTTACACATCTCAAATGGTGGAATTCGAACACTCTGACTCATCTCCTTATTCACAAACCAGTAACCCTAACTCCCATATTAGCTCAATGGCAAACTACCAGGCCTCGGTTAATTCATCTATGCTCATCACTGGGCATAGATTGAATGGAAGGAATTACCTAGAGTGGTCACAGTCTGTCAAGTTAGCAATTGATGGCAAGGGCAAACTGGGATACCTAACTGGTGAAATCAAAGAGAAAAAAAATGGTGAAGATGGCTATAGTGTCTGGAGGTCAGAAAACTCACTTGTTACAGCATGGCTTCTCAGTTCAATGGATGCATCAATCGCCAAACCTCATATGTTTATGAAAACTGCAAAAGAGGTATGAGATTCCATTAAAGAAACCTATTCAGATCTTGAGAACTCTTCTCAGATTTATGAATTAAAAACAAAGCTGTGGCAGTCCAAACAAGGAAGTAGAGATGTCATCTCATACTATAATGAGATGGTATCCCTATGGCAAGAGTTGGATCAATGCTATGATGCTGAAGAATGGGAGAGTGCCAAGGATCTGGCAAGACACAAGAAGAGGGAGGAAAATGATAGGGTCTATATGTTCCTAGCAGGAATTAATAGAGACCTGGATGAAGTCAAGGGAAGAATTCTTGGAAAAAAACCTCTACCTTCAATCAGGGAGGTATTTTCTGAAATCAGGGTGGAAGATAGTAGGAAAAAGGTCATGAATAACACTCCAGTACATCATGATGAACCAGGAGAGTCCTCAGCAATGATTGCCAAAGGAAATGAGAAGAAGAAGCCTTGGTGTGATCATTGCAAGAAGCTATGGCACACTCGGGAAACCTGTTGGAAGATTCATGGCAAACCACCCGGAGCAGGACAGAAAAAGGTTGAAAGGGCCCTACATACTGCCATACCTGAGACTCAACAGGAGCCACAAATCAATTCCCAGCAGCCCTCCTTCACAAAGGAACAGATAGAGCAACTCCTTAGCCTTCTAAATACTCAGAAAAATTCCAAACCTGAAACTTCCTCTTGTTCTTATGCCCAGAATGGTACCATTTCATCATTTTTCTGTTCTGGAAAACCTAAAAGTACCTGGGTCATTGACTCAGGAGCTACAGACCATATGACTTCTATTCCAAATCTTATTTTTTCATATAAGCCCTGTGCAGGGGACAAAAAGGTCAAAGTAGCAGATGGCTCTTTTTCAGCCATTGCAGGGATGGGAAATATTAAAATTTCCTCATCTGTAAACCTCTCTAAAGTCCTACATGTCCCTAATTTATCCTGCAATCTTGCCTCTGTTAGCCAGTTAACTAAAGACTTACAATGTCGTGTTATCTTTTATCCTTCTTATTGCATTTTTCAGGACCTGGCATCGGGGAAGATGATTGGCAGTGCTAGGGAGGAAGATGGACTCTATATCTTTGATGAAGGAACTCAATCAAATAAAAGAGGTCAAAGAAATGCTTGTTTGCAAACTGTTTCCTTTTCAAACAATAAAGAGTTGTATTTACTTCACTTTAGACTAGGACATCCTAGTTTTTATTATTTAAAAAAGATGTTTCCTCAATTATTTCTGAATAAAGATGTCTCTATGTTTCATTGTGATATATGTGCACTTGCAAAACATCACAAAAGCTCTTATATTCCCCAGAGTTATAAACCCACTAGCCCTTTTACTTTGGTACATAGTGATATTTGGGGTCCATCTAGAGTATCAACTATAAAGGGAAAGAGATGGTTTGTAACTATTATTGATGATCATACAAGAGTTACATGGGTTTTTCTAATCAAAGAAAAATCTGAAGTGGAAAAGGTATTTAGGGATTTTTATGCTATGGTCCAAACTCAATTCAATACCAACATTAAACTGGTAAGAAGTGATAATGGCCTGGAATATTTTTCTCAAAACCTAAATAACTTTTTTACTGAAAAAGGAATAATCCATCAAAGCTCTTGTGTCAATACACCAGCCCAGAATGGAATTGCAGAAAGGAAGAATAGACATTTACTTGAAGTCACTCGTGCAATCATGTTTTCAACAAAAATACCAAAATATCTGTGGGGGGAAGCTGTTTTACATGCTACTTATTTAATTAACCGCATGCCATAGAAAATTTAAGGATTTAAAAGTCCTATCAATACTCTTCAGCAGTACTTTCCTTCAAACAGATTGATAAGTACTCTTCCACTGAAAATTTTTGGTTGCACAGTGTTTATAAAAAATCCAGAAAAATCTGCAAGTAAGTTTGATCCTAGAGGAACAAAATGTGTTTTTTTAGGTGTTTCTTCCACTCAAAAAGGTATAAATGTTTTGACCCTGCTACCAAAAAAATGTTTATTACAATGGACACTTTTTTTGTGGAAGAAGCCTTTTTTGATACTCATCTTCAGGGGGAGAGATTAAGTGAAGATGTTCAAATAGTGCCATATATTCATGAAAACCTTAATTTTCTTGATATTAATCTGGATGATCATTCCTTTAATGGAAGAATATCTGAAAATGATCAAGAATTAACAACTAATGAAATAAATACAACTGAACCAATTGGAAAGGATCAACAGACAAGTCAATTCTTTGGCAAAGTTTATGAGAGAAGAGTTCAAAATCAAAGAATAGAGGAAGTCCAAGAACCTATGACTGTCTATGATTCTGACCCTATGCCAGCGAATGAAAAAGGTAATGCTTCTAGTCACCTTGATCTTCCAATTGCCCTCAGAAAAGTAAAAAGAACATGTGTTAAATACCCTATCTCAAACCATGTTTCTTATTCTAAATTATCCTCATCTTTTGCAACCTTTACTTCCAGTGTTTCTTCTATTTCTATTCCCTCAACCATACAGGATGCTCTATCTAAACCTGAGTGGAAGAAAGCTGTTTTGGAGGAGATGGAAGCTCTTGAAAAGAATCAGACATGGAAGCTTGTAGAGTTGCCCAAAAGCAAACCAACAGTTGGGTGCAGGTGAATTTTCACTCCTAAATTTAAAGCAGATGGAAGTTTGGAGAGATATAAAGCAAGGTTAGTAGCTAAGGGGTACACACAGACCTATGGCATTGACTACACAGAAACCTTTGCACCAGTTGCAAAGTTGAACACTGTAAGAATCCTTTTATCTCTTGCTGCTAATTTGGACTGGCCACTGCAACAATTGGATGTAAAGAATGCTTTTTTAAATGGAAAACTTGAAGAAGAAGTATATATGAAACCTCCTCCTGGATTTGAGAATAAATTTGGTTCAAAGGTTTGCAAATTAGAGAAAGCTTTGTATGGACTTAAACAGTCACCAAGAGCTTGGTTTGATAGGTTTACAAAGTTCATAAAGAAGCAAGGGTTTAATCAGGCTCAAGCAGATCATACACTCTTCATGAAATTTTCAGGCAAGGGGGAGATTGCAATATTAATTGTCTATGTAGATGATATTATCCTCACAGGAAATTATCATACAGAGACTAAGAACTTGAAAGAAAAACTTGCCCATGAATTTGAAGTTAAGGACCTAGGAGACCTAAAATACTTTCTGGGAATGGAGATAGCTAGATCAAAGAAGGGTATTGTTGTCTCACAAAGAAAGTATATCTTAGATCTTCTGCAGGAAACTGGAATGAGTGCATGCAAACCAGCAGACATCCCAATTGACCCCAGTCAGAAGTTGGGAGATGTTAAGGAAGGAACTCCGGTTGATATTCACCAATATCAAAGACTGGTGGGAAGATTAATATATCTGGCACATACAAGGCCAGATATTGCATTTGCAGTAAGTATGGTGAGTCAGTTTATGCATCATCCTTTCCAAGAACATCTTGATGCTACTTACAGGATTCTAAGGTACCTGAAGAGCTGTCCAGGGAAAGGACTGTTTTTCAAAAAGGGGAACAGTAGGAGGGTTGAAGCCTTTACTGATGCAGATTATGCTGGCTCAATTACTGATAGAAGGTCTACTTCTGGATATTGCACTTATGTTTGGGGAAATCTAGTAACTTGGAGAAGTAAGAAACAAAATGTAGTTGCTAGAAGTAGTGCAGAATCAGAATTTAGATCTATGGCAAATGGAATATGTGAATTACTCTGGATCAAGAGAGTAATTACAGAACTGAAGATGGAAATAGAACTGCCTATGAGACTGTATTGTGATAATAAAGCAGCCATTAGCATTGCTCATAATCCTGTGCTACATGATAGAACCAAGCACATTGAAGTGGACAGACATTTCATTAAAGAGAAGATTGAAGCTGGAATTGTTTGCACACCATTCGTATCCACTAAAGACCAAACAGCTGATATCTTCACCAAAGGGTTATTCAAACCAGTGTTTGAACTACTTATAGACAAGTTGGGAATGTATGATATATATTCACCAACTTGAGGGGGAGTGTAGAAAATGTTACATTTATTTCTTAATTATTGTGTGTACATAATTACCGGATAGATTAGATTAGAAGACTGGTCTATTAGATCAGATTAGAAGTTGTTGCTTATTGATAAGATTGTAGTTGGTCAGATCCTAAAAAATAGGATCTACTCTGGTAGTTTGTTACTTGTACATCCTGTATTTATACCCCAGCCGATTGGCATATTCAATCAAGGAATTTTATTCCCAAAACCTACAAAAAAACTTTCATAGCTATAGTGAGATGTGTTTGATGAATAAGTTTAGGCTATGTTTGGCACAACGAGCTGGAACTAGAGGCTAATGTCTGAAATAGGAACTATTGTCGGAATCAGGGAGCTGAACATTGAAGTGCTGAATCTGAATTGTTAGCTTAATGAAGTAGATCCGTTTGGCAAAAAGAGCTGAAAAAGTGCAGGAATAATATGAAATTACATTAAAGGCATATGATTTATTAATATAATATAATATAATACTTCCTCCGTCTCTAAATAATTGCAACACTTCCATTTTTAGTATACAAAAATAAATGCAATGTCTGTAATGCCCCTAGTTAATTTATACCCACCTTTTCTCCTTCTCCCCCACCACCCAGCTTTTCTGTTTCTTCTCCCCCACCGCATCCCTCTTACTCCGTATTAATTTATGGCCATCCACGCATCCATTTTTCCACTCCACTGATCTCTTTCTTATCTATACCCCATCCTTTTCTCCTTTAGCCGTCAGGTGGCCTTTAGCTCTTCACTCTCCCAAGAAAATAGATTTAATTCATTTTACGAAATGAGGATGCAGAGATCTACAGGCAGGCGACACAGCTCTGTTTGCCCGGCATACCCCCGGACTTAGTCATTCCAAATGATGCGGCCGGTTTACCATCAGACTTTTAGTTTTTAACTTTCGTAAGCTAATTTAAATGTATGGTGATAGGCGTAGCATGTGAAATCTGAAAAAGAATAGCACCGTTGTTGAACAGTAACAGCCTAACAGGTCTACGCAGCTTTTTTCAACTTCATTTCGGACTTTTCGGTGGTAGTAAAGGGTATAATTGGAAGAAAATTACTTTATTGAAGTTTCTTGAATCTTGTGCCCAACACCCATGTTGCATCTATTTAGAGACGGAGTATAGTATAGTATAGTATAGTATAGTACAGTACAGTACAGTATAATATAATATAATACAACACCACGCGACGCGCCGCGCCGCGCCGCGCCACACCACACCACACCACACAACACAACACAACACCTGTCTAGCAGGTTTGACCTCAAACTATTATTCATGTAACATCCCAAATCCTTGGCCTATTATATTATATTAATTGATAATTTAATACAGTACTACGTACAAATGAAATTAGATAAACTTGAATATATACAACAAAATCGTTTGATACTTGGCAAGCTGCATGTTGTAACTTGTAAGTGCATGCTGCCACTACTCGTCCTAAATGCACATTGCAGACAAACAGTACAATTTAAAGAGAACCATAATATATATATATATATATATATATATTATAAAAAGATTTTTTTTATTGAGAAAGTAAAACAAAATTACAATGAAAAAAGAGAGATAAAATTAAAAAAGAACAGAAAGGAAAGGTAAAGTAAACACAAATAAAAGACTAGACCCAAGGGAAATCTCTGGACTGTGATCTGGTCCTCATGCTATGATGCCTCTTATTCTTTTGAGATTTCCTGTAGATTTTGATTTGTGTGTTTAGGTTTTCTGTTGGCAGACAGTTTTCGGAGGTCACCAAGTTTGCTTTGCGACAGTTCATTCTATTAAATTTGGATTTCCTTATCTCTTCCTGGTTTGATAATGGGGGTCGACGATCACTTTCACTTGCATGTCCAAGGAAATCATCTGCGAAAAAAGAGTCATCAGACTCATCAAAACTCGCTGAAGCATCAGAGTAAGCCTGAAGGAGTGGATTCTGTGGTTGTATGTCAGATGAGATTAGTTGTTGCTTCTCGCCGAAGGCTCTCTGAACTTCATAGTTAAAAATGAGTTTGGAAATATATATATTATAATAATAATAAGTTAGTAAATAAGCAAATACGGAGCAAGTCCACTAGTCCCATACACCGTATAATTTATATAGAGGTATTCCATATGAAAGTAAGCTAGTGCCTAGTGGCCTGAGCCTATTTAGCTCTAATCATTTTGTTACTACGTGCTCCACAAAACTCAGAACTGAATTAGTTTGGTGTTAAGATAAGATTTGTTTTCGGGCTCTAGTGAATTCCTGAATCCTGAGTCTCTGTTGTCTGGAAAGTGAAAAATACTATTCTGAACATGATTACAGATGAGAAACAAATTACCGGGAGTTCTTCGTAGGCTTTTTTCAGGACGATGGGAGAAAAGAAGACTGGAGCAGAATTCTCTGTTTGTGAACTAGCTTCTGAACAACGAGAAAAATCGTGATGAGAAAGCCATTGACACAAATCAATTGCAAACAAGTGGGCAGTGATGGGGAATGAATTATAGAGAGATGAATATATGTATGCATGCGAAGTGAGGGATATAACGGGTATGTGAAGTCTGGAATGGAGGGACTGGTTCTAAACGCTAGGGAGGGAAATGTTCCATTTCAGCCCACTTTTTTCAGCTCAAGTCTATTTCAGCCTCTCAAACAAACGGGTCTACTTTGCTCCTAATTGACTGAATTTAAAAGATTTCAGCTCTTTTTTCAGCTGAACTGGCGTGCCAAACACAGCCTTAGTCTAAGTTATGTTTCGGTTAGAGTTATTTGGCTGAAATAGATGGTTGAATTAGTGAATTACTTGAATCTGCTCAATTTTCTAATTGAATAGCGTTTCGTAGAGGAGGGCACTATGGTATCATGCCTTCTCAACTCGGGTGTTGTGATAGGCGCGTGACGACCAATAGTATAACTTAGTCACATCACATGAGTCTTGATTGTGATGGTTTGGCCATATGTGTTGAAGATAGGGTGATGCACCTGTTAGACGAATTGTTATTTGGGGAGAAGAGACACGGAGGAGAGGGAGAGGACGACTAGACCTGTCAATGGGTCGGGTCCGGGTCGGAACATAGTGTCCAGACCCGGACCCGCTAAGTAAATAAAGGACCCGGACCCGACCCGTTTACCCGGTGGGTCTAAAAATTTGGACCCGGACCCGGACCCAACGGGTCTCGGAACCGGGTCGGGTAGACCCGCCAAGTATCATATGCACAACATTATATAACTTTTTTTTGACAGAACATTATATAATTTTTAAAAATAGTAAAACATGTATATGAAATGTAAATCAAAGTGCACAAATTTAAAAGCAAAATATATCTTCACTTTTCAAAAAAAAAATCAAGGTTTATCATAGAAAATTAGTACTTTTATTCAATAAAATATCGGTTCTTGTAGATGCGTACAATTCCGCACTCTGTGTCTCTTTGTCTCCCACAGAAAGCTCGTATATTAGACTAGAAATTAGGTCAAAAAAAGTTCTTTTGGACTAAAAGCATATTAAATACTACGTACTATTATATTATCACGTATACATTACGTATGTATTAATTTGTTTCTTTTTAATCAAAGAATTAAAACTAATCACTTTATATATATTAGTTTGTATTTTTATTTGAAGTATTATAACTAATCTCTTTATGTATTAGTGTGTGTGTATAAATACTAATAAGAAATTTTTAAACGGGTCCGGGTCCTTAACGGGTCGGAATCATAAGTACCATACCCGACCCGTTTATTAAAAGTACTAACGGGTCTGGGTTCGGGTCCGGGTAAACGGAATAAAATAAGGATCCATACCCGTTAAAAACAACCGGGTCCGGGTCGGGTCCGGGTCTAGACCCGACCCATTGACAGGCCTAAGGACGACCCAAAAAACATGAATTAGAGTGTTTAGGAATGATATGGTACTCCTTGGGTTAGATGTGGTTAGATGAGAGATGACTTTGAAGATAGCAAAGTAGAGGGAGAGTGTATACCTATGGATTGATCTGTTTTTATTTATTTATTTATGGATAAAGGGTCAAATAGGCCTTCGAACTAATTCAAAAAGTGCAATTCACCCCTTATATAGGAGGCTCTGTCCGGCCGTCGCCAATTAGGGCGGTTCTCGGTGGATTTTTTTTAGCATCTTCTTCATTAAGTCTAGTTTATCCAAACCAAATTTCAGATAAAAATTCAACCAGGAAGACAGTCAAATGATTTTCTGAAATGTACTTTCTGAAATGTATTGCGATGTTTAACTGCGCAGTTATATCTTCAAAAATTCATTTGACTTCAAAAATTCATTTGACTGTCTTCCTGATTGAATTTATAGCTTCAATTTGGTATGAACAAACTAGACATTGTGAATAAGATGCTCAAAAATTTCATCAAAATATTCCACCGGGAACCACCCCAATTGGCGACGGCCGGACAGAGCCTCCTATATAAAGGGTGATGAATTGCACTTTTTAAGTTAGTTCGAGAGCCTATTTGACCCTTTAGCCTTTATTTATTTATTGTGAGGAGTGATCTGTTTTTGTCGGTCTCCCTTGTTTCTATTTATCATTTTTAAGTCCGATTTCATATGTCGATTCATGTTAGCTGACCTCAAACTCTTCTTAGACTGAGGCTTGGATGTTGTAATAGCATTTGGTAAAAGAAAAATTGTCAACAATAATGCATGTCACCTTTGACCGGTCTGCCCATAATAATCTCACCTTTGCATCCCAGAATAATCCCACCTTTGCATAATCCCAGAATAATCCCACCTTTGCATAATCCCACCTTTGCAGCTAATCTACTCTCATTGGACCCTGACCGGTTGATGACCTACTATACTAGGTTTTTTGTATTTTTTTATGAAAATCTTACATACATAATCTCATCTTTCACAAATCTGCTCAAAACAGTTCGACGTTTCGTTTTTTCTTCTTCTTATTATTTCATTTATTTAATCTATTTTTGTTTTTGCTTTCCTTTTTCTCAATAGTTTCTTTCTTTTTTCTTCTTCCCTATTTTTACTACTTCCCTTTTTTATGTATTACTTTTGGTTAATTATTTTTAAAGACTATTATCCCACATTACTCTTATTATTCATTTATCTTTTATTTCAACTTTTCTTTTCTTTAAATTCTCCTTTTCCTTTTCCCCCTTTTCACCTACTTAAAAAGTATTTGTTTTTTTCTTTGTACCTTTTCAACTCTTCCGTTTTCACTTGTTTCTGACATGTTAGTGAATATTGACAATTTCTTGATTTAGATTTTTTCTTATTTTTTCCCCATTTCAGATAATGTTTCTCACATCTAGTGATCTACCCTTCTTCGTGTAAAGAGTATATATAATTTTTCCTTTTTTACATTTTCCTGATTGTTTTATTTTTCTTTGAATTTTATTTTTCTCTAATCTTTTTATCACAAGGAAGTTTTCCAATAGTTGATGAAATTTATAAGGGAACTTACTTAGAAAAATAGGATGATGCAGAAAAGGAGAAAAATATATATTGATGTTAGAATTAAGGTAACAAGGAGAAAGAAAAAAGAAAACACACACAACAAACTGAACAAAGTAACAATAAAAGACAAAAAACCTAGTATAGTAGGTCATCAATAGGTCAAGGTCCAATGAGAGAAGAGGGGCTGCAAAGGTGGGATTATTCTCGAATTACGCAAAGGTGAGATAATTATGAGTAGACCGGTCAAAGGTGGGATTATTGTTGTCAATATTTCCTTTGGTAAATTTATTCAGCCAACCACCTAAGGTAATGGCTACTATTCTGCTGCCATTGATTATTAATTAATCTGCAGTCAATTGGTGATACCAAATAGGGCCTAAATTGCATGATTGAGCACCAAACTGAGTTCAAAAGAAAGTTAAGGGCCAAATTGACTAATAGCATGGTTTGTAATTGCACAATGCAATACCACTTTGAGGCGCACCACACCAATATCCTGGAGTAATGCATAAGATTGCTTTGCTTATTGCGGAAGGTGTTATGGCATACGAGTTACTTGTATTATGCAGAGTCTACATTAGGGGTGTAAACGAGCCGAGCCGAGCCCGAGCATGAGTATGCTTGAGCTTGAGCTTGATAAGAATTCATGAGCTCGAGCTTGGACGAGTTAAATAATTCGAGTTCGATCTCGAGTCAAGCTCGGCTCGAGCTCCATTCGAGCTTGATTCGAGTGGGGGTCAAGTTTTGCTAATTATTTTTATAGGTTAGAACTCGAATAAAATACTCAAACTCAAGCTAAAAATATTATATGTGTACTTATTCATTCTTATTTTTAGTTTATCTTTCATTTACTAACATTTTTCTTCTTTATTTTACCGTCAATAAATATTAAGAGTACATATTATAATTATTACAGATTATGGTTATAATAATACTACTACACACATGTTATTATATTTGTAATTATTACTATTATAATATACTCTGTGATAAGTATTGAAAATGAAAGTCCTAAATTAGAATATATGTTTCAATAAAAATACATATATAATTATTACATACAAGTATATATTTATTATATATAATATATATTATTATATATAATATATATGACACAAAGGCTCACAAACCGGCTCGCGAGTCACGAGCCTAAAATAAACAGTCTTGAATTGAGCTTGTTAACTATTCGAGTCGAGCCGAACTCGAGTCGAGCTTAATTTGACCGAACTCGAGTCGAGCTTTTCCCGAGCGATCCATGAGCAGCTCACGAGCGGCTTGGCTCATTCACACCCCTAGTCTACATAGGCATACACAATTCTATCTACGCCTTAAGGAAGTCTGAGGCGTAGGCGTATGATATATGTGGTCATCTGTAGTGCTTTTTGGGCCCACTGGGCTTACTTTTTAATAATAAACCTATCAAGGCGTACGCAATATGCCTGGCAGGGATTCAGTTACTTAATTTCTTCTGCCTTCTTCATCTGTCGCGAAAGGCCTGGCAGCGATTCAGTCTCTTCTATGGTACTCAATTCTTCCTCTGATTTCCTTTTCTAGCCTTCTCAATGCAAAGAAGGCGGTATCAGGCTTCTCGATGCAACTAAGGTTTCTTTAGTTTTTACTTGAGAAATAGTATGATCTGTATTATATATATCCCCTTTAAATAATCTCGATGAATGATATCTTTGCATGTTTTTAATGCATCATAGATTTTGTTTTAGCTTACTCTGTATATGATCTTATTTTTTTTTAGTTTTCTGTTAATATTAACTTTCTTTAACTTTTATTCTATTTATATCTATGCATACACACACATGCATTTTTACGCCTCATTGTGCAATATGCTATCCTAAATAAACGCCACGACTACGGAATAAACAATTTCGAACCTTGATTAATAGTATGTAATTGGGGGCCAAAATGGGTATTAACTTTCTTCTAAAATAAAACAATGAGTAAAACAGTTCTATAATTGCAGTTGCAGTGTTTCAATTGTGGCCATTGTTCTAAAACCCATGAACCACTGGTTGACATGAGTTTAGAGATACGTGATGTGGACAGCCTACCTATGGCTTTGGATTCTTTCACAAAAATCGAAAAGATTGAAGATCCCATGACAAAGTTCACGTGTGAAAAATGTAAGTTACAAGTGTTGATTGAGAAGCAGCTTTTGTTGGATGAGACCCCTTTAGTTGCCACCTTTCACCTGAAGAGATTCAAAAATGATGGTTTTCGTGTTGAGAAGATCGACAAACACATAATGTTCCCGCTCGAACTGGACTTGCTTCCTTATGTGGATAGACAAAAGAAACCTGTGAGTGAGTTTCTTCACTTATTCCCCATACATGCTTTGACATTTATATTTTTAATTCATTATGGAGTTTTATGGATGAAACCTATGAAATTAGCGCTTGAATTATTAAAATTATCAATCAGACTAAAAAGATTATGAGCTTTGATGTTTTTTATTCTTTATGAAAATTCCTCCGCAGACGGAATTAGTAAACAATTTGTTTAAAATAATTCAAAAAATGAAAAGAACTAAGATTTGTGGGATTTGAGTCTTAGATTTATAGTTTCTTTCATTGAGGTCCTAAATTAACAGTTTTAACCTTTTGGATGTTCAATTGAGAGATAAACTATCCATTCCTTTGGCCTTGCAAAGCTCCATTCTAGATGGATTGGTTCTTAACTTTAATGATTGTTCCAAGTATACAGAGGTCTGACCCTTCCATTTGGTTTAGCAGTAGTAGCACATATAATTAGATCTGATAGAGATTAAAGCGGCAAGGGGACAAAAAATAAAAAAAATAGATGTAAAAATAAAAAAATTGAAATAAAAAATGTAGAAACAAACATGTAGAAGAAGAATGAAAAAAATATGAAATACTCAAAGGTATTTCCCAGCAAAACTAACTCGCCCAACATCCCAAGGCTACCTAACGCTAAAAGAGTGGGATTCTCCTAATCCCTTGATACCCTGTTTGCTAAAAGCAGCCTTATTTATAATCTCAAAATATTTAAATAAGGTAAGATATATATCACTCCTTCATCCCACAATTAAAGTCCCAGTTTGACTTTACGGTCTCCTAGGTGGACATTTATCCATAATTATCTATAAATATATACCTATATAATCTATAATCTATAATCTATGATAAATTAACATTTGAATAAAACATATTACAATGAAGCACATAAAATTAATCTCATTTGATAAATTATTGTTAATTTTGAGTAATTATTGGTCAATATTTAAGAAGTTTGACTTAAAAGTCAAACTCAGACTTTATTTATGGGACATAGGAAGTATTAATGAACCCATGATGGTCTTAGCAATCCCTAGGCTTATACTGATTGGATTTTTGATTGGTTGCTCATACATTTCCCTTATTGATACCCTGATTCTAATTAATACCATCGGGTCAAGGTCCGTATGAAGATCTAATTGACTCTTTTCTTAATTAGGCCGAATCAAAATACAATCTTGTTGCAGTTTTGGTGCATATTGGGCTGTCGTTGCATTCTGGGCACTACTACTGCTTTATTCATGCTTCTCCCAATGAATGGTACATGTTCGATGATTCAAAGGTACCTTACCTATCAAACATTTGACCTTAAGGTTTCGTTTGGAACTTGGGAAATGCTCAGCGAAGAAAATATGGAGGAATGTAGAGCAGACATATGGTGTAAAGAATAATTCGGAGAAAAAAGTTAAATTAATGTATATGTTAGTTTAAACGCAATATTAAATACTCCCTCCGTTCCATTGGACTTTGCCAACTTTCCCTTTTTGTTTGTCCCAAAAAACTTTGCCACTTTCCAATTAAAGCAACTATTTTGTCATCCTGCACATTTCTCTTTCCTCTGCACAAATCTCAACCACACAGTTTTTACTTTTCTTATTTCTCACCGACTTTGCACTTGGCGAAGTCCACCGGGATTGAGGTAGTATGCAGAGCCGGCCTTATGGCCAGTTGGGCCAGGCTTGTGCCTAGGGCCTCTAAAATCTGGGGGGCCTCCAAAAAAAAACTATTACTACTATTATTAAAATTAATATTTTAATACAATAATTGAAATTGGATATCTAATTACTCATCTGAGAACGCCACAAGCCAGAAGCAGATTTCGCCGCTCGCGCTCACCCGCTCCGAATTCAGCAGCTCGAAGCCTCCAGTAGTCTAGCCGCCAGCAACCGCCCTTACCACTGACCAGCCTAATCCCTGATTTGGGGATTTCCGATTGCCTTGCAGGCTTGCACTCTTGCTCCGGCAGGCCTCCAAATTCTTCAGACTCCGGTCTCTGTAGTTCGAATTTTTAATTTCTAACTCGTTGATTCATCACTCTATCAGGTATGACCTAAATAAATACCTAATGACCGTATGACTCAATTGTGTAAACTAATCTTTTCTTGAGACTTTAGTCATCTGTAGACTCTTGTAATTTGTCTAATTGTCTTGACTCTTTGTCTCTTTATTTTTTATAGCTTTTTAGTTTCTTCTTTAGTGCCTTTCTAGACTTAGTTTCGTACTTTCTAGTTTCTACTGCTAGTTAAGTAGCTATAGTTTGTAATACGGAGTAGTTTTTATTAGTGGTATTTAATAAAGTGTTAGTAAATACTGGACTAGTGGGGACTAAGTAGTTATCGAGGTGTTTGAGTTATTATCTGTACTATTATTTTTATAACTACGTTAATTGTCAAATATGCTGTTACATTTAGTGTTAGTAAAAACTGGAATAGTAAATACACTTTGTAGTACATTTCACGTATGTTACATTTAAAAACTGTATTTTATCTTGTATATCATTGTCTTTTATAATTGTAATATATGTTTGTTGAAGTTTTTGAGATGTTTTTCCGCCTTGGGCCTCCAAACGACTGGAGCCGCCCCTGGTAGTATGTCTATTATGTTAAGACTAAGGTTGAATATGTGTGAACTTTAAAATAGATTTGATTTTCCTTTGTGTTCTCCAAGTTCAAGCAAAAAAAGAAAAGGCGAAAAACTATTTTTCCTTACGGTTTACTTCCTACCAATTTCCATGTTCTAAAGATAGCCAAAGTGTTTTAGGAAAATATTTTAAATAATATCAATTAACACCCATAAACCAACAATAATGTGTACTTTGTAAAAGATTTTTAATAATATCAACTATTTGAACATGTAACAAGAATAATATGAAGTCACTTTCCGACTAGAAATCTTGTCATTTAAGACACCAAAAACTGATATTAAACCATCAAGTAAAGGTTTTCTCGAAATGTGGTCAATTGAAATTTGATATTAGTCTTTAATGAGTTAAAGGATTGAATTTCTAGTTGAAATAAGTCTTCACTTTTGTTATATATTCAAATAGTTGGTATTATTGAATATTATTTCCTTAGTATGTATTATTCTTGGTTTATGAGTGATAACTGGTACTCCCTTCGTCCCATTTTGATGGTCTTACTTTCCTTTTTGAGTTGTTCCAAAATGAATGTCATGTTTCCTTTTTTGGCAAGATATATGTGTTCCATATCATTTCACTTTATTCTACACAAATCTCAACCACAACTTTTACTTTTCAATCACTTTATTAATAATCGTACCCAAGGTAGTCAAAGTCGAAAGGTGCACCTGAAGCGCTAGGGGCCTTCCAGCACAAGTGCAAAAAAGCGCTCGCCTGACTCGGGTGAAGCGCATTACTTAGATAAAATCACATATACAATTCTATAATAACCAAATATGATGTATGTAACATCATATCGAACCAAATGCATAAAAAACCTAGGATTTACCAAAATAAAGTCTTGATTCATAAAAATAAAACTCCAAATTCAGAATTCATGGCTTTAATACGTCATTTTTTTTTGTAGAGTTTTCACTTTCAGCACCACCTGCAGCACATGTTCCACCTTTCATATCCTGGAAAAGCATAAAGCTTGAATTATTTAATACACTGGAAAACATCTTTGGAAAACCACAAAGTAGAGTACATATATAATATATTTATGGGCCAAACACTCAAATATGGCTGCTCAATAATAGAAAAACACAAAGCTGGTTGTGTGTTTATCATGTTCTTTTAGTTTTCCATTTGTGTTTGTCATCTTGTGTGTTGTAAAAGGTGGATATCAACTCTGAAAAACATGTTATACTCAGCCCTTTGTTAACATCCATGTTTTACTTTAGTTGGGTCTAACAGAATAATATCTTTAATCTTTATAAAACACAAGAGTGACAGAACTGAGTAATATATTTAAAGTTAAGACAACACACTTAAAGTAATCTTTATAAAACACAAGAGTTATACTCTGAAAGATTACAGAGTAATATCTTTACAAAACCACAAAGCAGAGTACATATATTTAAGTATTATGAGTTATATACATACTAATATACTAATACGTAGTATTATTACTTCATTACACATTTACGCTAATATTTAGACACTAGTGTAATATGAGTATGTGCATGAAAAAGAAGACATACCTTGTTTAGTGCTGCGAGGGAGAGCTGAGTTTGCTTGAGATGGTGCTGAAAGCTTAAAGAACTGGCTGGTGTAGAGTAGCTTCAGTGTCGAGTGAGGAGAATGAAGAGCGAGGATGGCTAGCGATGATAGCAGTAGTGACTTGCGCAAGTTTTACGTGTCTACGCACTTAGACTTAGTTTTACTGTTTTTACCCAAATATTTTCATGGGCTTAGTGTTAATTAAAGATATGGGCTAATTGTATTTGAAAGTTTTAAACAAAAAAAGGCTATCAACCTTTTCCGGCTCAGGCGACCCAAGCGTGCGCTTATAGCGCTTCAGCGCTTGATGCGCTTCCTGCGCCTATACTGCGCCTTACCCAGGATCGTGCGCTTCACATATTTTTAGGCGCTGGAGGGTTTGCTCGCTGCGCCTTGTGCGCTTCAGCGCTGGGGCGAGCGCATTTGACAACCTTGATCGTACCAAACTAAAACAAGATTTCCAAACAGTTATTTTCTCAACTGTTTTAGCATTTAAATCTGAAAATAAAGAATAAGATCTGAATTTATGTGTTTCGTCTTTCTAGGTTATTCAGGTCCAAGAAGATTTAGTCATGTCTCAGGCAGCATATGTCCTCTTCTATGTGAGACAGGACACTCCCTGGTTCTCACATTTCATTGAAACAAAACAGCCCACACCAAGCAGTTTTTCTTCTAACCTGCTGTTTCACAATGTTGATCCGATTTCTAATCCATCTCCCATTATGGAAAGTGGCTCAATACATAGTGGGGTTGATACAAGTGAAGAACAAGGAAAGGAAAACGTGTGCAATTCTTCAGATATCTCTTCTGCCGATACTGAAAAGAAGAGGCCTAATCGTTTGGTTTTCAAAGATAACAATAACAAAAGGGAGTTTGGGATAACTGGACGGCTTGCAGATGCGATTACTACAAGTCCGTCAAGATCTCCAAGCCAACATGGAGAAGTCATAACTGGTAAATATACTTGTGTAAGAATATGTGCCTTTTTGTGATTGGTTTACTAGTGCTCATTTGGCAAGCAAACTTTTTTACTTATCAGTTTAGTTAGCCAGATATAGAAATTTTACTGTGATGGTTGGATTCTATGATGGTTGAATTCTAATATTCCGTATTAGAGAGGTACAATTCTTGAAGGATTTAACCCTATCTATGTTTTTCGAGTGTAGATTTTGGTTTAACTAAACTTATCATATTGAACTTGTTTGGAACTTTTTCCAGACACTAACATGAAAAGTTAGCTGCATTTTGTTTAATAAGAGTCCGTTTTGGACAAAAAAGAAAGATTTGAAACATGACAATTTTTAGGAGTTTTTAGGAGGCGGCAACATTACTTCTATTGACTTATTGAAAACAATAGTATATCAACTACATTTTGGTAAAATTTAATTTTAGTAAAATTTTATTGTGACAGTGAAATACATATTTGATTTGCAGACAATTATTGTTCCAATCCTTGTGCCCAACAGAGATTATCTGATAAGATTTCCTGTAAAGATCAGTACCGAAAGCACTTTGTAGGGGACCCAGAAGGAAAACAAGCTTGTTCAGTAAAGACAAACATGCCATCAGTGGCTGCTTCACTCATGAAAGGTTGTATGAAGAAGAAAAGGAGAAGGGAAGTAGTTTCTGTTAGAGAATGTGGTTTGTCTCCTTATGGTTCTTTGCTGTCACATCCTTTAAAGGCCAGCCACCTGAGATGAACAGCTAAGGGAGCTAGTTTTAGATCTACCGTAAGTATCTGGGTTTATAGTGTAATGTAATTAGGGGTAAATAAATTAGATAAATTGGTACATTAACTACAGGAGCTGGAATATTTTGGAACCTCACCCCATAATTATGTACTCCGTAATATTTTGGTACATCTTTCGTTCACATTTATATTACTTGACTCCCTGGAAATATTCTCACACGTATCATATCACTTCATATGTAGTACTTGATGAAATGTCAACCATTATGTATATAATTATACCCATTTGTCGTTTAAATCATCAATACGTTGCACTTTATTTCCTTTGAACAAGGTATCAAAGTTAGTGATGGACCTGGGCCGGGCCGGGCCGGTTTGAGCCTGCGCCCGGCCGGGCTTTTTTTCGGGAAGGGAGAACCGGAACCGGCCCGGGTAGGCAGCGGTTCCGGGCCGGTCCGGTTTGGTTCATGTTTTTTTTTTATATTTTCTTTAGCTTTTCTAATTAACCCCGACCCCCCCCCTTCCCACCCCCCCCCCCCCCCCGCCAAACACCTACCCCAACCCGGGAGAAACCAAAAGAATTGAAAAAAAAAAGAAATAGGCCCGGGCCAGTTCCACTTTGAGGAGGCCCGACCGCCCGAGCCCACCCCCTTTTAATCCCGGTTCGGGGCCCGAACCGGTCTTATGACCGGGTTCTGGGCCGGGCCGAGCCCAAACAATACCGGTTCTGGGCTGGTTCCGGGCCGGGTGGCCCGACCCGAGTCCATCACTAATCAAAGTATGACATTAACCTCTCTTTTATTTACTTGTCATTTATTAGTACTCTTTGATCGACAACTTCGCGCACTAATATCTTGGGTCGTACAATCACGAAGACGAACAAGTTTGTGAATATCTTTTCCTCCTTTGGAGTGTAGTTTTACATACAACTCCTTGTGCACTTTACCTCTTGTTTCTTTTACGATTTTCGTTGCTTTTCTTTTAGCCTCTTTGTACTCTATGTTCTCATCGCTCTAACTTTTGTCCAACTTTTTGTAACATTCCGTTTTTGTCCTTATTTCTTGTTTCACCTCATCATTCCAGCAAGATGTGCCCTTAGATTCTCTGAGTATCTCCTTCACCAGTTAATGGTCGAATTTATTAAAACAAAGCAAGGACATGATTGAAAAGGTAGTTCTATTTAAAAAAAATTAAAGTTATACTCATATTCTTGAAATTAAATTTCATTTAGTTCTGTTTAGGACTTCCTCAATTAATAAACTACATTGATAAAATTACATAGTACTTCGTCTATTTTAGGCAACTACAAAAGACATAACTCTAAAATAGGAGTCACCGAGTCACTTGATAATAATTTAATACACAATTGGCAATTCATCCACATGGGTGTCATTATCAATAAGTAAGATATATTTTGTGTGCAAAATTTCATCAATACACCGTACATCTATTTCAATATTTGGTGTGAAAAGCTTTGTTAGAGTCCCCCCATATCCTTGATCCTTCATTACTTTATTTTTAGCTCCACCTGTCGCTTAACGTATCTTCTCTTCTTGCCTTGAAAACAAGCAAAATATGTTGAGTAACGACACTTTCACTTGTTATAACTTTTACAAGCTAGTTTTCCAAGTCTTCCGTACAAATAAGTAGCCAATTTGAGTACTATTAGCTCCACTTCTATAGGTCATAAGGTGAGATTCTCTTTTCTTGAACCAAATGTTCATTACAGTTAACTCATATGTCGAGAAAATTCAGAATGTTCTTCCATGATTCATTTCTAATGCCAAAATCATGTCTGTCATGGATACTCCCAAATCCATCACGAGTTGGCCCCACATGCATGTTGAGGTGACCTCCTATGACCTGCTTCTCTTCCCTTGACACCCGTCACACTACTTTCTCAAGATACTCCCAAAGTTGTTGAGTGATAGATGGTTAATCCCACTTCTGGTGTATATGCACTTACCACGAACATGATCTGATCTCCTATTGCCAATTTAATGCTCATGATGCGATGTTCTTTCTAAAGGCTTCCATTACACTCAACATAAGCATGCTCCACAATAATGCCTACTCCATTTCTATTCTTCTCCCCTCCGAATAGGGGTGGGAAAAACCAAACCAAAACCCAGAAACCGACCCTAGCCCGTCCCAAATGATATTTCTGGTCCGGGTTTTTTCTATTTAATCGGATCGAATAAAAAAACCCGGACCGGACCCAAAAATTCGGGCTCATGAGCGGGCCCTAAAATCTATAATCCGGCCTGGACCGATAAAAACCCGAAACAATTAGTTTTAATATAAAATAAATATCATAAAAAAAATATAAAATAAATATCAATATAATATACAAATATAATATATAAATAATTCCTAATATATGATTATAATCATGGTGGATGAAAACGTGACCTAGTAACTTTTAGTGACTAAAAATAAGTTCAATTTGTTTATCATAATGATCATGGAAATATATTTATAGTAACTTTAGTCACTTTTTTATCCATAAGTTTTGTCTCGTAATACTATTAGAAAACCTATATTATTTATTTATATGCATCCTAAACAAAATATTAAGATAATTATTTTCTTTGGATTTGAATTGTTGGTGATTTTAAGGACTAATATTTGTGTTATCATTTGCGATTTGTGTTTTTGATTAATTTTATTTAAAAACAGGTTTTAAAATATAGAAAAGACAATGATATGATTTCACATTCGGGCTTTAACTGGCCCAACCCGAACCCAGACCGAACCCGATCTACCAAAAATCCGACTTTCGGACGACATGACCTAGCAACCTTAGCGTTATTATCACCATACGGAGGCCTATGAAGTGTAGCACGCCTTTGCATATTTGACACCACCCCTAGGCAGAGGGATTACGTTTTGCTCACGGGCCACGATCCAGATGTAGCGATACTCACTGTTCGATTCATGACATGTGATGTGACAAAGTGATATTGTTGGCCGTCACGCGCATGCCACAACACCCCCCTTTATCCTTGAAACATGCATGATACCAACTATGACATCATGGTGGAGTTCATAAGCTTTTATCAAATAATGAAAATAACTTGTTCTGGTTTGAAGATATCTTCTTGATGTTACAGGAAAAATAAAAATATAGAATACCATACTGGATGGGACAAATGTTTTTGTTTTGGGTCACCCCAGTGTTGGTGTCCATGCACTTCCTGATCATAGGGTAAATCCAGGGGTGGTGCCAGGCATAAAACTGTGGTGTGAATTGACACAACTGAAAAGAGTTATACACACACACACAAAGGAATGATCATGCCTAGTAGGATGGACATAATCCGCCGTCCGAACGCCACCATTTGGAGCGAATTCTGGTGGAAATTTTTGATGAGTTTTTTTAGCATGTTTCTCATCAAGTCTAGTTTATCCACAAAAACTTTAAGCTCAAAATCCGATCGAGAAGGTAGTCAAATGAAAGTTAACTTCGTCAAATTATACATAGAAAACGTAGTCAACTTCAAAAAATTATTAGACTGCCTTCCCAATCAAATGTTGAGCTGAAATTTTTTGTGGATAAACTAGACTTGATGAGGAACATGTTCAAAACATCTTATCAAAAAATCCCAGTGGGAACCGCCCCAAACGGCGGCATTCGAACGGCGACTCCTATCTGAACAGTTGGACCTGAGCATTTCTGTATATTTCTCTATGTGTGTATCTATGTATGTACGTATATATGCATGCATGCATGCATGTATTATATGTTTATACAAATATAAATTGAAATTTTAGAGAACGACACTAGTTTTTTTAAAAGGCCAATACATATAAGCAATGACACCATATATTTGCCAACATCTACTCTCAATCTAACATTGTTTCCAGGTGTGATTGAAACAAAAATCAATAAAAATATATCTGACAAATTGAACGGTGTTAGTAATCAATTGGTTATTTTATAGAAGTAAATACCTATCTAGGATAAAACATGACAAAAGTGTAAAAATAAGACCTTAATGTTGTGTAGGAGTAAACATAAATGAGTAGACAAAAGTACCTTTAATGAAAGTCTAGTTTATTTATTAACTAATACGGGGTATAAAAAAATACAAAAATATAAAAAAAAGACATTACTTTACACAAATGCAGTTTACATACTACCACACCAAATTTGGTGCCGGGCTGCCACCATCTGCTGTGCCGCCGCCATCGCTACCAGCTGTTGGCATCGCCTAATTCGGCGCCGCTCTCAAACAAGTCTCCGTCAACCATCGCCGTGTTCTCTAATGTCGCCGCCGCCCTCCGACGAGTTCTCATATGGATCTGTCTTGTCTCCATGAGTATGTATCCAATTTAGGCACTTTTATAGGAAGAACTTCTAAAAATGAAAGGGTGGACAAATAATCGAGTGCTTTCCCAATATAATGCAAAGTAAAAAATTATTTACTAAAGTGAGTTCGAGTTATAAGTATTTCCCAAAATATTGTTAAGCTGAACCATATAGTTAAAAGAACCGTCGATTGAATTGGTGGTTAGGCAAAAAAACAACGGGCGAGCGACGTAGCAAGTGCAACGTAAGCCAGAGGAGAAAACCAGCCAGGAGAAAACAATCAGAGTACAAATAAAAAAGTTATACTCCCTCCGTCCCACTTTAAGGTTCCCACGCGGTTTAAGATGTTGATTGACCACAAAGTTAACTGTTCCCTGTCATGAATAAAATTATTTTTAGTAAATAAAATTTACATATTCAGAAACTACATTAGAAGTTTTATAATACCTGATCAAGAAAAATTAAACTTGATAAAAGTTAGATATATAAAGTAAAAGATTAAGAACAATGCACGTTGACCAGAGAATAGTGGACGGGAACCCTTAAATGAGACGGAGGGAGTAGCACTTTAAAAATAGATACCCCGGAGTATTTTTAAAGTGATTTTTTTTTATATATTTCTATATATGCAATATTGGTGTCATATGAAAGATAATAGAAAGTTATGAATTGTGATGTATTTTTGTTAGAGATATTTTCATTTATATTGTGATCAATGTTACTTAGCCATTTTGTAATAGTTTATTTATTGATAGAATAGGCCTTATTTAGAAAAGACTCTCTTGCCTAAAATGGAATGGGCCTCCTAAATGTTAGAGCCCAATCATTGTGAAACCTACCTTTCCCTGAAGGCTATAAATATGCCTTAAGGGAATGAGTAGGTTAAGCTTTTCAATACATTTTCTGTGCCGCAGTGCCTATTTGCGTGTAAGGTTTTTACGCTAAGTTTTCACATCATTCTGTAAAACCTTCACCATCAATGGAAAGCTTCATTCCCAGATCTGTCTTCCATACATATACATTTTAGACTAGAAAACAGGGACCTAACATCTGGTATCAGAGCCGGAGCTGATCGATTGATTGGAGGCTGAAAAAGCTCTTGCGCGATTCTTCATCGGCGAAGATTTTGCACTTGAGCGATCTTCTGTTCTGTTTTTGTTGATATTTTTGCAGGAAAATGTTTACAGGAAAGTGTTTCTAGGCTTGCAAGGACTCTGTGAAAAATCACACCCAGAAAGTTGGCGTACAGGTTAAGCTGAAGTTGAGCGATACTGATCTTTCGCGCAACTCGTCTGAAAAGGAGAACAGGTTCGCGCAACGCCTCCTGCGCGATCTCGAGCTTCGCGCAACTCTTCCTGCGCAATCTTGGACTTGCGCCATCTTTTTACAGGACGAGCAAGACTTCTGCGTGATTTCGTGTTTTGCGCAACCTGCCTTTTGCGCGATCTCATACTTTGCGCAACAACAGCTCCTGCGCGATCCTCATTTTGCGCGATCTGGAACTTGGGCCAACTCCAAAATCTTGAGCGATTTTTTTTTGTTGAGCGATCTTTTTAGAAGTTGAGCGATTTTTTAGCAAGTTGAGCGATCTTTTGAGAGTTGAGCGATCTTTGTAAAAGTTGAGCGATCTCTTGTAAAGTTGAGCGATCTTTTGTAAAGTTGAGCGATCTTTGTAAAGTTGAGCGATCTTTGTAAAGTTGAGCGATCTTTTGTGAAGTTGAGCGATCCTAAAAGTTGAGCGATCTTTCAACACTTGCGCGATTCCATACTTGCAAAGACCTACTGCCTGAAGTACCAAACAACAAAACAGAACTCAATCAATCAACTGATCAGCCCGATCATTTAAAATGGATGCTTTGTCGATTGGAAACGACACGAGACCCCCGATTCTACGAAGAGGAGAGTATAATGTTTGGAAGAACAGATTCCTTAATTTTCTTGAGAGCAAGGACCAATCTTCAGGCCTGCTTGACTCCATCACTAATGGCCCTGCCCAGCTACTCATTGCTGTTGAAAGAGACAATGGGAACAATCCACCGGTTGAGATAGAATGGAGACCCAAGACAGTTGATGAATACGATGATGAGGACCGAGCCAGAATCCGAGCTGATTTGCTTGCTAAGACTTATCTGTTGCAGGCCATCCCGAACGACATCTACATGCAGATTGACAGCATGTCAACTGCAAAGGAGATGTGAGATGAAATCTTCAAGATTATGCAAGGAACGGAGATTGGTGTGAAAGCGAAGAAAGCCAACACCTTCACAGCATATGACTCTTTCAAAGCCAAGCATGGAGAATCACTTGAAGATACCTATCTCAGATTCTTGCAGTTGATCAATGAGATGAGGAAGATTGGCGTGCACAAATCGAACATGGAGCTGAATGTGAGATTTCTGTCTTCACTTGGAGCTGACTGGAAGAAGCTGAGTTCACAGATAAGGCACACTAAAGATCTTGATGAGATGGACATCCATGCCGTGTACAATACACTTGACCAGTATGCTGAAGATTTTTCTGACTTTGTGGTAGCCACTGTGACGGATGACAAAGGCAAGGGAGTCGTGGACAAACTTGCTGACACACTTGCCCTAATGCTTGACAAACCCTCAAAGTCTGGTTCCAAGAAGGATAAGATGATAGCTGAAGAAAGTGAAAATGCTGACAGTGACATATGCTTCTGGGATGATTCTGATGATGATGAGCTGCGTGATTTCCAAAAGCAGATTGCCCTTCTTACCTCAAGGTTCAACAATCAGATGCAGAAAAAGAAGAACTCCTCAAACAACAGGCTCCGCAAAACTTCAACCAGCAACAACAAGAGGAAAGAACGCTCTTTTGAATCTTCTGAAAATGGAATTGCTGAGGATGCTCCAAAGTGCTTCAACTGTGGGAAGACTGGACATCTGATGAAGGACTGCAGGATGCCTAAGAGGAGGAAAGACCCTGAGTACTACAAGCAGAAGATAAATCTGAACACTTGCCCTAGTTCTAGCATTAGTGAGCCTTCTACTAGTTATACTAGAAGAGCGACTCCTAAGTCTTCTAGTTCTAAGATTTCTGTCTCGAATCGCTGCACTAGTTGTACCTCTCTGAATTGCATTAAATCAATGAAAAGTTGTTGTTTTGAGTCTGATCCTTCATGCAGTACAAGTTAACCTATGATTGTTGATAATGTTGTGAAAAAGCCCAAGTTTGATAGGGTGAATGTTGAGAGTGAGGTCAAATTGCCATTTTTAAGGTATCCTCTCAAGATTCACTCAGTCAAACATCTGAGAAGGCTATCACGTGAACCCATCTTGAAAGACAATTTATCTGAACAATCACTCAGGACTAATGAAAGTTCCCTCGCTCCAAAAATCAAACAAATCAAACAAAAATGGGTTCCTAAGGCTGAAGTAGAACAATTAAAAATGAAAAATTCTTCTCAACCTGCTAGCCTAGGATCCCAAATCAAAAAGAAGTTGAAACAATTGCTCACTGTTGATAAGGGAGGACCCATCTGGCGATGGGTACCTAAGCGAAACTAATCTGTTGTGTAGGTCAATCATGTGTGGCATCTTGATTCGGGTTGCTCGTCACACATGACGTGACAGATTGAACTACTGAGCAACTATTCTGAAAGGTTTGGAGGAAATGTGAGGTTTGGGAACAATGCTTCATCGCCCATACTTGGGATAGGAGATGTCATCTGTGAGAGCGTCACAATCAGGAACATATCGTATGTGCAGGGACTGAAGCACAACTTGCTTAGCATCGACCAATTTTGTGACAATGGAATGGAAGTGAGATTCCATGCTAGGCAATGTTGTGTGATGGATATGGGTGGGACACCATTATTAAAGTGTCAGAGGAAAACCAATCTCTACACCATTGATCTCAAATCGGTACGATCCCCCATATCCATCTGTCTCCTGTCCAAAGCATCTGAAGAGCAAAGCAATCTATGGCACAAACGTCTCTCACACTTGAATCTGCCGGCTATCCGTTCCCTCTCCTCAAAGAAGTTGGTGAAAGGACTGCCTGTTCTGAAGAACTCCCCCAACCATCATTGTTCTGCCTGTCATTTGGGAAAGATGAGGAGAGCTTCACACAAGTCAAAACAATTTCCCTCCTCATCTCGACCCCTGGAGCTACTACATATGGATCTGTGTGGTCCGATGCGCGTACATAGCATCAGTGGACGCAAATATACTTTGGTAATTGTGGATGACTACTACGCTACACATGGACCAAGTTTTTGCGCTCCAAGGACGAAACTGCAAATTTAATCATGACGTTCATCAGGACCATGCAGAACTATCTACAGCAGAATGTGAAGATCATCAGAACTGACAATGGGACGGAGTTCAAAAATGAGGAACTGACCGAATTCTACGAAGTTCAGGGGATTACACAACAGTTCTCTGCAGCTAAGACACCACAGCAGAACGGTTTTGTAGAAAGACGGAACAGGATCTTGTTGGAAGCAGCCAGAACAATGCTGATACAGTCAAAGCTTCCTCACTTCATGTGGGCAGACGCAATCAACACGGCTTGCTTTACACAGAACAGGACGGTGATCCACAAAAGATTTGACAAGATGCCCTATGAGATTGTGTTCAAGCGACTCCCTAACATTGCCTTCTTCCGCGTCTTCGGCTGTAAATGCTACATTATGAATGACAGGGATGCTAGGGGGAAGCTTGATCCAAAGGCAAATGAAGGGATATTCATTGGGTATTCTACCAATTCTAAGGCGTACAGAGTATACTTGAAAGACAGAAGAACCGTCATGGAGAGCATCAATGTGAGCTTCTATGAAATGGCGGATTTGGCTTCTGAACATTTTCATACTGAACCATTAACCTCTGCAAACAATGAAACTCCATCATCTTCTGGAGTAGGAGGACAGGGAGGTGTGACAAGATCGGATGAGCACGTGATTCTGGACTCTCTATTCGAGCACTTCTACAGCCAACCACATGCATCACCAACTACAAATGCTACAACCTCTCAGATCCCCCTGTTACCTGCTCCAAATGCTGAAGAAACCAACACTCCTACTCAGAATGATGATGAGCACACAGAAAATGAAGCTGAACATGAACCAACCACTCCTGTTAATGATCAACCTGAAGAAGCTGCAACGCAAGAAACCCCAGAAGCACAACCAGAGCAAGAATATTCTGACCCTGATCATCCAATCATAACTCCACTGCCTCTACAGCATGAGAGAAAGTGGACGAGAGCACATCCGCCAGAGCTGATAATTGGAGATCCATCATAGGGAGTCAGAACCAGAACGACATCAATCAATGAATGCTTATTTTCATGTTTTCTAAGTCAGAAAGAACCTTCAAAGATGACTGAAGCATTGGCTGATCCGGACTGGGTGATTGCGATGCAAGAAGAAATGAACCAGTTTGAAAGATTGAAAGTGTGGACCCTGGTGCCAAGGCCGTACAAGAAAACCATAATCGGCACCAAATGGGTCTTCAAGAATAAGAAAGACGAAGAAGGTGTGATCGTAAGAAACAAGGCCCGCCTGGTTGCAAAAGGTTACAATCAACAAGAAGGAATTGACTATGATGAGACATTTGCACCAGTGGCGAGGATTGAGGCCATCAGACTGTTTCTGGCATATGCCGCACACAAGAGTTTCACAGTGTATCAGATGGATGTAAAGACGACATTTCTGAATGGAGATCTGAAAGAAGAAGTCTATGTCGCACAACCTGACGGCTTTGGTGATCCTGAACGCCCCAATCATGTATATAAGCTGAGAAAAGCCCTGTATGGTCTGAAACAGGCACCGAGAGCTTGGTATGAAGCATTGTCAGATTTTCTTGTTGAATCAGGCTTCTCGAAGGGAAAGATAGATCTAACTCTCTTCATCAAAAGGCACAAGGGTGACATCATGCTGATACAAATTTATGTTGACGACATCATCTTTGCCTCGTCGAATCCAAATTTCTGTAAAAAGTTCAGCAACCTGATGCACACCAAGTTCGAGATGAGTATGATGGGAGAGTTGAACTTCTTTCTAGGGCTTCAGATCAAGCAAATTCCAGACAGAATATTCATCAATCAGTCCAAGTACATCCACGATATGCTCAAGCGCTTCAAAATGGACAACAAGTCAACGATGAAAACCCCTATGTCTCCCTCACAAAAGCTTGACTCTGACCCTTCCGGGAAACCAGTCGATGCTACAAATTATCGGGCTATCATCGGGTCCTTGCTGTACCTCACATCTAGCAGACCAGATATTGTCTTTGCAACCTGCCTATGTGCCCGCTTTCAAGCAAATCCGAAGGAATCACATCTGAATGCTGTTGGAAGAATATTGAGATATCTCAAAGGAACAGTCAATCTGGGCCTTTGGTATCCCAAGGAATCAGGCTTTTACCTTGTTGGATACTCAGATGCTGATTTCGCGGGTTGCAAACTGGACAGAAAGAGTACATCTGGCGGTGCTCAATTTCTTGGTGATAAGTTGGTATGCTGGTCCTCCAAAAAGCAGAATTGTGTGTCTACTTCTACAGCTGAGGCAGAATATGTCGCGGCTGCTAGTTGTTGCTCACAGATATTATGGATGAGGACCCAGCTGAAAGACTACGGGTTCACATTCTCACACATCCCGATCTACAGCGACTCTCAGAGTGCAATAGCCATCACGTGCAATCCTGTCCATCATTCCCGGACGAAGCATATTGACCTCAGATATCATTTTATCAAGGATCATGTTGAGAAAGGCACCGTGGACATGTACTTTGTGTCTACGAAATTGCAACTGGCTGATATCTTCACAAAGGCCCTGGATGAAAAGAGATTCAATTTTCTGATCTCTAAGCTGGGGATGCTGAACCTGAACGACTAAGTAACATCTGAACTGGGTGTGTGCGTGTGCTTTCATATTCTTCATTCACTTTAAACATTTTTCAAAATTTGCATTTTTATTTTTTTTCTTCATCATGCATCTCATTTTTCTTTCATGCATCATTTTTTATCAATGCATTAATCGAGGGTGAGCTTTTCTAAACTGTTCATAAATTGAGGGGGAGTTTGCCAAAATTTTCATTCTTAAAGGGAAGCAAGTGTTGAGGGGTAGTATTTTTAATTTGAAATCTGACTGATTTGGGCCCGTTACACTTTGAAAAATCTCCAGGGCCTATTTAAACTCAAAGAACGCCAACTCTCCCCCCATTCTTCTTTGCGCGAAACGCTTGCACTCCCTCGGAGCTCTCGTCTCCCTCTCTCTCGTTTTCGCTCATCCATTGGTAAAAGCTCCATCCCTTCTTGCTATCATGAAGTGTTTCACAGGTATTCCACAAAGACGATGAACAGGTATCCGAGGGTGCGCTATTACAGACTTGCGCGAAACCCTTCCTGCATGAACTGGGGTTGCGCGGTTCGACTACTTGCGCGAACAGGGATTGCGCCATTTAGCTCTTGAGCTATTTCGTTCTCTGCAAGATCTGAGGGTTGCTCCATCTGCTGGGTTGCGAGATTTGCCGATTGCGCGATTTGTCAGACTTGCGCGAAGTCATGACTTGCGCGATCTGGCATACCTGCGCGATTGGAACCCCCTTGCTCGATATGGGGCACTTGCGCGATCAGAAAGGGCTGCGCGATTTCCCCCTTGCTCGATCCTCCGGGCTTGCGCGATCACCCCCTGCGCGATCTAAACCCCCTGCGTGATCCATAGACCTGCCCAATCCTTTGGGCTGCGCTATTAAGTGAAACCGAGACAGCCCAGTTCCAAACCCTTAGTGGAAATCTCCATATGGGCCAAAATAAACCAAGTCCAAGCCCAGCTCTGACCAAGACCAATAACCATTCTTAAATTGGGCCCCACTTTTAAAAAAAAAACAAAAAAAAAACAAAACAAAAACATTAAAGGGCCCAAGTGAGAAATAAGTTGTGGACTTGGCACATTTTTGATCAAATACTCTAATCTGTTTATCATTTTCAGATTGAAATGGCTGCCAACACTCCAATCAACAAGATTTATGCCAGGGAACAATGGATCCCGCTTAAGGAGAGCAACTCACAGTTGGACCCCGAAGTGTTCTCTTGCCAAGACAATGTGGTCGTCTCAATTCTCAAAGGCCACAAATTGTGGAAGGCACTGAACGAAAATGCTGAAGTCCCTCAGGTGTATCTCCAACAATTCTGGGGAACACTTGACAAGGACATAGATGAGGCTGGCAAACCAATTGATGACGTACTGGCGGCAACCATCTGCAACACCAGAGTCACAATCACAAAGGAGCTAGTCCAACAGGTGCTACAGATCCCGGAGGATGAACACTATGATGCGTTGGCCTCAGAAGCGGAAATATTTGAAGACATGATCAAACTAGGACACGCTGAACCCCTCCGACTGATGTCTGCTATCAAACCAGGACGGCTACCTTGTATACATCTTCCATGGGGTCGCATTCATGAAGAACTATGACTTCACCTCACTAATTTGGGGTGACTTTCTGGAGATGAGAAGAAGAAAATTCGACACTGATCTGATCAAACATCTGCTGTAAGGAATAAATGTAATTAGATTTTGATGATGCTATAGGATTAGAAAGTTAGAGTACCCCCAAGTTAGATTTTATGTATTAGATTTTTTAATTGTAAGTATTAGTGTAGTCGACGATCAGAGTTGCTCTATTTTGGATCAGATCAGAAGTGCATCAGAACTGCTCGACCAGACTTCCTCTATGAGAACTGCTCCATCAGAGTTCTCTTACCAGAAGTCCATCAGAGTTGCATCATGAGAGTTGCTGATAAGCCTGGACATCTGATAGCCTATGAGAACTACAGATCAGAAGCACTCATCAGCGGACCTATCAGAGTCAGAGTTCAGTCAGAGATCAGAAGACCATCAGAACTCAACTCATCAGACAGCCATCAGAATCCAACATATCAGAAGAACCTGATCAGAGCTCGACGAACACTCAGACGATTTCAAGCAACATCCAACAGCTATGAATTCAACGGGTAAAAACATCCAACGGCTAGAAGACTGTGCATGAAAGGAAAGCATTTAATGCACATTAAATGAGCCTGATACGCTGAAGGATTGATTGCAAATGATTGACCAAGGAATCCGGGAAGATATATTATAAAAATAGAAACCTTCCAAAACGGCGGTCAAGTCAACTGTACGCACATTTAATGCAGTTGTCTCCTCCTCCAACGGGCAGACAACCTCAGTATATAAGCTACACACCGAAGAACAGAAAAACAACTTTGCTACAACTTTTGCTCATCATCATTCAAGCTCTCTTGAGATTCAAATTCTAACAACCTTCAACAAGACAAGCTTACGTTGGGAAGATTCAAACTCCAAATCTCTCATCCCCAACAAACAAGCAAAGTTCATCCTGTTCTTCAACACTTCAAAAACTTCATCAAACATCCTTTGTAACGAAGCAAGTTGGAGGAAAAACTCTGTTTTTCAAAGGATCTTCTGAAAAGAAGGGCGTCCAAGTAACTGCAGTAGTGAAGTGGTGATACTTCCGGGAAGCTGAGTGAAAGGACCAGCCATCAGGACGTGGAATTGCATCCTGGGTGGCAGCTAGACTTGAAGAAGGCGTGGAGAACTTCTTAAGTGCTAGGAACTAAGCTTTGTAACCGATCTACTTCAAAGCTAGTGGAACAGTGGACTAGAGGAACGAGTTGTTCCTTGAACCACTATAAAATATCCGGTGTCATTTACTTTACTGCAATTTTCATTTCTGCACTTAGGATATTAACTGATTAACTCTAAGACTTGGAATCTGTGTTCAGCAGATCTTGTTTTAAGAGTTATCAGAAAGGCATTTGCCTTAGTGTTTCTGAGGCTACCCGGACAGATCAGAATCCGCTGCCAAGGCCAGTTCTGATATCAGAACCAGCCTTTCTCTGTCATCAGAATCAGACCTTCTCTGATAAGTCACTTCGGACTTAGAGAAAATTTGAAAAACCGACCAGTCTATTCACCCCCCCCTCTAGACTGGTTACCATATTTAACGGGACCAACAAGTGGTATCAGAGCCTCCTTGTTCTTGTAATCTTTTAGGTTACTCTCTGAACAAAGATCCACTTGTTCTTAGCCTCTCTTTATTTATTATAATGGATAATTCTCTTGCAAAGCATCTTATGTTCACAGATCAGAAATATGATGATTGGAAGATCAGAATGAAGGCACATCTATGTGCCCTACATGATGAAATGTGGGAAGTCTTGGAGAATGGACCCTTTATCCAGTTCATGAAGATCAATCCTGCTCACTCCATTGATAACTCTCAGCCCCAGATGATTGAGAAAGCCCGGTCAGAATGGACCAAGGAAGAGAAAAGACAGTATAACCTTGACAACATTGCCAAGGACATTCTCTACAAAGCTATTGATGAAAGATATTTCAATAGAATAAAGAAGTGCAGAACTGCCAAAGAAATCTGGGATAAGCTGGATGAGATTGGAGCAGGAGATGAACAAGAAAGAGACAACAAGCTGACCATTGCAATGAAGAAGTTTGATGACTTCAAACTCCTACCAGAAGAATGCATTGCTAAGATGCATGAGAGATTGCTGATTCTCATCAGTGAGATTTCTGAGCTTGGGAAGGAGCTCACCATCAAAGAGGTCAACATGAAGATCCTCAGGGGACTGCCTTCAGCTTGGAAGATGAAGGTGATTGCAGTCCAGGAAAGCAAGAACATCAAGACTTATGCCACTGAAAGACTCATCTCTGATCTCAAGGCTTATGAGTTTGAGATGCATGAAGAGAAGGAAGAAGTTCCTGATGAGAGGACCACCACTGCTCTCACTGCTAGCACCTCAAAGGTAAGTGACTTTGACCCTTCTACTCTGTTATCTGATGAGTATATGGCTGCTTTTGCCAGAAAGTTTAAGAAGTTTATGAAGAAAGATGGAAGGAGTCCATCTTCCATCAGAAGACCACATCAGAAGACCAAGTCCTCTGAAAGCAATGGAGAGTACCTCTGTTACAACTGCAGACAGCCTGGGCACTTCAAAGCAAACTGCCCCTATCCAAGAGTGTCCAAGAAGCAAGGACATGAAGATGAAAAGAAACCAGATGATCAACACAGAAGAAGAAGAGCATTTGTCTCAGAACAAGCTGAGAGAGATCCACTCTCTGAATCAGAGTCTAGCTCAGACTCCGACTCTGATGAAGCATTCTGCTGCCTGGATGCAGAAACTGAAGATCTTTGCCTCATGGCACAATCAGATGATGAGGTATGCTCTACTTCTAATTCTATTTCCTCTTCGGTAGGCACAGCCTTAAATGATGATCCAATGTCATCATTCTGGGAAGAGTTCCAAACTATCCAAGCCACTTATTCTTTTGTTAAAGAAGAGAACAGTAGGCTGAAAGTTGATATCTCTGATCTAAGGAAAGAGACTGAGTGTAAACTTAATCTCTTAACTGAGGAAAGAGATAGACTGAAAGCTGAAAATGAGTCTCTTCTGAAAAGAATAAGAGACATTGAGGAACTTGAGAGTAGATATAATAGCCTTCTGAAGATGCAATCTTCCATGAAGAATATTGGTGACTCTCATAACTTCACCTCTGGTCTTGGATATGTCGAACCAGAGTCTGGTGAGCCTTCTGTAAGGCCTAGCACCCGAGTTGCTAAGGCTAAAAAGGTCATAGTGCCACAGACTCTGAGCCCCAATTGCCATGCTAGTACTTCTGGTACTAAAGTTGTTCATGAGAAGGTCATACCAGAGAAACAAACTCTAAAGGCCAAACCAAAACAAAGTTTGAAAACTAATGAACCTGGCAGACACTCTAACAAAAGGAAAAGTTTTCAGAACAATAATAATCAAAGGCCTAACCCTATCAGACAATCTCATGACAATGGTATCAGAAACTGCTATCAGAAAGGCAGATATCAAGAGAAGATTAACTATAGGCAGAAGAGGTTGTCTGGTCAACCTCAGAAGTCTAAAGTTAAGCGCTCCTCTGATCTTGATAGTATATGGGACTTCTTTCCAACAAAGAAGGCTATGCAGAAGTATGCAAACAGAAAGCATGATCCTCACAAGCATCTGCCCAAAGTGAATCATACATCTGTTTACTACAACTACCAGGTGGACAATGGGTATCATCCACCAAGGTTTCAGTTGATGAGACCAAAATGGTACCAACTACCAAGACTGCATTACCCCCCAGGACCCAACATTGCTTGGGTACCTAAATCTTCCTTTTAAACTTGCAGGAACAGTGTGCTGGAGCTATCTCAGAAAAAGAATGGTATATTGACAGTGGATGCTCCAGGCACATGACAGGTGACAAGAGTTGCCTATCAGAGTTCCAGAAAATCAATGGACCCAGAGTCACTTTCGGTGGAAATGACAAGGAAGGGCAAACAAAAGGAAGAGGAAAGCTGATCAAGAACCAGATAATCATTGAAGATGTCTCATATGTCAAAGGTCTGAAATTCAACCTCCTAAGTGCTAGCCAGTTCTGTGACAAAGGCTACACAGTTGAATTCACCAAGACCCTATGCTATGTCAAGCATGAGACAACCAAAGAAGTGGTTCTTACTGCCAAAAGAAGGAAGAACATCTATGTTGTTGACTGGCAAACAGCAAAAGATGGAACCTGTCTGATAGCAAATGACAATTCAAAGCTAAGCTGGGACTGGCACAAGAAGCTTAGCCACCTGAATTTCAAAACCATCAACAAACTGGCAAGGAAACACATTGTAGACGGTCTGCCTGACATTGTCTACAAGAAGGAGACCCTCTGCAGTGCTTGTCAGAAAGGCAAACAAGTGAAGACCTCATTCAAACCCATAGCTGGAGATCTTTCTACTTGTCCTTTAAATCTGATTCACATGGATTTATTTGGACCAGTTGAAACTCCCAGTGTTGGTGGAAAAAGATATACTCTTGTTATGGTTGATGACTACTCAAGATACACTTGGACTGTGTTCCTAACCAAGAAGAATGAAACTTTTCAGAAGTTGCCATCTCTGCTAAAGCAACTCCAAACTGAGAAAAATATGAAGGTCAGAACAATCAGATCTGACAGAGGAACTGAATTTGTCAACAAAGTGATCAAAGACTTCTGTGATCAGAATGGTACATTCCATCAACTTTCTGCTGCCAGAACACCCCAACAAAATGGTGTTGCAGAAAGAAGGAACAGAACTCTGAAGGAAGCTGCAAGAACTATGATTGCAGAATCAGGATTGCCCATCAGATACTGGGCTGAAGCTATCAACACTGCATGCTACACTCAGAATAGAAGCATGATCCACAAGAATCATCAGAAGACCCCCTACGAGCTGTGGAAAGGAAGAAAACCAAACATCAGCTACTTCCATGTGTTTGGATGCAAGTGCTACATTCTAAACAATGGAAAGGATAATCTGAAGGTATTTCAAGAAAAGGCTGATGAAGGTGTGTTCCTAGGCTACTCAAGTTCAAGCAAAGCCTATAGAATACTCAACAGAAGATCTCTACAAGTTGAAGAATCCATTCATGTCAAGTTTGATGACAGCACCTCTGCAGAAGAACTATCAGAGACCTTGCAGAAAATCAATCTTGAAGATAAGGGTTCAGAACTATCAGAAGAGGCCATCAACAATCCTGTATTCTCAACTCCTCCTGCCAATCCAATTCTGATAGACAAAGATGAAGATGAAGATGATGTATCAGAAGATGAACCATCAGAGTTGCCTAGACAGCAACTGTCAGAACCTGATCTAACTTGGTTGAGAGATCATCCTCCTAATCAAGTGATAGGTCAAGTCACCAGTGGTGTTAGAACCAGATCTGCATCAAGAAGAGAAGCCATGTTCACCTGCTGCATATCCCAGATGGAACCAATGTGTGTAGAAGAAGTTCTAGAAGATTCAGATTGGATCAATGCAATGCAAGAAGAGCTGACACAGTTTGAAAGGAATGAAGTATGGAAACTTGTTCCCAGACCAAAGCATCAGAATGTCATTGGAACCAAGTGGGTATTCAAAAACAAAGCAGATGAAGAAGGCAACATTGTAAGGAATAAAGCAAGGCTTGTAGCAAAGGGATACTGTCAAGAAGAAGGCATAGATTTTGATGAAACCTTTGCACCTGTTGCAAGACTGGAAGCAATCAGGATATTCCTAGCCTATGCTGCTTACAACGACATCAAAGTATACCAAATGGATGTCAAGAGTGCATTTCTGAATGGAGAACTTGAAGAGGAAGTTTATGTTGAACAACCTCCAGGTTTTGTCATTCCTACTCAATCCTCTTGTGTCTACAAGCTCAGAAAGGCCCTCTATGGTCTTAAGCAAGCTCCCAGAGCCTGGTATGACACATTGTCCCTATTCCTAGTAAACCATGGGTTCACTAAAGGAAAGGTTGACAAGACCCTGTTTAAAATTTCTGTTGCTAATCATATTCTGTTAGTGCAAATTTATGTTGATGACATTATATTTGGAAGCACTAATCCAGAATTATGCAAGAAATTCTCTCAAGTTATGCAGAAGAAGTTTGAAATGAGCATGATGGGAGAACTCAGTTATTTCCTTGGATTGCAAGTCAAACAAGTTCCTGAAGGCATCTTTATCAACCAAGGGAAGTACACCAGAGATCTCATCAAGAAGTTTGGGATTGATGGAAAATCTTCAGTCAAAATTCCTATGAATGCATCTCAAGGCATTGGACCAGATGATGAAGGCAAAGATGTTGATGCAACAACTTATAGAGGAATCATTGGATCTCTCCTCTATCTGACTGCAAGCAGACCAGACATAGCTTTTGCAGTAGGAATCTGTGCCAGATACCAATCAAAGCCCAAGGAGAGCCATCTAGTTGCTGCTAAGAAAATTATCAGATATATCAAAGGAAATCCAAATGCAGGACTATGGTATCCCAAGGGAGGTAATTTTGAACTAATTGGTTATTCTGATTCAGATTTTGCAGGTTGTAGATTGGACAGGAAGAGTACTTCTGGTCACTGTCAATTGTTAGGTGGGAGACTTGTCTCCTGGTTTAGCAAGAAGCAGAATTCAATCTCAACTAGCACTGCTGAAGCTGAATATATTGCGGCTGGAAGCTGCTGTGCTCAATTGCTCTGGATGAAGCAACAACTCAAGGATTATGGAGTGCAAGCAAAGGAGATCAAGCTGTTATGTGATAACACAAGTGCCATTGCCATCACTCAGAATCCTGTGCTGCATTCAAGAACCAAGCATATTGAGATCAGACATCACTTCATCAGAGATCATGTGGAGAAGAAGCACATCTCAATTGAGCATGTCCCAACTGAAGACCAGCTTGCAGATATCTTGACCAAACCTCTCTCTGAGGCAAGGTTTAACAAGTTGAGAGAAGAATTGGGAATGATGGATGATCTTCCCAGAGAAACATGAATCAGAGTTGCAGAAGTATCAGATGTGGATTCATCAGAACATCCCATTTCTGATACCTAAGCCCTTATCCATCAGAAGCTTGAATCAGAATTGCAAGGTTCAGACTTGCAAAAGTCAGAGTTGCAGGAAGGATCAGACTTGGTATTCATCAGAGGTCCTCATATCAGAACATCTCTATCTCTGATACAAGGGCTAATACCTATCAGAGTGGCTGTGGACTTAGAAAAATTTTCTAAATTTCAGACGAGACTATTCAATAAACCGGAAGTTACTATTTTACCCCCGGTAGTTATTACCACTTTTGGAAAACGGCTTTCCGCCCGCATTCCATTAAATGCAACCTCGAAACCGTAAATTATATCAAACGTCCACTAACCCCTCTGTTCTAAAAATCGTTCTAGGCGTCCGACTAGTCCCCGCCTAGGCGCTAGGCGGTGGTCGGGCGCCTCGATTTTCGCCTAGGCGCTCCGACTAATTGGTTTACCGTCTAGGTGAATTAGTCGGCCGCTTATGATGCCTAGTTGCCCACCTAGAGCGCCTAATCAGCAACCTAGGTCATCTAGATTCGCCGAACATTACTTTACTTTGTAATTTTAATTTTCTAAGTGATATAAGTATTTTAACTTTAGCCCTGAATATAAAGAAATGAAGTTGTAAATTAAGATAAAACCTATATATGTTTGTATGTATACCTAAATTTTATTATTATTTATATATGTATGTGTATATATGTATTTTATACACGTAAGAATACACTATTATTTATCATATTTATGCAAAAACATGGATAAAAATGCAATTTATATGTCTCCGACTAGTCCCCGACTAGGCGCCCGCCTAGCCGCCTAGGCGCTAGGCGCTGGACTAGCGCCCGACTAGCGCCTAGCGCCTTTTAGAACATTGACTAACCCAAATTCATATTTACCCCGTCTGAAAACCTAAATCGCTACTGCAATTGTATTCCTCGTCTTCAAGCTTTATCTCTCTAAAACTCTCAAATCTCAGACCTCTCAAACTCTTCACTAAACAAAAATGAAGTTCATCAACATCAACGAACTCTCCAAGGAGGAAATCAAGACTCTTGTGAACAACATCGTCACTGGCATGCGCGTTGACATGTCCTCACTGCCTCTATTGGCAGAAAATCAGAAGCGTATGAAGAAAATCATCCAAGGAATGCATGATTCCCAGCTGAGCAAGATTGTTGCTCATCCTTATGAACAATACAGCACGAAGGACGTTGCTGAGTTCTACTTAAATGCCATCATTACCACTGAGGCCATCCACTCGCAGGTTCAGGGCAAGGACCTGAAAATAGATGCTGATGCTCTCAATGAGTTCTTCGACATCAAACTCGATCCTCAAGAAGAGGATACTACCAGCCTCATTGAGCTTGACGATGTGAATATCTCTGTCCAAACTTTTGCTGAAACCTACTGCCGGGAGGATGCAACCGGAGTAGATAAGCTCTACATGAAGAAAAACCAGCTGAAGAAGGACTATGAACGTCTGATGAGCATAATGCACCGGTGCCTGTGGTGCAAAACCGGCTCAACTGATCAGATGAACAACACAAATGCTAAGGCCATCTATGCTGTTCATCGGGGCATGAACATCAACTGGGGAAGGGTACTATTCCAGTCCCTCTCTGAGTCTGTGGCTAAGAAAGACAAAAAGACTGGCCAATTCTCAACCAAGATGGGTCATGGACTTCTCATTTCAAGACTGATTTCCAATATCAACATATCGCTCCGAGAAGCTGCTGATGTCAATCACACAAAGACCATCTTCCTCACAGCCTCTCCCAAATTCAATGTAGCCATTGCTGCAGAATTAAAGAAAGCCAAGAAACAAGAACAACTGAGGGAGAAACCAGCTACCGCAATTGAGGTTGATGATGAACAACCCAAGGGCAAGAAGAAGAAACCTCAGAAGAAGCTTGAAACCACCACTGAGGAGGTTGCATCAGAGGTGGAAGCATCAGAGGAGGATGCACCCGCTATGGCCCCTGTCAAAGTGTTGAGACAGAAGAGGAGAAGAAAAGCTGTGATTCAGAGTGACTCTGATAGCTCCCAATCTCATATCAAAGTCCAGAAGAAGAAGAAGAAGCAGACCAACTCTCCCCCCAAGGAATCAGAACCTCAGGGGGAACCAGCACCAGAGCTGGCTACTGCACTGGTGATCTCTGATGCTCAGGGGGAACCTGAATCAGAGATCCAGCCCATCTCTGAATCAGCACTGCAAGTCACCATCTCTCCACAAGAGCACCCAACTTCCTCAACTGGGATTCCTGAAGTAGATCCCATCTCTGCTCTCGAGAGACAATTTCAAAGGGTGCTAACATGGAGAAAGTGGAGAATGGGACCACTGCAACAGATTCTTGCTCAGGCTGCCACTTTTGAATCTGAGGAAGCTGAAGTCCTCAAATGGGCAGACACTGATGATATCTCCTTGTGCTTTGACCTCCAATATCTGCACTCTATCCTTGAAAAGAAGAAGGCAATCTACAAAGGAAAGGAGAAGGTACCTACAACCTCACCAGAGAGACCTGTCAAGGCTCTAGAAGATCATGAGAGGGATGCCTTTGATGCCTGGCTGATGGAAAAGAAAAGGAGGGAGTCTCTAATCAAGATGAAACCGATTCCAGGTACAGAGGGAGAGCCATCAACTGCCAATGACCTATCTCTGGCAATGATGAACCTTATCAGAGAATGGAGAGACTCTCAGTTTGAAGAAACTGTTCTTGAGGTAATTCCTAACTCTCCTGACCCAATCCCATCACCTCCCAAATCCCCCTCACCTAAACCAGTCACACCAACCACAACTCCACCCCCCTCTCCTCCTCAACCTCAGCAAATCCCATCTCCAACACCCAAGAAATCCTCCACACCAAAACAACCCTCACCCTGCCATCAGATAACCCCCATCAGAAGCCGATCACCCTCACCTCCTCCTCCATCACATCATCAGAGAACCCCTATCCCTCAGACTTCACCCCATCAGAGCCCCAACCATCAGAAATCCAAATCTCCCTCTCCTCAGCAGAAGCCTACATCTAACTGTCCCTCCCCTCAGCATTCTGCTGCCTCAGCACAAAAGAGAGAGCCAGTTGTAAGGATTCTTTCCTCAACTGAAGATAATGATGGGTTTCTCACAGCTTCAATGGCTGGTGATCTTCAATCTGCAAAGAGAAAGACTCCTACTCCTCCTCTATCTCCTGCTCAGCCTCAACCGCAGGTCAACCAAGTACCTCAGCCAGAACCACCCAAAGCTGTCCTCATTCCCTTCCAGGAATTTGTGGAATCAGCAGAGGACTTTGGAGATCAGATGGTGGCTGGACTGAACAAGCTACTTGTACTAAATCAGAAGCATGATGCTCATCTGGATTTGGTACAGTACAACATTGAGTCAGGACTTGAGAAAATCACCAACGCCCTCTCACAACTGTCGACTACCTTCTTCAGCTACATGAAGACATCCAATGAGAAGGTTGATGACATTGCTTCCGAGGTTGCCAGTCTGCACACAGTCCTGTTCTCACAATCTCAGACTCTCTCTGCTCAAGACAAGGCTATTCAAGACCTATCTGATGCTGTGGATGATCTTCAATGGTCCTCTGATAAGCATGCTGAGCAGCTCACAGATGTAGAGGACATCTGCAAAACCTTGAAGGAATTTGACATCAAATTGATAAACAGTGGAAAGGACAGGGATCACAAGTTGACCCTCCTTGAAGCTACTACCAAGGATATTCAGTCGGCTGTGGGCAAGCAAAAGGAGCTGATAGAAGGGCTGGCTTCTGTAACTCAGACTCTGCCAGGTACCCTTGAAGCTATAAAAGAGAACAATGCTACAGAATTCTCGAAAATTGGACTCCTACTTGGTGATCTTGTTGATGCCAAAAAGGGGGAAGATAGCAGAGAACCTGTCCCACTTCCCAGAGAAGCAGAAGGTCCAAGCTCCAGAGCCATTAACCCTGCTAGGTACTTTGAAAGAGCAAGGCAAAAGAGGCTAGCTGCTGGTATTCAAAGACCTCCTCCTCCTCGGTCCAAGAAAGGAAAGAAGACAGCCTCCACTTTCACTTTGGCCCAATGGCTTAACAGTGACTTAGCTACTCCTGATGCTGCTCAATTCAGAGAGATGAAGAAGCATATGACCCCTACTCAACAAGAGAATCTCATTCTGGATAAAGATGGACTAATAATAATTAACCATGGTGGGTCTATGCAAGAAGCAGAAGACTGGTGGCGATTGAAAGTGATCCCTGGCAAGGACCTATCTGAAGCCATCAGAAACTATCTAGATTGCCAGCTTGAACCTGCCTGGTCAGAATATCAGAATCCCAGGAATCTTGCTACAATCAGAGCTAGGGTCAATGCTGATCTGAAGGAAATTGAGGCAAAGGAAGCTGATCTAGAAGAGGAAGATATCTAAACTCTATCCTCTTGTTGCTTTAAATATCTTTCATTAATAAGATAACCAGCTTGCCTCTATTTTGCATGGCAATTTCAAATTATCTCTATTTGCACTCTGACTTTTTATGCTCTGATACCTTATGTTATTTCTCATTTGATTATTGCGTGATTGATTGTATCTCACTCTTACTACTTTCCTATGCTAAGTGCCCACCAAGTTTTTAAATGAAAGTTTATTTTTTTACTTATTTTCTTTATGGTGAAAGGCACTTCTCTGGAAATAGTTTAAGGGTTTTGGCATCATCAAAAAGGGGGAAATTGTAAGGAATAAATGTAATTAGATTTTGATGATGCTATAGGATTAGAAAGTTAGAGTACCCCCAAGTTAGATTTTATGTATTAGATTTTTTAATTGTAAGTATTAGTGTAGTCGACGATCAGAGTTGCTCTATTTTGGATCAGATCAGAAGTGCATCAGAACTGCTCGACCAGACTTCCTCTATGAGAACTGCTCCATCAGAGTTCTCTTACCAGAAGTCCATCAGAGTTGCATCATGAGAGTTGCTGATAAGCCTGGACATCTGATAGCCTATGAGAACTACAGATCAGAAGCACTCATCAGCGGACCTATCAGAGTCAGAGTTCAGTCAGAGATCAGAAGACCATCAGAACTCAACTCATCAGACAGCCATCAGAATCCAACATATCAGAAGAACCTGATCAGAGCTCGACGAACACTCAGACGATTTCAAGCAACATCCAACAGCTATGAATTCAACGGGTAAAAACATCCAACGGCTAGAAGACTGTGCATGAAAGGAAAGCATTTAATGCACATTAAATGAGCCTGATACGCTGAAGGATTGATTGCAAATGATTGACCAAGGAATCCGGGAAGATATATTATAAAAATAGAAACCTTCCAAAACGGCGGTCAAGTCAACTGTACGCACATTTAATGCAGTTGTCTCCTCCTCCAACGGGCAGACAACCTCAGTATATAAGCTACACACCGAAGAACAGAAAAACAACTTTGCTACAACTTTTGCTCATCATCATTCAAGCTCTCTTGAGATTCAAATTCTAACAACCTTCAACAAGACAAGCTTACGTTGGGAAGATTCAAACTCCAAATCTCTCATCCCCAACAAACAAGCAAAGTTCATCCTGTTCTTCAACACTTCAAAAACTTCATCAAACATCCTTTGTAACGAAGCAAGTTGGAGGAAAAACTCTGTTTTTCAAAGGATCTTCTGAAAAGAAGGGCGTCCAAGTAACTGCAGTAGTGAAGTGGTGATACTTCCGGGAAGCTGAGTGAAAGGACCAGCCATCAGGACGTGGAATTGCATCCTGGGTGGCAGCTAGACTTGAAGAAGGCGTGGAGAACTTCTTAAGTGCTAGGAACTAAGCTTTGTAACCGATCTACTTCAAAGCTAGTGGAACAGTGGACTAGAGGAACGAGTTGTTCCTTGAACCACTATAAAATATCCGGTGTCATTTACTTTACTGCAATTTTCATTTCTGCACTTAGGATATTAACTGATTAACTCTAAGACTTGGAATCTGTGTTCAGCAGATCTTGTTTTAAGAGTTATCAGAAAGGCATTTGCCTTAGTGTTTCTGAGGCTACCCGGACAGATCAGAATCCGCTGCCAAGGCCAGTTCTGATATCAGAACCAGCCTTTCTCTGTCATCAGAATCAGACCTTCTCTGATAAGTCACTTCGGACTTAGAGAAAATTTGAAAAACCGACCAGTCTATTCACCCCCCCCTCTAGACTGGTTACCATATTTAACGGGACCAACATCTGCCATACATGAGATGGTTTTCACTGCTGGTGCGACACTTCTGCAGAACAATTCCAACTATTCAAAGGCGCAAATCATCTGAGAATGTCAGCACTCCAGCTCTCCAATATTTGAAGAAAATGCCAGAGGTACGCACACTGGTACCTTTACCTATTCCTGTTCCTCTCCTCCTATTAGCTGGCAGCAATGATCCACACGTCGTACGCTACAGATTAACCCCTATGGCTGAGATTAACCCCCCTGAGCCTACCCCGGAGAGTCAGCCGAGAGTAAGTGAGGGTCCTGAGAGTTCAACCCGGCCACAGAGACCAGTGGCAAGTCGGCCCCATGATGATCAGACTACGTCTGCTGAGGGCCACCCCCAAGGTGCTGAGGAGAACGCCAATGATTCGTCAAGCGCAGCCAGATCACAACACGCTGACGATGAGGGCTCCGGGAGCATGGCTGGAGAGAATAACAACGATGATGAGGATGACGCAAATGCTAATGCCAAGAAAGTCGAGAAAGCCCCCACAAAGAAAGGACGACTCATTATCAGGCTTTCTCGGGCTACAACACAAGAGCAGTCTCACCAAATCAAGGACACTCGAGGAAACATCATCAGTGAGACTCGCTCCAAGGTACGTCATGACAACCCCTCATCATCATCAATTCCTATGCAAAGAGTGCAAACAGCAAGCAACTTGGCTGAAGAAATAGCCCTTTATGACAGTTGCTCCGACCTAGACACTATAAACCGGGCCAACCCCATAGGTGCAGAGACTGATATTTTCAGTTTCCGAGTAGAAGACGCAGCATCTAGCCCAACTGCGCATGCACAAGCCCCACCCGACCACTCTGCTGCCTCCCAACAGGTAGTAGTTTCACAAATAGGGGACATTATACCCACCTCACTGCCTTCTTACGACGCAGTTGAGGACATTCTTTGTGGTCTTCCGCCCCAGACCACTACCCCTCCTTCAACCACATTGAGTCTAGGTTCCACCCTCCCAACATTTTCCACTTTTTCTAGGACACATACACTGCTCACACCACCGCACAGAACAGGTGCACTTTACCTGTCCTCAACGATCAGAGATACGTCGATGATGATCGGAAGTCCTGCTGCACAACAGATACCTCCATCATTATCTGCAGGCCACACACCGATAATCTTTACTGATGCTGTGACAACGGTTATTACCCCTGTAACCGGAAACCCTGAACCTACCGACCTTTCAGTCATTTTGCAGCATTTCATGGATTCCACCATTAAGCCATGGGTGCACGAAGCAATAACCGCTCGGGCACAGGAATTCAGGAACACCCCGGCGCTGCTAAACGACATCATCCAACCCCAACCATCATCCTCACATACCCAACAAACCCATCCATTTACCCATTTCTCCACCCGCCAAATCTCTGAACCTTCCACAACCCAACCTACCACTCCTACCACTTCAAGGGGAACCCAGGATACAGAACTAGTGTCCTCCCCTACTTCGACCACACCTTTCCCCGACCCGAAAACTCTATCGTTCGAGGTACTCGAAACCCTTATGCTAGAACAACTGCTAGCTACCGAAGAAGGCAACCTAACCCAGAAACAAAAAGACCTTCTTCGGATCCTTAAGCCTGACAGCACATGCCGTGATAGTCTCCGTGGTCACAAACGTTCGCATGAGGACCCCGATGATTCAGATCCTCATGAGGGGGAGAACAAGAGGCAACGGATACTTGAGCGTGATGCGTCAACAAACCAACCTTCCACGCATACTCACCAACCCAAATCCTCGAACAATCAGCCCCCACCATCCACTCAACACAAAAGCCAAACAGCCAATCCACCCACATCTAGCCCGGTCGAGCTAGACACAACACTCCTAGGCACACCTGTTACAGGTGTTGTCCAAGGATGGAGTGGAAGTCCTGAGGTTGCTACTTCGAGTACACCATTTTATTCAGGCCATCAGAAAGAACCTAGTTCTAATCTGATGATAACGGGCAATCCTAGTGATCTCGGGGTTACTTTTGATAGATCGCCACAGTAGCAACAAACTGCCTCTAGTCCCTCTGATGATCAAACGCTCGATGAACTTGAAGAAATTCTTGTTTATGACAAGTGGCCCCGCCAATGGACAGAGTGGGACGAACTAAGAGCAGAAGTAGACCAAGATGAAATACAACGAAGTGTGCGTCTCAGAGAACTGATTGCCAAGTGTGCTGCTGAAATGATTGGGCTCGATGAAGATGAAATCAAGGAAGGGGAGAACTATCAGGAAAATTCTAAGGAGCCGAAACAAATCACCAAGCAAAAGGAAATTAAAAAGCCCTTGGAAATTCTTAGAGTCAAAGCCCCCTTTTTAGAGGAAATTCGAGAGCGGATATGGCGTCAACCAGAGAAACTCATAAAATTCAGTGAACTGAAAATTCGTGGACTCAACGACTTTAAAGGAAAGTACAGAGGAGGACACATCTTTATGCTTTACCAAAGATCAACAGGCGAACAACGCAGAATTCTGAATCATAATCTTGAAACAACCATAGCTCATGTGTCAAAGATTCTAAAGGTAACAAAAGATTATCTGGAGACTATCAGGTTCTATACTTTCCAGGTACAACGCACTGACGGGACTGAGTTCACCTGCCAAGAGAACGACTTCTTCTTACTACACATGGATGACATCTATCAGATGTTCATGGCATGCAGACAACTCCCAGTCCACAAAGACAGAATTGCTAAAGAAGGCTTTGAGGCTATCAAAAGATTTATGACCAGACAAGTTCGATATTATGCTTCCCATGATCTTCAAATGGCCCTAGAAAACAACTATTCAAAGGCAAATCTCACGCAACCAGAATGGAACAGACCGGAACTCGAACTCTACTCAGCATACCACACCTTTGACAATCCGGTCTCGGTCATCTATCTGAATCACAAAGAGGAGAAGCGCCTGATGGTCGTTGAAGACATTCGCAAATACTGTGACGGGACTCTGAAGATCATCCGGGAACAGTTGCAACCAAGAAAAGAAGAACTGGATAAAAGACAGACTGAAGTCTCAAAGGAAAAACTCAAGGAACTGGAAAGAGTTGATAAAATTCTGAAGGCCATCAAAAAGCAAATCAATGATAGAAGGTCACCCAGAAGCTACGAGCATGCACTCAATCTCAGACAACATTATTATAAAGCTCGGAAGTGAAGAATAAAAGAAGCAAGAACATCTGATCACAAAGGGGGAGATTGTTAGAGATATTTTCATTTATATTGTGATCAATGTTACTTAGCCATTTTGTAATAGTTTATTTATTGATAGAATAGGCCTTATTTAGAAAAGGCTCTCTTGCCTAAAATGGAATGGGCCTCCTAAATGTTAGAGCCCAATCATTGTGAAACCTACCTTTCCCTGAAGGCTATAAATATGCCTTAAGGGAATGAGTAGGTTAAGCTTTTCAATACATTCTCTGTGCTGCAGTGCCTATTTGCGTGTAAGGTTTTTACGCTAAGTTTTCACATCATTCTGTAAAACCTTCACCATCAATGGAAAGCTTCATTCCCAGATCTGTCTTCCATACATATACATTTTAGACTAGAAAACAGGGACCTAACAATGTTTTTTTTAATAATTGGAGTAAAAATAAAAAAGTTGTATCACTTTAAAAAATAGGAGATTTTATTTCAATGGGCCCCTGGCTATTTTTCTCATCTTGCTTGCCTTGTACTTGCTACGTTGTTCGGTATTTTTTTCCTAAGCTACCATTTGAGTTGGCGGTTCTCTTAACTAGTATTGTTCCCTCAATAGTATTTTGGGAAATTCTTTTAACAGACCCCAATTTCATAAAATAATATAAATATGAATGATATTGTGATAGTTGGGGGGGGGGGGGACTTATGTAGCTAGTGTGCCTAAGTTAATTTTCTCTGCACATCACAGCATGGGTTGGTAAATATTGGTGAAACAATATATATAACATGAGAATGAATAATTATTTGGATATGTGTGTTAGAATTTCAAATTTACTATCAAAAGAATCTCTAAAATTTGAAAGGAAACAAAACTCACTCATATGTAACATGAATTATTTTTGGTTTAAATAGATGATAACCGCTTTCGCGGCATTGTAGTAAAACGGAGTCTAACCTTTCGGTTTTTCCCCGAGTATCGTGTCTCTTGAGGAATGGCGGAGAAGTTTCTTAATTTAATTTTAGTCACGGGCTATCGCTAATCGTTGGAAGCTTTTTCAATATAGGAAAGTGGTTGTGTTCTAAATTATGCCAGTTTATAAGTAAGAGCTAGGATCAATTTAAAGATTAATGTTCAAAAATTAAGTGTTCTAAAGATTGATGCAAATAAGGGCAATGAATTGAGTAATTAGAAATGGATATGTTCTTGGACCTCTTAATTAGGGAAATTAAGACTAAGGTTGGACTAATAATTTCTTTCCTCATAGACAAGAATAGAAACTATCTTCATTAATTTATCCTACTTCTAGGTGTCATTAATGTGTTTAAAATGGTTGGCTTAAATTATATTCTAAACCCATAGACAAGGTAGAAATAATTTTCCAATATTTTAATTAATAAAAATAGCCAAATTCATTAACTAGTTAAACTCTTTATTTTAGCAACTCAATTTATTTCTCATAGACAAGATGTAAATCTTTTTCATTAAATTATCCTATTTCTAGGCCTTATTAATGTGCTCAAATATGTTTGGCTTAAATTAATTTCTAATCTCATAGACAAGTTAGAATTAATTTTCCAAGAATTTAATTAATGAAAATGGCTAACTATTATTAATTACTATTTCATCATTTTAAACAACTAGTCCAATTTATTAATTTTAACCCCTAATTTTAGGTCAACAAGTCAATCCATATTCCTTTTCTCAATTCATGCCCAAAACAAATTTAGCTACTAAACATCATTTTTACAACTAACAATATAATGAGTATATTCAACATTAACAAGGAATTAAACATGGATGATAGCAAAAATTCAAACAAAACTTATATTCTGGGACAATAAAATTATAGGAATTAAAATATAATTTTCTGGAAGTTTTCACGAATTAATAAATTTAAGATCCAATTTTAGCAACTAATTGATGATTTTCCCAATTTTAACTAGAAAATGCAAAAAGCAACTAAAAATACTCTAACTTCGTTATAAATTTTATTTTAACTACTGGTAGTGATATAACAATGAATTAAACTGAAATTAAGGCCGAACTAATTTTTTTTTCCTTTTTTGAGTATTTATTTTAATTTAAGCAATAATATCAAGTAATTACCGAAATTAATTAAAAATAACTTCTACTTCGTGAAAAATAAATTTCGTCAGATAAATAACTACCTAGAGGCTAGTGAACAACTATATAATTAATTGGAATGAATTCAACATCAATAACTATTTTATTTAATTTTTGGAAGGAAATGCGAAATACTTGAAAAATAATCTGGAAATTTTCGAAGAACATATCGAAGAAACAAAGCACAGATTCAGATTCTACACGTTGAGAAGATGAAAATACATATAAAGAACTTACAATTTGGAGCTAAAATGAAGAAGATATGAAGATTTGAAGTTTCTCTCTCTAAGACCTTTGGAGCTCGAAAATGGAAGAAGAAGAAGCCTTTTTAGAACTGATTTAGGGTTAGAGATGGTGTGTTTGAGATGAGGAAAAAGCCTGTTATTTATAGCAGAAAAAATCCCGAAGGCGTCCAAGCAGGCGGCCGCCTTCCGGCAGCATCTGGCCGCCTGCCGTCAAGTCGCCGGCAGACCGACGTGCGCTGGTCTCCGTCAGCCGCAGGCGTCCACTGAGGGCGGCCGCCTTCCCTCAAATCTGGCCGCCTACCGTCTTTTCGCCGGCAGATCGGATCGCGGCGGATCCCGGCCGCCGCAAGCGGTCCAGCAGGCGGCCGCCTGCCGTTCCTGTCTGGCCGCCTGCCGTCGATTCTCACCGGCCGGTGGTTGGTTTCGTACCCTTGTGCCGCAGGCGGCCACCGAGGGCGGCCGCCTTCTTCCTCGTGTCGGCAGCCTTCGGTCTTTTCCTGGTTCCGAGTCAAAGCGAGGTTGACTTTTGATTTTTCCCGCAGGCGGCCAACCAGGCGGCCATTTTGGGCGCCTATTTGGGCGCCTTCTGCCAATTTTGTCTGGTAGTTCCTGCGTTTCCTGCTCTCCAAGATTGTCTTCTGGATCACTTTGATAAAATGCTTACTTCTTCCGGTATGACTTCATTTGTTACTCAAATTGACTCATTTTGTGCTCAATCGACCCGAAATTCCGGCAAATATATTATGAATGTGATTTTCACCTGATTTCATGAAACTTGAACCAAAATATCTAAAATATGCCTTTTCTTTCTATTTTCAATCAAAAATCGCTTAAATTTGATAAGAAAAATAAGTACAGAAATGGACTTATCAATAGATTTGTACTTCCATTTTTTCTTTGGTAAAATAGTTTTAGGGAAAACTGTCAAATAGGTCCTCAAACTTTCATAAAAAGGTCAAATAAGTCCTTATATAGGAAGCTCTGTCCGGCCATCACGATTTGGGGTGGTTCCCGATGGAATTTTTTGATGAAATTTTTTGAGCATCTTATTCATCAAGTCTAGTTTACTCATACCAAATTTCAGCTAAAACTTCAATCAGGAACGTATTCAAATTAATTCTTGAAGATAACTGTGCAGTTAAATGCAGTTAAACGCATTCAGTTAAATTCTTAAATATGGAGTTCTGGGAATTGGGGGAATTGAGGACGAACTGCTGATTGAAGACGAAGCGGAAGCGACGATCGATGAAGTAAAGGTGGAGGAATTTCCGGTTGTTGAGACGATTCTCACGAACAAAGTTATTCGATTTCCGTTCTTCAGGGAGTTCATGGTTGATTTATGGCATCCGGGCAAAGGAATTTCAATATAAGAGATTGGCGAACGGAGGTATCTATTTAAAATTTTCCACTCTGTTGATATGAATCATGTTCTGGATGATGGACCCTGGTTGTTTGATCAGAATTTGATTGTGTTAAAAGCGATTAAACCGGGTGATATCCCATTTAAGGTGTCGCTAGATGAGTTTGAAATCTGGGTACAGGTTCATAACGTGCCGTATAGTTTGAAAATCTGGGAACAACATGAAGGACTGGGAATCATCTGGGTGAATTTGTCACCTGGGATTATAAACAATTTGATAAAAAGAGGGAAGCTTATATGCGTGTAAGAGTCCGTATGAACGTAAACAAAGCCTTAAATATTGGGACTACCCTAAGAAAGAGAACGAGAGAAAGGTACTGGGTAGATTTTAAATATGAGAAGCTCCCTAGTTTCTGTTTTTGTTGTGGAATTATTGGACATGCTGAGAAATTCTGTCCTTTTCTGTACGAAAAAGAGGGACAAACATTGACTAAACCATTTGGGCCGTGGCTAAAAGCGAGTGGACGGAATTTGAAGCCTAATATCGGTAGCAAATTGTTGATTTCGGAGGGGAGTTCATCAGGAGGTGGCAAGAACACAACACGTATGATGAGGTCAGGGCAGGACATGGACCCGGATGAGACAGGAGAGAGCACTCAAGCGGGGATGGGGAAGGCCATGACTTCAGGTGGGACACATGAGGTAGAGAAGACGCATTTGGGAGGATCAGGCCAGGGAGGAAGCTGCAAATTAAGAATGCTATGGTGCTGGACTCCCCAAAAAACGGGGTTGGGGCGGGTGCTGGACCCCAGCCCCGCCAGATGAACTGATACTGGGTTCGGCTTTACTAGCTGAAAAACTTATTTACTCGTTTTGTTTTGCTTTGTTTATTTCCCACGTTTTGGATGCTTGTTTTGTTTTGGTCGTGCTGTGTTTTTCCAGCAAAAAACTCATGAAACTAAGACAGGGGATGAGGAGTCATGTCTGCAAGTCATAAGCTTAGGTAAGCCCAAAGCGGGATTAACGAATTATATGGTTTCTACGGAGGTGATTAATTCCAAGTCTGGTCCTTGGGCGGACGGTAGACAAGAGACTTGTTGTCACTTGGTAACTTGTTTTGATTTGGTCCATTTGGTTATGATTAGTTAAGCCAGGTTCGTTAAAAAAAGAGACTAATCATTAGTAAAGATAACTCATAACGCTAAATGAAGTTCATAACTTTATAAATTAATGATCAATATAAAATAAAAATCATACTTTATGAATGTCTTAAGACATATTTCGAAGAGTAAGTGCCAAGCGTCCATCATACTATCTCCGTTATCTTTTAATTGCAACATTGGACTTTTTGCACTATTCACATATTCTACTTTGACTATATTTTATTAATTAATGTATTATAAATTAAATTTTTAAAAAATATTGTTAATTTTTTCTCATTCTAAATTTTTTAAATATGATTTTTTTAAATTTTCTGCTAATAAGGAATGAAAGATAGCAATGGTCGAACTTGTGTGCTGACAAACGTGAAATGTTGACTGTTGCAATTAAAAGAGAAAGGAGGAAGTATATCCTTTAATATTTTTATTAAAAAGTAAAATAAGCGAAGTATATCGTCCTAAAAACATTTTAGGATATACTTCGTATATATTATCCTAAAAACGTGCATGCATTTTGTAAAAATTGATTTAGTGGACGCGAATATATTTTGATGATTGGATGGATGGGGTGCATGGTTAGGTGCAGCGTGCATGAGTCACAGCAGCAGGTAGACGAAGGGAGATAAGAGATATTATATTCATTCATTAGCTATTTGTACTCTCCACCATTAGTGAGCTAGCGATTTGTATCGGCCATTGGCTACCTATAAGTAACAATGAATTGTTGTTGAATGAGTTTAATTTATTCCTTGATCGAATTGGTAGGTACGTGAGAATCACAATATAATAAGATGAATGCAATGGCAAAGCAAAGAGCTGCTGATCCTCTACTTTGTGTACTCTTCATCATCATTCTGGGAACATGTGGCAGCTGTGTGGCAAGCAGAACCATCTTAACTTTTATCGGGGATCACGGGGGAGCAGGCCTTGGTATTAGCAAGGACGTTGGAGTGGGAGTGGGTGCAGACGTGGGTGCTAAGGTGGGCCTCGGAGGCCGGCTTGGTGGGGACGTGCAGGGTGCAGCTGGTGATCATGGGGCCGGCGGCGGCGGATTAGGCCATGGCGGAGCAGATGCTGGAGCTGGAGCTGGAGTGGGCGCTGGGGTCAATGTCGGGGCCCGAGTTAATGCCAGAGCGCGGGGAGGATTACATGGCGGTGCTGGAGCTGGCGGTGAGGATACCAATTACCATCATCGACGTCACGGAAAGCAATCAACCAGTGGTGATGGAGAAAGCAGCAACATCAGGGGATCCAGATCAACTAGTGATCAGAGCGGAGGACAGTCACGAGGAGACGGAGGATCCACAAGTGCAGCAGGGGAAAATGAAAGAGCTTCAACGAGTTCTGGAGGTGGCAGTGGATCAAGCGGTAGTGCAGGAGGGAGTAGAAGCGCCTCACATTCCGGTGGCAGTGTAGGAGGGAGCGGAAGTACCTCATCTACCGGCGGGAATGCAGGAGGGAGTGGAAGCGCCTCAACTTCCGGCAGTACTGCAGGAGTTAGTGGAAGTGCCTCATCTTCCCATGGCGGGGGAGAAGCGTCGAATGGAGGATCAAGAAGTGGGGGTGGATCCAGCAGCGGCAGTGCCTCTTCTTCGGGTGGCAGTGGGGGGTCCTCGTTTGGAGGATCGAGAAGTGGTGGCGGATCTAGCGAAAGTGCCCACTCGTCTTCTGGCGGCAATGCAAAAGGGAGTGGAAGTGCCTTGACTTCCGGTGGTAGTGCAGGTGGAAGCGGAAGTGCCTCGTCTTCTGATGGTAGTGCAGGAGGAAGTGGAAGCACCTCAACTTCCGGTGGTAGTGGAGGAAGTGGAAGCACCTCGACTTCCGGTGGTAGTGCAGGAAAAAGTGGAAGTGCCTCGTCTTCTGATGGTAGTTCAGGAGGAAGTGGAAGCGCCTCGACTTCCGGTGGAAGTGGAAGCGCCTCAACTTCCAGTGGTAGTGCAGGAGGAAGTGGAAGTGCCTTGTCTTCTGATGGTAGTTCAGGAGGAAGTGGAAGCACCTCGACTTCCGGTGGTAATGCAGGAGGAAGTGGAAGCGCTTCGAATTCCGGTGGTAGTGCAGGAGTAAGTGGAAGTGCGTCGTCTTCTGATGGTGGGGGGTGCAGCATTGAATGGAGGATCACGAAGCGGGGGTGGATCCAGCGGCAGTGCAGGAGGAAGTGGAAGTGCCTCTTCTTCGGGTGGCGGAGGAGGGTCCTCAAGTGGAGGATCGAGAAGTGGCGGCAGCGGTGGAGGAGCGTTGTCCCATGGAGGTGGCAACGGGAGAAGTCAATCTTCAACTTCTGCTGGAGCGTCGTCTAGTGAGGCTGCAGACAACAATGGGGATGTTTCCAGTGGATCAGGCGGAGGAAGAAGTGGAAATGCGGGTGCCGGAGACAGCGGAGGAGAGCAGGCAGCAAGTGGTGGCGGACGCGGGAGAAGTGGAAGTGACGCAGGAGACAACGGGGGAGGAGAGCCCGTTAAATCTAGTGGAAATGACGCCTCTTCGGAAGGAGATTCCTCCCACTCACATAGAAGCCACAGCCCCCGGGGAGGCGGAGGCGGAGGAGCTAATGCCGGCGTTGACGGAGGTGTATCGGTAGGGGGTGGAGCAAACGTCGGTGTAGGTGTGGGGCTCGGTGGCGCAGGGGGTTTGGGAGGAGATGGAGGGATCGGTGGCGGTGATGGAGTAGGTGGGGGTGGTGCGGGCGGTGCGGGAGTGGGGGCGAATGCGGGTGTGGGTGCTGGTGCTAACGTCTTTCTCGGGGGAGGTGTTCACGGAGACGGCTTTGCCGGCGGCGAAGGTGACGGCGAACTCGGCCACTCCACAATTCCTTGATCGATCGATCCACTACTTTTAATTAGTTTTGGTGCTCACTAATTAGCCGCAACGCTCCCTCAATACAAAGGAAAGGAGAGAGGAGTACTTAGCTTCATTAGTTCCTTATTTCATTTCCTTTTTCATCTTCTAAGGCATTCATTCCCCCCAACGGAATTAATAAATACATACAATGTATATATAAATAGGATAATAAATACGTTTTCTTGTCAAAGTCGAGTTTTTTTTTTTTGGATGAGTCAAAGTCGAGTTTATACCCATTAAAAAATAATAGAGCAAAATTTCTCTAAATAGAGTTGTGCAAGTCCTACTGTCAAAAAAAAGAGTTGTGCAAGTCCTATTTTGAAAAGAAAATAGTGTGATTTTATATGTATATATTGGATATTTCCTCATTGTTTATTAATCATCTTTCTTTTGAGAAGCTTTGATTTCACCTTCTTAATAGCCATCATTGCTGTAAACTTTTTGTTGTTACTACGTATTATTTACTCCAATATTATTGTTTAGCAATATATGTCGATGTATTCTCTTACATGTGTAGAGAGCACCCTTTAGAAATTACAAATTACAATTTGAAGTACATATAAGAGAAATATCGGTCGGTTATCGATTAGTTAGTGGACTGGTCGAATTCTTACTCCTACCACGTTTAGAGATATTGACCTAAAATAAGATTAAAATAGGGGTTATGTCTAAAATATTACTAAAAATAGATGTGGACAAAAAAGTGATATTTTTAATGTTCCAAAAAATATGACTAACTAATAACAAAGGGATTGTTATATCCTTACTCCGAATTGACCCGCTACAGTGGTCAAAGGTGCAATGACCAATGTTAACTATTATCACAGTGATCAGTGACAGTGACAGTGACACTTACTCCGTTCACAGTGACCTACCGTGGACTTGAGCCACAATAACTTGATGTGGCCGTCAATTACCCCGCCGCCTTCTCCAGTGACTTACTTGCACTGGTGTTAGTTACTCTATAGGCAGTGACTAACATAAATCGGTTAGAATTACTCCACTTCCACTGACCTGATTTTGAAACAAATTTACAAGTTACACCACCGCTCAATGCAGCCATCAGCTGCCGCCTTGAAGGCAACACAGCCCGGCCACCACGACTGCCCCATACACTTCGCCCTACCCCCACACTCTAATCCTCAACCTCACCTCGTGCTCTGCAAGGCTGCAACCTGCCTTCTCCCCCCCTCCCAGCTCTGACCAACCCAACCAAATCTCCGACCAGCCGAACCACCCATCCCTGATCTTCTCCGACCAACCCCACCCAAAACCGATACGCTCCTCCCAGTCCCTGTTCACCACCACGTGACCCTATCAGCCTAACCCAAAAACTTTAGCCAGCCTACCATATTTGAAACGTAGCCGTCTGCAATCGAGCAGCCGCAGTGAGACTGTACCCTAGCCGTAGTTATCCTCGTCCGTTCAGCACCATTGCCGCTCGCCTGCTGGGATTTGACCAATTCGATCTCATACATAAAGGGAAGAAAAGGATTGGTAGTTGGGACGACAATGTGACGCAAAAGACAATCACATGCGGGCGGCGGCGAAGATGGAGGGGCGGTGGCGACTAAGATAAAAGAGAGAAGGTCACAGACTCCAGAGAGAAGATTGTCACAAATCCGGACGGGTGATTAAAGAATTGAAGCCATCTTCGATGGAGCTTATGTGTTGCAACGATGGTCTGAGCTGTTGAGCGCATCTTCGACAATTGAAGAGGGAGGGAGACAGAAAATGATTTAAGGTTTAGGTGTAAATTAACTTTACATAAGAGGTTATTTTTTACCATCTCTTCTATTTTTAGTCACTTATTTGTCCAACGGGAAGAGCAGTCTTATTTTGGTCAATTATAAGCCCACTAGTAATGCCTTTATGTTAACTCTAAGAACAAGATTTGTTGAACACAAAGTTCATATTCTTTGGAGTCAAATAGTTAAGTAAATGACATCAAAGATTTTTCTAGTGGTTCAAGGAAAAGCTCGTTCCTCTAGTCCACTGTTCCACTAATCTTGTAAAAACGCGTTACAACACTTAGATCCTAGCACTTAAGAAGATCTCCTTGTCTTCTTCAAGCCTAGTAAACTTGTCACCCGGGACGCACTCCCTTGCTTCTTGATGACTGACCTTTTCACCGAGCTTACTTGAAGTATCTCCACTTCATTCTGATTACTTTGGCGCCCTTCTTTTGCAAGAAGATTACTTTGAGAAGTTCAAATATTTTCCTACAATGTACTCCACATAAGACATGTAGATGTAGATCTTGGAGAGGTTGAAGAACTATAACAAACTCTTGGTGAGAGTTGGTTCAAGGATTTGAAATAATATCTTCCAATATCGCGTATGAATTCTTGTGTTGAGTATGAAGTTTTTGCACTCGAGAATTTGCTTGTAGATTTTCATAGTCCATTCCAGTGTTTCGACAATTCTTCGAATTGTATCTTTTATACTGGTAGTGGTGTTTCCGTTGGAGTGTAGAAAACAACTTCTTTAAATGCATATGTTGTAGACTTGACCGGTCAGTTCCAATATTTCCGTCAACTTACTGGATACCACGGTCAATCATGCGCCTTAAATATCTCAACGGATGAGTAGCAATAAATGAATATTTAATGCATTGCACAGTGTTTCTTCTGTCAAGAGGGTCAAAGTCGTTAGATTATATAGGCCTAAAACTATTTTTGAAATTTGGATTCTGGGATGATTACTACTTTTTTATTATGTTACAAGAGATATTGGGTGCATGTCATACTAATGAATTTAGGTCAGTCTGCTTGATTGCTTAAATGTTTATTTTTGTATGTTTTAGGGTGCTTTGAATATATAAATAACAAGTAGGATTAAAAATTGGTTATTTGTTTTCCCAAAAAAGTTGGTTATTTGGTATCATTTGGGGAAACGGTTACCCGTGGATAAACCGATTCCCCGTTGGGGCGGGTACGGTTCAAATAAAAATTATCCGAATGGGTAATGGGGTGGTTTTGGGGCAAACATTTATCCAACGGGGCGGTTCCGGTTTTAGGTGTACCCGTCCCCGATCCGCCCCGTTGCCATCACTACTTGTAACTTCCCCCATCCTGTTGAAATTGTCCTATATTTTCTTTGCGATCCGTCGAACTAGGATTGGCTCGTAGTAAATTTAGTAAAATTTGTGTGATTTGAAGCCATTTTATTTTACGGCATTTGTTAGTAGAGCTATTGACACATAAAATCAGTTTTTTAATAAGTGAACCCTTGTTGATGACGTAATTAGTACTAGTATATGTTATTGCATAGAGTAACGTAAATAATGATGTGCGAAGTGATGTGGCTTACACAAAAATGTATTGAGAGGAATTATTAGTTTGATTAAATATAAAGTAAGGAAAGTGAATGATAATGGTCCGCACACAAAAAGAGGCGAGAATTGATTTTACAATAGAAATAAAGAATAGTAATGGCAATGATAAGAGGGGAGAAAAGAGAGGAAAATGAAAAGGAAGGAAGGAGGTGGGTTCCTTGCACCTAACGTATCTAATCTAATGGTTAGCTTCGTTCGTTCGTTGGGATGGATGGATATATATTTTAATCCATTCATTCTTTTCTTTCTTAAAAGAAAGGATAAGAACGAAGCGGTGGACTTCCCCGGCCATATACCCCGCTTCCATCCAATCACACTCTCTATCAATTAGTTTAGTGCACAAAACATACATACAAGTACGGAGTATGTATTTATGTAGCGCTAGCTAGCTCCCACCGCCCGCCCGCCCCAAAATTCCCAAACCTTCCCTCCCCTTCTTTCGTTTTCTTCTTCTTATTGAATATAGTTTGCCCTCAAATCATTTATACAACTTGACTACTTACACTTGTTCTTCCATCCCATTTTTATCAAAATAAATAATTATTCCCCTGGCGATCGATCATCAAGAAGCTAGCATGGTGATTAGATCAGATGTCCGGCCGGCCTCTTTGTTGTCTTAATTGTATGGTATGGTAAGTGATTGGTTTTGGTTTTTGGTGGTGTAGGGGGAGAAGAGATGGCCGGCGTGGCTGAAAGCATTGCTGAAAGAGCGGTTCTTTGTTCAGTGCAAACAACACGTTGATTCCCACAAAAGCGAATGCAATATGTACTGCTTGGATTGCACCAGTGGGGCTCTGTGCTCCCTGTGCTTGGCACACCACCACAAAGACCATAGAGCCATTCAGGTCAGCCATCTCGATCGATGATTTCGATCTGCGATATATTTAATTAATTTGGGTTGTGTGAATTGGAATAATATATATATATGGTGATCGATGAAGCAAGCAGATCAGGAGGTCGTCGTACCACGATGTGATACGGGTGAACGAGATTCAGAAGTATGTGGACATCTGGGGGGTGCAGACGTACATCATCAACAGCGCCAAAGTGGTGTTCCTGAACCACCGCCCGCAGCCGCGGCCGGGGAAAGGCGTCACCAACACCTGCCAAGTCTGTCACCGCACCCTCCTCGACTCCTTCCGTTTCTGCTCCCTCGCCTGCAAGGTCAAGTTCGTCTCTCTACTCATCATCAGCATCATCATCATCATTTGATGATGAGTTCGATCATTAATATATATATAATTTGTTTACAGATTGTTGGAACCTCCCACTCTTTGAGTAGCAGCAGCAGCAGCAGCTGCTGCTTCAGGCCTTGTACGCCACCCCAAACAACAAGTGCGGCGGCGGGCAAGCGGAGGAAGGGCATTCCGCATAGGGCCCCAATGGGAGTCCTCATAATTCATTAATTAATTCATTAATTACTACCCAGCTCAGCCCAGGCCAGCTCTTGTTTTGTTTTGTTTTAACCGTCCAGGCCGGCGCAATGTAATATAAATATACCATCCCTAGTCAGTCACTCACTCTGTAAATATAATATAATGTTGTACATAGTAGATTAACACGCCGCTAGCTAATACAAGCAAGGAATGAAGGAAGGAAGATGTGGAAATATGCAGGGGAATAATAATAATAATAATAATAATAATATATATATGTCTAAATACAAAGTAAGGTACTAAGGTAGACATTTGTTTCGTCTGTTCAAAAATAAACACCTAAATAAATAAAGTTATGTATTGTGTGACTGTGATATGTCAGCTCTGGCGTACTACCTACCTGCACTGTTTTCCCTTTTTATACTCCCTCTTATATCTACAATCTCCGTCCCGTTGCATTGTTGGAAGGTTCTCATACTAAAATGACACAATTATTTAGAAGATAATTAAATAAAGTGTAATGTTTGTAATATTTATTAATTAATTTATCACTTAAGATTGTTAATTGTTTTCTAAAATGGAAATGAGAATATATTACTCCATACTAGTTACTGCCACTATTTATCATTACAAAAAAGAGTAATACTCGTAATAATAATAATAATAAAAACAACAACTTGCAAAAGAAATATGTGGGTGGGTATTTGTTTTGCCTTTTTCGGCTTTCCTTGTCAGCTTTGCACCACACCACAATTCTTTGCTTGCTGTTGCAAAACGTTGACCCAAGCAAATTAAAACCCCAACAAATATGGATCCACCCATGTGAGAAGCTAATTGCAATTGCATGTAACCCTGGGTAAACAATGCTTATTTTCAAAAAAAAAATGAAAATTTACATTGTCAGTTTTCAATCACTCGGATTATATATTTGATGGATAGTGTACTCGGGGATAGCTTATCCGAAGGATATCATGAGAGATATCTAGAGAGAAGTCAGAGCAATAAGTAAGAGAGAGAGAGTCAGAGATATTAAATGAACTCGTTGTAGGTTACAGAGGAAAAAGGGTTGCTATTTATAGCAGCCATAAATGCTATATGCGTACACGTGTCCATCATCCTACGGTGGAGGGTCACTTCAATCGTGGTGGCACCGGCATAGCATGTGGCACCGCATTAAATGTGGTGGTTGGACGTGACACCGCATTGAATGTGGTGGTTGCTTGTCTTCAGAGGGAATCTTTGCTGATCGTAGAACCTTCGACCATAGTACCATATGACTGAGGGCTAGGCACGTGATACGCTTGTAATTTCCGTGTGTATGTTTATGTTTTTAGCTAGTTTTGGTTGTTTAATATTTCGGAAATTACACACTTTTGGTGTAATAGTATAGTTTGTTAAATTCTTGTAAATTGTTTAGATTAGATTTATTCTGAGCTCAAACAGGTCCACTATCACTCAAAGGATAGTTGGTGAGCCCCAAAAGTGGAAGGAAGGTGCAAATCACAAGACAAAAGGGGAAAATCCTGATTTTGGTCTATACTCGGTCGAGTATTACCCATACTCGATCGGGTATAAGGTTGAAACTTCAAATCGGACCAGATCCGAAGACAAAGGAACATGCCAGGAAGATTTTGACCACGATTCAGTGTCTATACTCGATCGGGTAGACCGACATACCCGATCGAGTATGCCTTTGAGTTTAAACCCGAAATCGGTCGAGTATGGCTCGAATATCACTTTCTACACATACTCGACCGAGTATGAATATATACTCGATCGAGTACACCTTTGATTTTTAAGCCAAAATCGATCGAGTATAGATCGAATTCGAAGTTCTACACATACTCGATCGAGTATATGTATATACTCGATCGAGTACCCGACCTGCACCTCAAAAAAGCCTATAAATACACCTCCTTTCCTTCACTTTTAGGAACCAATTCCTATATACTCTTAAGCTCAGTTTAGAATAGAATTTCTCTATATTTCTTTTAGCATGTTTAGTCTCCAAATGAGGAGCTAAACTTCCATTTCTTGGTATTGCTCTTGAAGCTTGTTGATTATTAAAGTTGTGAGTTATTTTCTTAACTTCTTTTCCTTGAATATTAATTCTTCCTTTAAATACTATTTCTATATCAATGTTGGGGAGTGTTACTAAGATGACAATTAGTTAACATCTTGACATTGGTCTTAGTAATAGCTATTCCTTCCTCTATGTTAATATCGGGGAGTGTTGCTAAGATGACAATTAGTTAACATCTTGATATTTAACTATAGTAGGATTCATTCCCTTTAATATTCTTCCTTGAGTATTAATTAATTCCTATTCATATTTCATATTAATATTTTGAACATTACTTAAAGGATCAACTAGTTTTGTTTCATATATTAATTACTACTAGAAATGATCAACGGACCGATGGTTAATCGTTGATAGTTTCACAAGTAAGTAACTTCGGTTTATTAATGCACGGTCGTGGTTGATAAACTTAAGAGGGATTAATTTTGTTGGTTAAACCGAAACCGTTGTGTTAAGGTTATCAATCTCAATTGATTTCATCAAGGAGTTAAAAGATTAAATGCTACTATCAAGTCGGTATATGGCGTTGTTCTATACTTGACTAATAGTAAGGGTTATTAATGAACGGTCGTTGTTAATAACTATCCTCGATGAATTGGATATACTCCTCGATTGAGTATTCGAGAGGAGATAAGTTATAGATATAACAATGATCGACTAAAATATATCAACAAGTGGAAAGTAGCAATGCCAAGTCACTTTTATCTTTGAATTAAATCCCATATAACTCGTTCATCTTCGTGTTTAATTTAATTAAATCACTCAACAATCAAAACCCCCCTTTACTTACTATTTATATAAAAAGAAAGTTATTCCTTTCCCTGTGGATACGAACTCTACTTCACCTATACTACGTATAAGTGTTAGTATTGAAATTTACTTTGAGTGCACACACGACAAAGTGCACGTCAGCACGCGCGCCGAAGGCACCCTAGTGTATGTGCCGAAGGCATCCTGTAGCCAAAGGCTACTATTTTAGCCAGAGTTTTCCAGCATCTAAGTTGGTCCAAGAGCGACTGTCTCCTGGAGTCTCATGCCTTGGGACCTGGTGCCAAAGGCACCCATATGTGTGTTGCGGGCCTCTTTGATCTTGGGATGCCGTATTTGGGCCTCATGTGCTCATTGGGCCAATTGGGCCTGTAAAGTAGAGGTAGGAGTATGTGGGTCGGGGTCCCTAGCTGGGCCATATACTCCATCAGGAGTCCCCCACATTGAGAACTTCTCGAGGGAAAGAGGAGTAATTGTTGTGACCGTGCCGAAGGCTCTCCTGCTATGCCTGATGCTTGCGAAGATCTCTCGTGCTTGGAGGTTTGCCGAGGGAAGTCCCCCAGTCCCCCATATGTGGAGGGGCCGAGGGTTTTCTGAGCGGAAGCATAGTTGAGTTGCTTCTTGTGTTCTGGCGAACGTTGTTTTGTTATTTGTTGACGACTTTGCTAGGTTTTTTTACTTTTGGTGCTCTCCCCGAGGGGTTTGTTGATGTTGGAGATTTTCTCGAGGGGTTCTGTAACACCGTCCCCAAATGTATTTGAGAGGAAAGTTTTCCCGAATCCCTTGCTTCAAGCCTACTCACGGCTCCGGCTATTTGACTCATTTGAGTTTCCAAGTTTAAAATGCTAGACTTGGTCTCATTTTGGAATTGCACCATGTTGTTTTGCATGGTGGTCATGTTGGTAGCAATAGTCCGAATCATGTCCTACGTAGACATGTTAGAGTTGGAGACCGGATCATACCTCATGTGAGGTACATCCCTTTCGTAACCAACATCATTAATTTGTTCAAGGTATTCATCTTGAAGCTTTGGGCAGAAATCCGTAAAATGCCTGTGAAACATGCAGATGTTGCATGTTTTGGCATCTTGAGCTTCTGAGCTTAAGATATATTCCTTTATTAGAGAAGTCAAGAAGGAAATTTGACTCTCTAAGGATGAAGTGTTAGTATCCATATACTCATAACTCATGTAAGCTCAGAAAATAGAAAAGTAAGATTTTTTTTATATTTTTATTTTTATTTTTTTGTTTTTGATTTTTATGAGATAAAATTAAAAAAAATTGTCTTTCCCCGGCAACGGCGCCAAATTTGACGTGCACTTTGTCGTGTGTGCACTCAAAATAAAATTCAAAACTAACACTTATATGTAGTATAGGTGAAGTAGAGTTCGTATCCACAAGGAAAGAAATAATTCTCTTTTAGTAAAACTAGTAAATAAGGGGGGTTTTGGGATTGAGTGATTTAATTGAACTTAAACACGAAGATGGACGAGTTATATGTGATTTAATTCAAAGATAAAAAGGACTTGGTGTCACGCCCCGGCCTGGCCGGATGCGCTAACAACCGCCGCATAATCCGATTAAGGCAACCGCAGTTCACCCTACTCGAACCATGCAAGGCGTACATGAATACCATTCACACTAGTACATCCATAAACAATCATAAATAAAGCATTTCAAATATACGCAGCGGAATACAAATACTTTTTAAAAGTAAAAGGCCACACAGGGCGAACATGAGCACGCAGGCTCCCAAATCATTTATAATTTAAAAATAGTCCATGAGCATTATTTTATTTATATCAAAATAGAACTGGAAGAAGCACGAACCACGTCTTCTCTCCATGGATCACCCGAAGCAACGGGAACAGGAAGCAAGCTCTAACTTCTACCTGAAACTGTGAGGTGGCCTCCCTCGTGAATGGGAGGTCAGTACTTGGAAGCATTTGACAAGTACAATGACAACTATACTGAATATAATTCATGTTTCAAACACAAGACCCTCAAAATAGGATGATACTATATTATGGGCATAACCTACAGCTACCCCATTTCAAATCACTTGTATAGAATATATATACCAAGTCAAATAGCCGACCCGCAGGTCCATTTGTATCTCAAAACAATTCCCCTTGTATAGCCCTTGGCCTATTCTTGCATATAGCAATATCGAGAGGTTATCCCACCCCTAGTCTAAACCCAACTCCATCGAGAGGGTTACACAATTTATCATTTGTACTCGTCCACGTTGGACTTACCCACCCTACGGGTGTATTCATTCATTTTGGGCTTACACCCCCAACATTATATCTTTGATTCATTTAGAGCTTACACACCCCGTATATTCTTAATTTGTGTAGGGCTTACACACCCCGTATAATACTTTACTCATTTAGGGCTTACACACCCCGCGTAATACTTTACTCATTTAGGGCTTACACACCCCGCGTAATACTTTACTCATTTAGGGCTTACACACCCCGCGTAATACTTTACTCATTTAGGGCTTACACACCCCGCGTAATACTTTATCATGTAGGGCTTACACACCCCGCTTAATACTTTATTCATTAGGGCTTACACACCCCGCGTAATATCCTTTATTCGTGTAGGGCTTACACACCCCGTATATATATATATATCCCCGTATACTCATTGTACACGAGCAATCATAATCTATCAACCTCGGGCTAGTCTTCATCAAGACTCCCCGGGCTGCCTTCATATAGTCTAGGTAGACTCCACCATTTCCTTTGAGTGTGACCATAGTCCATCACTCATTCTAAGTTCATGCCTATCTAATTCAATACTATAGATAGCACATGCAATTAATCACTACGGATTCGTATCACTTTGATCATGTCAATAACTCAAGTATTCCTTACTTCACATTTAATCATTTTGCCCATCCACATAGGTATCCATATATCCCTTTTAAGATCTTATGGAATCACACATTTATCAACATTTGTCTATATCATACTAATCCTCTATATCAATTCAATAATTAATATATTTCAAGGATTTCTCCCCTCATGCATAATGCCTTTGCTTATTCACCTTTGTAATATCATGTATCAATTTATATGACCACATAGCAACACATTTATTCACATTGGAGTATATCATTTAATTCCATCAAAATCATAATTTGATTACTTAGGTAATCTCATGCTCAACTCACGAGTTATAGACAATATAGTCAGCCATCCTCACCTTAAATATGTCCAGCAAGGTTGCCTATTGAAGCCCCGTCGTTAAACCTTCGATCGTGTGACACCGCACCCGGATGTACTTGAATTTGGAATTTGATATGTATTCGAATTTCCTAGCGAATAAAATTCGTGTAATTGATTGGCATATTTAATTAATGTGCGATTAATTAAATTGTTTATCGGGTCCAGTATATGTGACCGGACTACCAAATATTTAGTTGGGTCATCATAATAAATTATAGAAGCCCAATAAAGTGCCAATAAAAGTTGATAAAAATATTTGGACAACCCGAGTGCTATTTTGGCCGAACCTACCAAAAATAGCAGGAATAATTGGGAGGGACTTCCTACACCCACTTGAGATACTCTATCAGTCAAATAACTCCCAAAATAATTGGGAGGAGACAAGTTAGCATGGTTTGGGGCGGACTTATGTGAGAGGTGATGTGCAAGACAAACACCCACACCCCTATGTCCCCATTTGCTCACTCATTGGGTGAGTGATTGAAGAGGAAACTCACCCACTCTCTTGCAACCATTCGAACAAGCTAAGGGAGAGGAGAGCTCAAGGGAAAAGTCTTCACACCATCCATAGCTTGAAGGAAGCATCAACAAAGGAAATCCAAGAAGAAAAAGGGTTGTGTTGAGGTAAGAACTCAACAAACAATCTCTTAACTAGTTTTATGGTGTATGATTTTTAAGAAATCATATGGTGGATTAAACCATGAGTTCTACACGTTTAAAAGTGTATTATATTGTTATAAAGTGGTGATATTTAACTTAGAAGAGTCGTGGAATCGATAGGAGTTGAAATCGCCGGAAACCGCCAAGTATAGGAGGCTGTTCGTAGCTGCAGACCACGAAAGCCGCCCACCTTTTGCAAAAGCCGCCCGGCTTTCGTCTGCTGGTTGGATTTTCCACTTCTAATCGGTTTAGAACGGGGATTGATCGAAGGGCTTAACAAAGGCAACTATTGCAGCACATCATAAGGTGAGGATGGCTGACTATATTGCTTATAATCTTTGGGTTAATTTCGTAGGATTACCTAAAGTAAATAAATGTGATTTTCATGGATTATTAATGATTAATAATGCCTAAATGAAAATATTGTTGTAAATGAATAAAGGAGCATAATATACAAATTTAAGGATAAATTGTGTATGATTATGTAATATGAGCATATTGGCTTGATGAAGGGATTAGTTATAAATATTGTGTTGAAATATAACTATAACTTCATATAAGGATATATGAGTGATTAAAGGTTATATTTTGTATATTGATATGAACTATATTTTCAATGGAAAATTAGTTTGGAAATTGTCTATATGACTTTGAATTGAAAATGAGTTTTGTTGGAATTTATCCGACTAGTATTATGATACTAGTCGGGGTTTTGGAATGAAATATGTTAGAATTGATCCAAGGTTTGGATTGTAAATTGTCGAGCCTTAAGTAGTCTTAAGAGATACTAAGGTGGATAAGTGATGCTAGGGGTAGGCCTTAAGGGATACCCAAGATAAAGAGAATAATAAATTGATCCTAGGAATAGGATTGGCCTACGGGTGTATTCGGTAGTCTTTAAGGATTAGCCGATAGAGTATTGGTAATTAGTAAGGACCATGGCCCTTCCCGACTCTAGAGAGCGGGGTTGGATAGCATGGACTTACATCGTGATCACGGGTTAGGGTGGAATCCGAACCGGAGACCTTACGAGGCTCCCGACAGCGGTAACACATAAGATAGGACCCCGAATGGACCTTACCTTCCTACGGGATGATGGGTATGAGTTCAGGGGCGGGATGTTGGACTCCGGCCCGAGAGCCCGGTGAGGCCTCGGAGAGCGGTGACAAGTCTCGTAAAGGATGATAAGACCTACGGGCGGTGTCGTGCTAACGACGGGTACAATGAAATATATGAAATGGGCCGTGTGCCGACAAATAAATAAATTTACTTATTATAGAGATAATAAGTGGGAAATATAAATTATTATTTATATTATGATATCACCCTATTTTGAGGGTCTTAGAAATTAAAACGTTGATTATACTTAGTATAGTTGTCATTGTACTTGTCAAATGCTTCCAAGTACTGACCTCCCCTTCACGGGGGAGGCCACCTCACAGTTTCAGGTAGGGAGTAAAGCTTGCTACCATCGCCCGTTGCTTCGGGGAGCTCAGGGAGAGAAGACGTGGTTCGTGCTTCCTCCGTTCTATTTTTAAAACATTAAATTAATGCTCATGGATATTATTTTGATTAATTATTTGGGGCTTGTACGCCCATGTTGCCGAAGTGTGGCATAAACACTTGTATTAAACGTTTCCGCTGATTTAAATGATTATTTTACATTATGTTTGTTTATGGATGTACTATTGTGAATGATATTCAAGACGCCTAGTATAGTATGGATGAGTTGGACTGTGGTTGACTATTCGTACTGTACGGCGGGTTGTTGACGTGTCCGGTAGGTCCGGGGCGTGACAATTTAATTGGTATCAGAGCCTTAGTCCGTAAACTTCATAATGAAGCTTCAAAATTCTTTTTGAAAATGATTTTTGCAAACCATGAGCATAAAGTTTTGTACTTATAGAACTTTTGGTACTTGAGTTGCAAGGTCTCTAATTGTTAAGATGGTACCCTTAACAATTGGTATGGCGGTGATTTGAGCCAAAAGATGTCTTTAAGTACCTATCCGTCACTTGACATTTGATACGAGTCTAATGGCTCATTCTAAACTTCTTTCAGAAATGGAGCCAATTGGAAGAATCACTAGGAGGAACCCGACGGGCCGTGTACTGGGTGGATCCGAACGCGGCAGCCGGGGGTCCACTAGGGTGACAAGGGGAAGGGGCCGTGGAGGCCAGCAACAAACCGTGAGCGATGGCCACGTCGACACGGAGAGTGAGACTTATTGGTCCTATGAGGACTCAACCTATAGGCCGGAAACCGAGCCGGTGGAGACCCCTTATGAAGGGGATGATGATGATGTTAGTGACGAGGAGCAAGATGGCTCCTTGGCAAGAATTGAGGCGCTACTCCAACAATACCACCGAGAGCGCGAGGAGAGGAGGGAACGCCGAAGGCGCCGGGTGGGGCAACCTTCGAGTATGGCTTCAAGAGGAGGAGGCCACAATGCATCTAGAGTCCATGTGGAACCACATGGAGGCCGAAATGATGGAGGTCCAACCATAAGGATCTCCAAATTTATCAAAGAAGCAAGAGACTTGGGGTGCAAACCCTTTGACGGGACCGGAGACATTTCGGTTGCCGCCCAATGGATCAAGAGGTTGAATGAAGCAGCCCTCGACATGCAAATCACGCCCAACCTTAAACTGAGAATAGCGGTAAGGTTGCTTGAGGGGATGGCATCCAAATGGTGGGATGGAACCAAGAGCAAGTATGGCGAGGGCGTCATTTGGGAGGACTTCCAACGGGAGTTCTTTGCCCAATATTACTCCGACTTCGAAGTGAACAAGAAGGTGAGGGAATATACCCTCCTAACTCAAGGGGGTAACATGACGGTGAAGGAACTTGAGTACAAGTTTCGGGACCTTGCCGACTACATACCGGAGTACGCTTGCGATGAGAACCGGATGGTGAACCACTTCTGGGATGCCCTAGACTTGGAGATACGTGATAGGGCAACACAATTGCCTAACATGACCTTCGCCCAAGTGGTAGACCAAGCCTTGAAGGGCGAAAAACAGTGGGAAGAGAGGAAGAAAAGAGACGCCGAGGAGGCGAAGAAGAGAAAATGGGAGAACCATGGCCCCCAAGGTTCTAACAAGAAGGGGAACCACGGGGGAGGTGGCTCATTCAAGGCCCCTGCACCACCATCGAGGGCGAATCAAGGCCCAAGCGGGCAAGCCTCGAGGTCTCAAAACTCGGGAGTACCAAGGTGCAGCAACTGCAAGAAGCTTCACCACGGCAAGTGTCGTGATCCCCCGAGATGCTACCAATGCGGGGAGGTCGGGCACATGAAGGTGAGTTGCCCACAGCTTGGGCGAGGTACAGGTTCCGAACCGAGTAGTGGGACTATGGTGAGCAGGAACCGAACGGGAGCACCGAGTGCAAGTATGGGGCACGGTGGAGCTAGCACAAGCAATGCACCGTCCGTTAATCAAGGGAGGACCCAAGCGAGGGTCTATGCGATTACGGAGGCCGATGCACGTGCTAACCCGGACTCCGTTGCGGGTAAATTCATGAACTTTTGATGTTAATTTCTTGTAAACCTTTTAAATGTTGAGATGTATAAGATATATGGCCAACCCCGCCTGTTTAAAGTTCAAAGGAGTGGACAGATATCTGCCTGGGGCGAAAGCCGCCCGGCTTTGACGAACGTCGCCCGACGGTTGTCTACGATTTTTACATAAATCCTACGGCGACCATAAGCCGCCCGACGTTGACGAAAGCCGCCCGGCTTTCGTGCTTGATTTTTGGTTAAATCATTCGGCGTATAAAAACCGGCCGCGTTTCGTAAACACCGGCCGGCTTGTGTTCAGGAATTCCGGTATGGGGCGCTGCTAACGAAAACCGGCCGGCATTTGTAAGAACCGGCCGGCTTTTATAATTAAAAGGTTGGAATTCTTTCGGCGACCGAAAACCGGCCGGCTTTGGCAAAAACCGGCCGGCTTACGTAACCAGCCATTCCGAGCCGAAGGCCAAGGTACGAAAACCGGCCGGCTTTCACGAAAAGCGGCCGGCTTTCACTTATTGGTGCACGGTGTTGGTTTTGGGTGGGAACCGGGATGGAGTCGGGATGGGGCGTTAGATGACGATCATCCAAACCATAGCCGGGGTACTCTATAACCTAAGAAACGAGTCTAATAAATGGGGGGTGTGTCTTACATTGCTTATGAATGTAGGAACACTAAAGATTAACGGGAGAGACGCAAGAATCCTCATTGACACCGGGGCGCAACGATCATTCGTGAGTGAGGCGTTTGCCGGGGGATTCAAAGAACCACTTGTACCGATGGCTCAAGCCCTATTGGTATCCACACCTCTAGGGGAAGACATCGAGAGAGATAGCCACTATCCATCGTGTGAGGTGGAAGTGGAGGGCCAAAACTTGACGTGTGATTTCGTACCGCTGAGTATGATTGAATTCGATGCAATCCTGGGGATGGATTGGCTTGAGAAACATCATGCTAGGGTCGATTGCTACACAAAGATACTTGAACTCGAAGGCGATGAAGGGGTAACCTTACGCTTCGAGGGGGATCGGGCCAAATCCAATAGTTGTATCATATCCGCCGTAAGAGCTAGGAGTATGATGAGAAAGGGTTGCCACGCATATCTAGCATACGTGGTAGACAAAACAAAAGAAGAGACGAGCATTGATGATGTGAGGGTGGTATGCAAGTATCCGGATGTCTTTCCAAAAGACCTACCGGGACTTCCACCCGATAGGGAGATTGAATTTGTGATCGAGGTCGAGCCCGGCACCAAACCAATCTCCATACCGCCATACCGCATGGCACCCGCGGAACTTAACGAGTTAAAAACCCAATTGCAAGAGCTTTTGGATAACGGTTTCATTAGACCAAGCCACTCCCCATGGGGAGCACCGGTCCTTTTTGTGAAGAAGAAGGATGGAACACTTCGAATGTGCATTGACTATCGTCAACTGAACAAGGTCACAATCAAGAATAGGTATCCTTTGCCTAGGATTGATGACTTGTTTGATCAACTACAAGGAGCAACTGTGTTCTCGAAGATTGACTTGAGGTCGGGGTACCACCAATTGAAGATCAAAGAGGATGACATACCGAAGAGTGCTTTCCGCACTAGGTATGGACATTTTGAGTTCCTTGTTATGTCGTTTGGGTTGACAAACGCCCCGGCGGCATTCATGGACTTGATGAACCGAGTATTTCACAAATACTTGGACCGATTCGTGATTGTGTTCATAGATGACATCTTAATCTACTCAAAGAGTGAGGAAGAACATGAGGAGCACTTGATACTCGTTCTTGAGACACTACGGGAGAAGCAACTCTATGCCAAATTTTCTAAGTGTGAATTTTGGCTTAAGGAGATTGGCTTTCTCGGGCATGTGGTTTCGGGATCGGGAATTGCGGTTGATAACAAGAAAATAGAAGCCATTACCGAATGGGAGAGGCCAAAGAACGTCAAGGAAATTCGTAGTTTCCTTGGGTTGGCAGGCTACTACAGAAAGTTCGTGGAGAAGTTCTCCGTTTTGGCATCACCATTGACGAAGCTCACTCGTAAAGGAGCTAAGTTTGTATGGGATGACAAATGTGAGAAAGGTTTCATTGAACTAAAGAGGAGATTGACCGAGGCACCGGTACTCGCATTACCCAAGCAAGGTATGGGGTACGATGTCTATAGCGATGCTAGCATCCAAGGGCTTGGATGTGTGTTGATGCAGAATGGGAGGGTAATTGCCTATGCTTCACGACAGTTGAAGAAGCATGAGGTAAACTATCCTACTCATGATTTAGAGCTCGGGGCAGTGGTGTTTGCACTTAAGATATGGAGACATTATCTCTACGGGGAGACATGTCATATATACACTGACCATAAGAGCTTGAAATACGTGTTTACTCAGAAAGAGCTGAACATGAGACAGAGGCGATGGATGGAGTTGATAAAAGACTACCATCTTATCATTGAGTACCACCCCGGTAAAGCCAACGTGGTGGCGGATGCCTTGAGCCGAAAGAGCTCATCTGGGGCATTGATAGCTAACTTGAGGGCTTTAAGAGCCCAACTGGAGGTATCCAGTAATGGAGCCTTATTGGCACGATTTGAGGTGAGACCTACTTTGCTTGATGAGATCAAGAAGGGTCAGGAAACTGACGAGGAAATCATGAGGATCCGGGAACGCATGCAAGCGGGACCAGTGGAGGACTTCAGGGAAAGAGATGATGGTCTCTTACTATTTCGTGACCGAGTGTGTGTACCATCGGATGAGGGGCTCCGAAAGTCCATCTTAGAGGAGGCTCATTCATCGGCGTATGCTATGCACCCGGGAGGTACGAAAATGTACCGTGATCTGAAAGAAAGTTACTGGTGGTCTGGTATGAAGAGAGAAATAGCCGAGTACATCAGTAAATGCCTTACTTGCCAGCAAGTTAAGGCAGAACATCAACATCCAGCTGGGTTATTGCAGCCACTTTCCATTCCAGAATGGAAATGGGAGCACGTGACCATGGATTTTGTGGTAGGACTGCCACGGACCGTGAGGAATTATGATGCTGTATGGGTTGTGGTTGATAGGCTCACGAAGAGTGCACATTTTCTACCTATCAACACTACCTATGCACTTGAGAGGTTAGCCAAACTGTATGTGGATGAGATCGTGAGGCTACATGGGGTTCCTATAACCATTGTGTCCGACAGGGATCCACGATTCACATCACGATTTTGGCCGAAGTTCCAAGAGTCTATGGGAACGAAATTGAAATTCAGCACTGCTTTTCATCCACAGACGGATGGACAATCCGAGAGAGTTATACAGATTTTGGAGGATATGTTGAGAGCTTGTGCATTGGAGTTCCAAGGGAGTTGGGACAACCATTTAGCACTCGTGGAGTTTGCCTATAACAACAGTTATCAGGCGAGTATTGGCATGCCTCCATACGAGGCATTGTATGGGAGGAGATGTCGTACACCTTTGTGTTGGGATGAGGTTGGCATGGCCAAACTCGAGAGCACGGAATTGGTGGAGATCACCAAGTCTAAAGTGAAGATGATTCGCGAAAGGCTTAAGGCGGCCCAGGATAGACAGAAGAGCTATGCCGATAAGCGTCGGAGGGCCTTAGAGTTTAAGGTGGGAGATGAGGTATTCTTGAAAGTTTCACCTTGGAAAGGAATCATCCGATTTCAAAGCCGAGGGAAGCTTAACCCACGCTACATAGGGCCATTTGTGATTCTTGAAAGAATTGGGGCCGTAGCATACCGATTGCAGTTGACTCCAGAATTGGAGAAGATACACAACGTGTTCCACATGTCTATGCTAAAGAAATATGTGCCGGATCCGTCTCACGTGTTAGAGAAACCACCCGTGGAAATACGTGAGGATTTGAACTATGCCGTACAACCGGTGAGGATACTTGATAGGCAAGTAAAGAAACTAAGAAGCAAGAAAGTTCCAATGGTTAAAATCCTTTGGAAAAGTGACCGAGTTGAAGAAGAAACTTGGGAAACAGAAGCCTTGATGAAGGAACAGTATGCATTCCTTTTTGAATAAGCATTTGTGAATTTCGGGGACGAAATTCCCGTTAAGGGGGGGTGAACTTGTGACACCGCACCCGGATGTACTTGAATTTGGAATTTGATATGTATTCGAATTTCCTAGCGAATAAAATTCGTGTAATTGATTGGCATATTTAATTAATGTGCGATTAATTAAATTGTTTATCGGGTCCAGTATATGTGACCGGACTACCAAATATTTAGTTGGGTCATCATAATAAATTATAGAAGCCCAATAAAGTGCCAATAAAAGTTGATAAAAATATTTGGACAACCCGAGTGCTATTTTGGCCGAACCTACCAAAAATAGCAGGAATAATTGGGAGGGACTTCCTACACCCACTTGAGATACTCTATCAGTCAAATAACTCCCAAAATAATTGGGAGGAGACAAGTTAGCATGGTTTGGGGCGGACTTATGTGAGAGGTGATGTGCAAGACAAACACCCACACCCCTATGTCCCCATTTGCTCACTCATTGGGTGAGTGATTGAAGAGGAAACTCACCCACTCTCTTGCAACCATTCGAACAAGCTAAGGGAGAGGAGAGCTCAAGGGAAAAGTCTTCACACCATCCATAGCTTGAAGGAAGCATCAACAAAGGAAATCCAAGAAGAAAAAGGGTTGTGTTGAGGTAAGAACTCAACAAACAATCTCTTAACTAGTTTTATGGTGTATGATTTTTAAGAAATCATATGGTGGATTAAACCATGAGTTCTACACGTTTAAAAGTGTATTATATTGTTATAAAGTGGTGATATTTAACTTAGAAGAGTCGTGGAATCGATAGGAGTTGAAATCGCCGGAAACCGCCAAGTATAGGAGGCTGTTCGTAGCTGCAGACCACGAAAGCCGCCCACCTTTTGCAAAAGCCGCCCGGCTTTCGTCTGCTGGTTGGATTTTCCACTTCTAATCGGTTTAGAACGGGGATTGATCGAAGGGCTTAACAAAGGCAACTATTGCAGCACATCATAAGGTGAGGATGGCTGACTATATTGCTTATAATCTTTGGGTTAATTTCGTAGGATTACCTAAAGTAAATAAATGTGATTTTCATGGATTATTAATGATTAATAATGCCTAAATGAAAATATTGTTGTAAATGAATAAAGGAGCATAATATACAAATTTAAGGATAAATTGTGTATGATTATGTAATATGAGCATATTGGCTTGATGAAGGGATTAGTTATAAATATTGTGTTGAAATATAACTATAACTTCATATAAGGATATATGAGTGATTAAAGGTTATATTTTGTATATTGATATGAACTATATTTTCAATGGAAAATTAGTTTGGAAATTGTCTATATGACTTTGAATTGAAAATGAGTTTTGTTGGAATTTATCCGACTAGTATTATGATACTAGTCGGGGTTTTGGAATGAAATATGTTAGAATTGATCCAAGGTTTGGATTGTAAATTGTCGAGCCTTAAGTAGTCTTAAGAGATACTAAGGTGGATAAGTGATGCTAGGGGTAGGCCTTAAGGGATACCCAAGATAAAGAGAATAATAAATTGATCCTAGGAATAGGATTGGCCTACGGGTGTATTCGGTAGTCTTTAAGGATTAGCCGATAGAGTATTGGTAATTAGTAAGGACCATGGCCCTTCCCGACTCTAGAGAGCGGGGTTGGATAGCATGGACTTACATCGTGATCACGGGTTAGGGTGGAATCCGAACCGGAGACCTTACGAGGCTCCCGACAGCGGTAACACATAAGATAGGACCCCGAATGGACCTTACCTTCCTACGGGATGATGGGTATGAGTTCAGGGGCGGGATGTTGGACTCCGGCCCGAGAGCCCGGTGAGGCCTCGGAGAGCGGTGACAAGTCTCGTAAAGGATGATAAGACCTACGGGCGGTGTCGTGCTAACGACGGGTACAATGAAATATATGAAATGGGCCGTGTGCCGACAAATAAATAAATTTACTTATTATAGAGATAATAAGTGGGAAATATAAATTATTATTTATATTATGATATCACCCTATTTTGAGGGTCTTAGAAATTAAAACGTTGATTATACTTAGTATAGTTGTCATTGTACTTGTCAAATGCTTCCAAGTACTGACCTCCCCTTCACGGGGGAGGCCACCTCACAGTTTCAGGTAGGGAGTAAAGCTTGCTACCATCGCCCGTTGCTTCGGGGAGCTCAGGGAGAGAAGACGTGGTTCGTGCTTCCTCCGTTCTATTTTTAAAACATTAAATTAATGCTCATGGATATTATTTTGATTAATTATTTGGGGCTTGTACGCCCATGTTGCCGAAGTGTGGCATAAACACTTGTATTAAACGTTTCCGCTGATTTAAATGATTATTTTACATTATGTTTGTTTATGGATGTACTATTGTGAATGATATTCAAGACGCCTAGTATAGTATGGATGAGTTGGACTGTGGTTGACTATTCGTACTGTACGGCGGGTTGTTGACGTGTCCGGTAGGTCCGGGGCGTGACAGATCGGGAATGATCTGAATCCACCTTGGCTGGCAGAGGACAAAAGCCGCCCGGCTTTTGCAAAAGCTGCCCGGCTTTCGGGTTCTGCTGCACGAAAACAGCACCTAGAAGTGGCGGTTTCCGGCGATTTCGATTCCTATCGATTCAACAACTCTTCTAAGTTAATTACCAACACTTTATATCATATTTCTACACTTTTAAACGTGTAGAACATCCCCTAGAATCCATCATATGATTTCTATAAAATCATATATGAAAACTATATAAAAAGAAATAACAAGAACCGGAGCTACGAGGTTTTTACCGCTAGGCTTCGTTTTCTCTCGGATTGCCCCTCTTCTTGACCTTCTTCCCTCTGGTTGTTTGAGCTCTTGGTTGACCTCCTCACTCCCTCTCTTGGTTTCACACGAGCCACTCACAAAATGAGAGAAAGATAGGGGCTCCTCCCTTATCTTCTATTTTAGGAAAGTTGGGCCATTTTAGTTGGGTTGGATTCGTGGGCTGCCTCCTATTAATTAATCCGGCCCGAAGCTATTTATAACTTAATCCTCCCATTTATTATGGGTTACATTTATATGGGATACCCCGAATTAAAGTGTAGGGAACCCTTCACCCTTATACTCGCTATTTTCGGTAAGTTGGGGAAAATGCCACTTTGGTTACTTGATATATCTCGGTTGGGCCTAAATGACTTTTATTCATTTATTTATATCATTTTTGGCTAGAAGACCATAGTAGGTCGATCCTAAAATGTATTGGATGGTCCTCCCCAATATTCGGGCTCATACCCAGTTATACTTCTATTATTAATAAGTAGACTCAAATAGTCTCCCGTCTTATTTCTTTACCTTTTATTCGGCCCCAACAATTATATTTCACATACTTCTTTATCCTTGGGCTTTTTTTTTATTTAACTTATCTTGGTCCAAGAATATATTAGTTAGTATCTCCCCATGTTTGGGGTCCGACCCACAATTTCATAAATCGGTATTAATTTAATCAATTAATCATTTCTAGTATGATCGATATACTTGTAACTAGTTTTCAAAGTGAATATATATTCATGACATTAACTAGTTATCCTTATCGAATTTAGTGTATGTACTATTATTCTAATTTTTTAATAATAATGGATTAATAAATCCAAGTTTTAATTGGGAGCGGTGTCACACTTGGCATTGCTACTTTCCACTTGTTGATATATTTTAGTCAATCATTGTTATATCTATAACTTATCCCCTCTCGAATACTCAATCGAGGAGTAAATCCAATTCATCGAGGGTAGTTATTAACAACGACCGTTCATTAATAACCCTTGATAAGTAGCATTTAATCTCTTAACTCCTTGATGAAATCAATTGAGATTGATAACCTCAACACAATGGCTTCGGTTTAACCAACAAAAGTAATCCCTCTTAAGTTTATTAACCACGACCGTGCATTAATAAACCGAAGTTACTTACTTGTGAAACCATCAGCGATTAACCATCGGTTCGTTGATCGATTCTAGTAATAATTAATATATGAAACAAAACTAGTTTATCCTTTAAGTAATGTTCAAAATATTAATATGAAATATGAATAGGAATTAATTAATACTCAAGGAAGAATATTAAAGAAGATGAATCCTACTATAGTTAATATCAAGATGTTAACTAATTGTCATCTTAGTAACACTCCCCAATATTAACATAGAGGAATAAATAACTATTACTATAACTAATGTCAAGATGTTAACTAATTGTCATCTTAGTAACACTCCCCAACATTGATATAGAAATAGTACGTATTTAAAGGAAGAATTAATATTCAAGGAAAGAAGTTAAGAAAATAACTCACAACTTTAATAATCAACAAGCTTCAAGAGCAACACCAAGAAATGGAAGTTTAGCTCCTCATTTGGAGACTAAACATGCTATAAAAATATAAAAGAAATACTATTCTAAACTGAGCTTAAGAGTATGGAAGAAGGAGTTGATTATTTGTGAAGGAAAAGTGTGCTATTTATAGGTGTTTTTCAACACCTTTGGACGGGTACCCGGCCGGGTCAAGTGCCCACCCGACCGGGTGCATGTCAAAATCAAATAATATTCCACGTTCTTGTGTTTCAGCACGTCGTTTTGTCTCGGGTCACATCTTACCCGACCGGGTGGAATACCTCACCCGACAGGGTGATTGTAGTTTCCCGCCACCTTCGCTTTTCAAAGTCGTACCCGACTGGGTGCAAAACTTCACCCGACTGGGTGATTGTCCTGGGCAGCCAATAATCATTTTTCTTCACTTCAAAGTCTTCCTTTCCAACACCATAAATCCTAACTCTACTTTACAACTTACAAATGAGAACTAAAATACAATTACAACTAAAATCACACAAATGTTTACAAACTAAATAAAATGGTAAATAATCCACACAAATTAAACATAAAAAGATACATTTATGCACTACTAGTTAGTGCATATCAATTATTCTGATGTAATACTCAAATCTAGTATTCTTGATAGAAACTTTTTTCTCAAAATTTAATTTATGTTCAAATAGAGACATGTATTGCTTCACCATTGTTGATTCTGCTCTCATGTCTCTTCGTCAACTCGATCACTTTCCATAACACCTTAACCATTGGCACCTCTTTAAGAGGGACTTCTTCACTTGAATTGGTTAAACCGCATAGTTCATATGTTCACGTTCTCAAGAGATGCCTAAGATGTGAGATGGGTCTAGGACATATAATGAGGGTGTTATCTATAGTCGGTACAAGACGCATATAATTTGTTTCATTATTTTTAATGACCCTATGTTTGTAAATTCAGATTTCCTCATTTCCATGGTGTGACCTTCAAGAAAACTTGATCTAACCTTAAACGCCAATGTTCTAAGATGTTTGTCTTTGTAAATCTTTTGTCTATCCTGAGCAGCTTTGGGTTTCTTCTTTACTAACTCGCCTTCTCTTAAGTTTTGTATATTACCCTCAAATTTTGGATGTTGTGTCCCAACATGATGATGTTTGACATTTTCTATTAGTCTATTACACAATGCTTTGTAAGTGGCATGATAATGCTTGCCAGGTAGTGGTTGTTTTAACTTTTAAGCACACTCAATTAGTTATTAGTGTCTCTTCGAGCTACTCTGAAACTCTAACTTCCATGCTTTCCATAGATCTTGCAGTATCAAGATCACTTATCCTAACCTTCTTTTCCTATTAAGAAAAAATAAGCTTTTATTGTAGATATGACGCGTGATGGATATAACTATCCATTGACGAGACGGTCAAAGTTGGAAAATCGAACACTTGATCTCGATCAAGATCACTGGATGGGAGCTACTAAACGATAGTGTTCGGACAGTGAAACACAACAGTTTTTTTTTTTGGATGAATGAAACACAACAGTTATTAACGGACAACCAACTTGTGTCGATAGTTAGTTCATAAAACTTAGTGCATGTGTTAAATAACATTAATATTTCAGCCTAATGATGTAATTAAGGGGTGACCATTGTCCCCCTATATAAATTAGACCCGGCATCATTGATCTGAGGAGGGTCTTTTCAGTTTTTTTGAGACTATTATACAAGAAATGTCAAACGCTTTATCTACTAGTGAAAATGAACTCTAGTTCGATCACAGACATATTATAAAGCACTGTTGACTTATAAAATGAGTTTATGACGTAAGAATGGGTGTACCGTTGCTCCCTAAATAATTTAGTGAAAATGACGTAGTAATTAGTAAACTTAGTATAACTGTGCAACGATAGAATGGGTCTACCGTTCCACAGTTAAATCCTTGTATAAAATTAGTCAAACGCTTTGTCTACTACGTCATATTGTAAACCGTTGCCAAATTATAAAATGAGTTATTGGTTTAAACCTAAGTGATTTTTGTCTACTACTAAATATAAGACTATTATAAGTTTGTTGATCCCGTTGATGTGTAAAAGTGTAGAACAAGCAAGATAAGGCAACCAGATGGAGCCTCAAAGATTCATGTTAAAACGAAAAAAAGCAAGTCAAGAGGTATTTATTCATGTTATGATGTCCACCGCAAATAAGCCAGAATTAGCTAACCAAACAGAGCCTAAAAGATTTATTAATGTGGTGATGGATAGCAGGGGATGATTGTGCTTACGAACTTTCAAGCAATGAAAAATGAGCAAATGCCCCTCGTCTTTGAGCATGGACATTCTCAGCACTTGTCTCTAATCCTGCCTGCCCACCCGCATTAATGTAACTTACCTATTTCCTCCTGCTTTCTAGATTCTGATATCCTAACATCATGAAATCTAACAACCCAAGTTTAATCCCCAACAATAGAAATACAGCTTTTCCAACAAGGAATATTAGTAATCAGACTTCAAAAGCACAGTTTCAACTTCGTTTTACTTACCAGGATAGGAAGAAAAACAATTTCTTTTTTTTCCAAAACAGTTAAGTTCCTTGTTAAAGCACATTACTTATGAAAGGCTGGGCTGAAGGGCATAGCAATAGATTGTTTTACGATAGCATGTCCATAAATGACTACTTCCCCATCTCTTCTCATTTTGGAGCTACACAGCTACCTCATCATAACACACAACACAAACCATTCATCACCTCATAACAATCCACCTAACCACTGCCCGTGTGAACACATATAAATTAAAATATTAAGATGAATGTTCTGTGTACACGCCATGTTGTACACAACATTTTACACGCCGGTCAAATAGTCTATGTACAGACAATTTTGTTTTTCGTTTTGTGAAGGGAATCGTTTTTCACACCAACAATTTTTTATTCTTTTGTTGGTGCGAAATATGATTCTCTTCACAAAACGAAAAAAATTGTCGATGCACAAACAATTTGACTGGCGTGTAAAATGCCGGGTACAACTAGCATGTACACAAAGCATGGTTAAAATATTAAATACATGTCCGTTCACACTTAAAACGGTCAAACAATCCAAACAAATAAATAAATGTGTGGGATCACTCGGTTGAGAAAGATGAGACAAAGTAATTATTAAACTGGCCAAGATAAGAAGATGATCAGAGCATCTCCAATGCTTGGGGCATTGGTGCTTATGTGGCTAATAAATGGAGAAGGTCTTGACACAATATGAGCAAGAAAGTTAAGGTGCATTTGAAGGATGCTCCAATGCAAAAGGGGAAAAGAAAATAAAAAATAAAGAGTTGATGAAAGAGAAAAAGAAAAGCTTTGTATATTGCTTGGGTGTGTGTCAGAAGGTGGCACCGAGGGTCTCATTGTAGACCCTTCCCTGGACCTTGTGCTTTGCCAAGTCAGACTTGGCAAAGCACATTCATATTACCATTGAAGAGTACATATTAGTATTGAAAGTGCATTTGCTGAGTTGGAATCTCAATTCACTCATGCATTGGAGATGCCCTCATGGCAACGGTACACCCATTCTTAAATTCTCCAATCACGAAATATGATCTATAAGGATTTAAATAGACAAAAAAAAAAATCATTTCAGGTCTCTACTTCCTTTCTCCCTCCTTCCCTACCTGATGTGAATATTCTAATCATGAATTTCAATAGCCATTTGTTCAGGAAAAAAGCAATAGTCAGAAGGTTGCTTTCTCTTAACAAAGACAGTTGGATGCATACAACACGATGTTGCCTATGGACAGAGATTACTGGGATTAACACTACTTTTGTGTCTCAGCGTAAAGGAGGTTTAGGGCCTGTATGGTTGGGGGATTTCGGAGGGGAGGGAAGGGGAGGATTGATTTTTTATTTTGTTAATTTATCTGAATTTTTTAGTTTTTAACTTCAAATAACTACAAGTATATAATTGGTTAAACCATGTATTTTTATATACTATTTTGTCTTCACTTTATTTGAATTATTTTAAATGAAAAAAATATTTTAAATTTAAATATGACTCCTCCCCTTCCCTTCCCTCCGAAATCCCCCAACCATACGGCCATATTTTTTAAATGAAAAAAATATTTTAAATGCAAGGTTTTGAAGGAGGGGGTGCTAGATTTTGTCCAGTGCGGAGAAAATAATTGGTCGGTCTGAATGTACCTTGATATACGTCTAGATTTTATAAATATTGAACAAATAACCAAATACTTGTCAAGAAACATTTATCAAGTTATATAAGACTAAGCCATACAGAGCCTTCCCCTTCAAAACACTCCATCCAGACTGACCCCAAGTGTTAATGGTGACAGACAATAACAGGTTACTCAATGGATAAGAACTGGAAAAGGACACTAAGCTTTTACTCAAGAACTCAATAGTTTTTCTGCAGCCTGTGGCAATCCTAAAGAACTATATACATCAGAATTGTAACACATTGGAAAAAGACACTAAGCTTTTACTCAAGAACTCAATAGTTCTTCTGCAGCCTGTGGCAATCCTAAGGAACTATATATCAGAATTGTAACATACAGTTAATGTTCCATGACCCATGCAACCAATCAACCATGACACACAAAATAAAAACTTCACATTCAAATTTCACGAGCACTGCAAGGTTCAAGCATAGTTTCCCTTTGCATGAATATTAACCACTGGTTGAGTTTCATCCAGAATCATGCATGAAGGTGAATAAATACTGAAACAAGATCTAAACATATAAGGTATGAAACTTAGCCTTTCCAAACCTCCTTGGGAATAATATACTTCAAGTCCATACAAGGAAAATTCCAAGAAAATATGTATTTAACCTACCATGTGACATACCCAATTTGGATTAAAACAGCAAAAGCCATAACATTTTGTATAACATGGCAATATGACACCCATGCAACTTTGAAGAATAACAGAAAAAAATCAAACTTGATTTACACTCCACCAAAAATCATCGACCAAAGATGTCAAAGGCAGACGATTAAGATCTTTTCATAGCCATGAAATACATTTGCATTTCGAATTAAAACTTCACTTTCCTAGAAAAAAGAGTATTTGCATTGTACCTATTTCCCACCGCTAAGATTGAATTGTACACTTCTGACAAAGAACTTTCATGGGGCCGGAACAAAGCCAATAACCTAGTTATTACTACCTCCTCTCTAACTAAAAAACAACTGCAAACCAAGAGAAAGGTCACTATTGTTTAGCTAATTTTACTGACCAAACGTCCGAATTTTGCAAAAAAAATACATCCCACACCCTCAGACCTGGATAGGAGTCTCCTTCTCTTCCTCCCTCTTAAGGGGGGAAACAGGTAATGCCACTTCAGCTTCCTCATATCCAGTGTTCCCAACCAACATCCTCACCTCATTCTCAAGCCCAATCCTGAAACCTTTGGAACTCTCATCTGTTTTCGTACTCAAGACATCCCAGAAAAATCCAGTCATGACAGACTCATAATTTGGCATCTTTGCATAACCCGGGAAGTAGTTGATGTCAATAACAAGGTACCTATTCCCCAGCTTGTTGTCCCTGATCACATCAAAATTGAAAAGATGAAGTCTTGTTTCTCTTCTAAGTCCTCTGGCTATTTCTGTGAGAAAACTCAAAGGGGGCAACTCCGCATCCTCCAAATTCATCATCTTGCAGTACTTGTCATCATTTTTCTCATTGGTGCGACAGTTTGAGACCTGTGAAAATGAGAAGTAACCCTCTAAACACCCCAAGTTATCTTCATTGACATCAGGTAAGGACTTCCTCTTAACACATTTGACATAATCACCAACCACATAGACCTTGAAGATGACAGCCCCATGGTTGACGAACTCCTGAAGAACAATGGGGGGCTTCAGCTTACAGAGCCCGTCCTTGTTGAAAACGAGAAGCATCTTGTGTGATTTGGCGCTTCCATCAGCAACCAGGGGTTTGGCAATGACGGGGAAGTTGAGACCCTCGTTCTCCATTTTGAAGGAGGAAACCATTTGGGCGTCGTAGAGAACGGTTTGCTTAGGAATACCCAAAGAGGCGACCTGGCAGTCGATCTGAAGCTTGGTGACGAACTGGAGCATGGAGATACGGTTGTGCAGGCGCTGTATGGCCTCCGGGGAGTCGATGATGAGAGCTTTAGGGTTCCGGGAAGAGAAGTCCTGGAGCTGGCGCTTCCAATCGTCGCCGTATAGCTTGTGGAGAACGCAATCGAAGGGTCCCTGATCCACGAGTGGCTTGTCGGTGTCGATCTGGATGAGATCGATCCCATTCTCCCTGGCCAGATTCACGAGAGACGCCTGAATGAAACTCGCCTGCTTCTTGGGCGCCAAGGCGTAGCCCACTCCAAACCTCCTCATTGGCTCCGCCATTCACAGCAGCAGCAGAGCTCAATCCCTCTTTTCGAAACAATTTAAAGGAAACACAAAGTTATTGATAAGATAAAGAAAGAAAGAAAGAAAAAGAATCACTCAAGCGAAGAAACCCGAACCCACATTATAAAAAAATCCAAAACACTAGAGAGAGAGAGAGAGATAGGGTTTAGAAATCGTTTCTGTTCTTCTTTGGTGTATGTATATAGGTGTCAGCGCCGTCGTAAGATATAGGGTATGTGTTCGTCGTCACAGATAGATGCAAATGCTCTGCAGGGAGATATCGGTTATGTTATGTACGCAGATTGCAGAAGGAGGAGGAGGAGGTCGGGTTAGGCGCGGACCGGGAGACCTTACCCACCATTTCTTCTCTTCTCAATGAAAATCTCTCATTTTCACTCCTCTTTCTTTATCTTACTTCTCCAACAATTACATTTGTAATTCTACCTTTCTCATAAGTTTATTTTCCCATTTTTTCCCATTTGCTATACCGTCGGAGCAGTCCACCGTGATAAGAATGATGTAACTCGCGTGTTAAGAAATGTAACTCAAGCTGATAAGAAATGTAATTGCAGGCTAGGCGAAATGTAACTTGTCTAAAATGGATTATAAGAAATAAAACATTTATTTCAATGGAAACAAGGAGTCTAAGTGTTCAATTACTTTACGTAAATAGCGAATATGTTTTGTTTTTAATATTAAGGCCATATATAATTTTTTTTTCTTAAAATCAATTTGTTTGCCAAAAATATTTTTTTATCATTAGCAGTGGTTTATTTAGTGATGTAATTTGCGTACATTAAGATATAACTCACGCACAAACAGATGTAACTCACGCATAAGAACACGTACATTCATATAATATCAAATGAAAATAAGGAGTTTAATTGCCCTCAATTAATTACACAAATACTGAATATGTTTTGTTTTTAACACTAAGGCCATAAAATGCTTTAAAGATTGTGTTGTAATTTAAGTTGAAGATAAAGAAAATTACAATTGTAAATACATTTTTAGTATTTGATGGAGAAGAAAAAAAAGAATTGTAGAAAAGGAAAATAAAAAAAGAAGCAAAAGAGTAGGAAATAAAATACTCCATAATAGAATTATTAAACAGATCTCCCAAAGGCACAATTAAAACAAGTTGATATTGTTATCAAATAAAAATAAAAATAAGGGATATTGCTAAAATTATTATTTTTAATAAAGATAATAGAACAAAGAGAAAAGAGAATGACACAAAAAATTGTTGGGTGCATGGGTTAATCGAGTAGAAATTGGTTGGGAGTAGAAACCAGGCAAAATGGACTAGGTTGTGAAGTGTTAGTGGGATCCGACATACCATGCGCATGGTGTGCCGATCCCACGATACAACTAGCCCATTTTTTTAGTTTTTCTTAAATATATTATATTTACATATTTTCACATGATTTGCTATTTTTGTTCATTAAATTTTTTTATGAATCTCATTCCTAGTTTATGAAGAGCTTTTCTTCAGAGAAGTTTATTAATTTTATAACTTATAAATTAAATAGTTATAAGTTATGGATCCTGGGGTCGAACTCGCCTTCGCTGCCAATCTCTCCAACCGAGACGCCATCTTGCTCCCCTCTGTACATAAAACAAAAGACATTATCAAAATGGTGAAAACACACAAGGAAGAAAAATCAAATGCCAAATCAGGCATAGCCGACCTGGCAAGTACGTGAGCATTACTACTCCGTCTTAACCTACATAGTGTCCCATCAGAAATGGCGCCCCATCAGGAATTATCCTGGCAGCCTCAGTGTTCCCCTCCGACAGAAAAGGCATCACCCACTTCCAGATCAACTTCCCCCATTTGTTTTGAAACTGCAGCCTGCCGTCCGATCGGGGGTCCCATATCCACTTCTACCTCCAACCCTTGAAGGAGTCGGGATAAGATTTGTCCTCAAACAAACGATGGCCAACCCGTTGGGAAATCGAGAGATAACCCGGGGATTCAGAACCGTCGGGCCTTACAGAATGAAAAAAGTGGAGGAATAGATCGATAAAGGGGTGGATTTTCAGACGAACACACCAGGCGATGAACCCGGCAATGAACATGTGGGTAATTGGGGAGAACTGACCCGGAATCACGCCAAAATAATTCATGACGCTCAGATGGGCATTATGCAGTGGGAACCGGAGACCAACTTGCAGACTGGCTATATGAACCCCAAAATGGAGGGGAGAAGGGGGGCTCTACGATGTTCTGGCCAGGGGAAGGTCGGGAACAGATGACACCAGGGCCCGCGAGGGCCCCCGCCTCATTGAATTAGGCGTCAGAAAGGGCAACAACCGGAACTCGCCGGGCGTGCTCATAAGAGAGGAAGAAATGGGTTTTAACCCCCTTGAGAATCTTTCGGGATTTGGGATCGGTTCGAGGTGGCCCCGTCATCGGGAAAGGCATGGTGAATGGGAACTGAACTAGAAGATGACATCAAGAACTGACCTGAAGAAAAATGAAAGTGGTGGGAGGAAGTTCTTGTGGCCTAGGGTTCCCAACCAAGAAACAGAATGCTTGCGCGAGAATAAAATTGCAGAAGAATTTTCTAAAGAATGGCGAGCGTTTAAATAAACCAATGAATTAAGGCTTAGAAACCATAATGATAGCACTTGAGTGCTGAAGATGGTAGAGCGGATTGGAAGATATGTCGGGCTGCAGGCCGATGTCAAGTCGGGCGCATTTAATGCGGAGTGGCGCTACAGTCCACCAAAAGATTCGAAATTTGAAATTACCCGCTCCATTTACTCTCCTAAAATCCAGCCCTACTTTATAGAGAGTAGGGGGCTCGTGATGGTAGCATGGATTCGGACCATGGCCCAATAACGGAATCAAGCCCATAACTGGATCAACCCTCAATGGGATTAGCCCATAATGGGATCAGCCCTCAACGGGATTAGCCCTTAACGGGGTCAGCCTATAAACAGGATTAGCCCTCAACGGGATCAAGCCCTAAACGACATTAATATTAATTAGCCGTTGGGCCTAATTAGGAATCAAACCCACGATAGGAACCCACAACCAGTCCATGCTGGACAGCAGACGTTGAGCCTGGGCGGAGTTCTAGTGAGGCCGGGATATTCCTAGGGCTTACGCTGCAGGCTATCATTTGTGCATAGCTATCTGGCAGCAAGTAGGAATAACAGAAGGAACGTAGACTTAAAAGAGATGATCATTGCACAACGTCCAAGACGTTATAGGAGTTCTATTCGACTAAAAGATAATTATTAGCATTTATTGTATTGGATTCCTCCCGGAATACTAGCTCCTAGAGTCTATAAATACTCCTTGTATATTTCCTATGAGAGGACCGGATTCCGGATAATAAGATACTGGCTTACGCTGCCTAATTTTCATCTGCTCTCGTAGATATAGCTCTCGTACTTGGATTAAAGTTCATCAGACACAAATATTATATGCATTAAATTTAAAAAACAAAATCAGAAGTTCTTATGGAGTGAAAAGGAAATTGCAGCAATGCCAGGTCAATAAATATAATTCTAAACCAATTTTTTTTACAAAAAATTGAAGGTACGATTGGTAGAGTTTTTAAACTCAATTGTTTTCATAAATAAATCCAAGTGCTAAAATTAAGATTTGATAATTATTTTTACATTTTTTGGATAAGTTTTTCATCTTAAGTAACAAAAAGAATTATGAAATGTTATCTTTTTATAGATATTAACATCTTTGATATAAACTACGGAATAGTTTAGAATCGGGTTTATTGACATAAAATGATTACAAACACCTGAAAGATGAAAAAAAAATATGGAAGATGTTAATATTTGACAAGTAAAATTTCATAACTTTTTTTTTGTTACTTCAAATGAAGGAAAATATCTGAACCTAAAAAAACTATTCTAATTTGGTCTCCATGATTTTCATAAACTATTCTAGTTTGATATTGTTTTAAATAGACCCAACTGCTAAATGAAGATGTCATTATGTTTTGAAGTAACAAAAAAAAAATATGAAATATTACTTTACAAATGTCTACATCTTCCAATTTTTTCATCTTTCTGATATTTGTAATCATTTTATTTCAATAAACCTAAACTAGTTTATATCAAAGTTGTAAATATATTTAAAAAAACATTTCATAAACTTTTTTTTGCTACTCCGGATGGGAACAAATCCGAAAGATGTAAAAATAATTGTTAAATCTTAATTATATCACTTGGGTTTATTTATAAAATGTTGAGTCTGAAAAACTCTACTCAACCTTCATATTTTTGTAAAAAATATTGGTTTAGAATTAGATTTATTGGCATGACATTGTTGTAACTTGCTTTTTAACTTGTTTTTTAAATTTTACATATACAATATTGGTGTCGTATGAAATTTCATAAAAAGTTATAAAAATGGATATATTTTTATAAAATTTGGAGTAAAAATATAAATATTATAGTAGTTTAAAGTAAAAGGAGAATTTTTTTAATTTGGGCCCCACTTAACCATCTCTCCTGCGCATTTGCTTCGTTCCTCTTCTCACGCGGGTACGTAATCCTGTAGACCATAGTTTAAAAGAGCAATACTTTTGTAAATAGTTTGGTAAATAATTATTTTTTCAGCATTAATTAGGAAAAAAACTCAAGATTTTATATTGTTGATTTAAAAAGTTTAATATGTGATTAATATTTAAATGAAAATGTGACTACTTTTTTAAATCAATTTAAACAATGTCACCAGTATAATGCAATTAAGTGACCAGTAACAAAACAATACTTAAATTGCAAGTACATAAATAAAAAATGTGACTGCTTAAATGTATTTAAATAATACTCCATCCATTCTTTATTAACTATCTTGTATTGTTTTTTGGGACGTTTTTAATTATTTGTTCCTCTTTCCTTTTTCGTAAGTTTTTTCAATCAAAATACTCCCTCCATCCGCCTATAATTGTCCCATTTTTCTATTTTTGGATGTCTCCCTATTATTGTCTCATACCATATTTGGTAACATTTATGTGATTCTAATTCATTCATACTTTATTCTCATTTTATCAACTCATTATCAATCACATAATTTTACTTTTTTAAAAAAACAAAATACTCATTTCCGTCTCAACAATAGGACGGAAGGAGTACCTTTTTACCCCTACTTTTATTACAATTACTCATTTCTCTTTCCTACTTTATCATTAAAACACAAATCACAACACACTTTACATTACCCCTATTATTTTCTCCTTAAAACCTGTGACTAGGGCTGGATTCGGGCCGGGCCAGGTCCGGGCAGGGCCTAGGCCCAAGCGTGCAGCCAGTTCTGAATAGGTGGGCCCGGGACCGGCCCGGGTCCGGTCCGGGCCGGGCCTCGGGTCAATTTTTTTTCCTTTTCCTAATTAACCCCCCCCCCCCCCCAACCCCCCCCCCCCCCAAACCACCCCAAATGGCCCAAAATACCCAGCCCAACCTGAAAAGTTAAAAAAAAAATTGAAAAAAAAATTGAAATTAAGAAGCCCGGAATCGGGCCGGTTCGGCTTTTGGGTGACCCGAGCCCACACTGGGCACCCCCAGGCCGGGCCTACCCGGGCCAGGCTAGGCCGGTTCAGCATAGTACCGGTCCCGGGTCGGTTCCGGGTCGGGCCACCCGGCCCGAGTTCAGGACTACCGGTGACAAAGCCTAAGGAGACTTAATAAAGAACTGAGGTAGTATAAATGTGAGTATAAATGTGACTAGTAAAATTGTATTCAATATTTTAATTATGTAATACTCCGTGTATATTTATATAACTCAAAATAATATAATATATATAGTATAATAAGTATTACAATAGTATATTGTAATTATGTAAATATATATATAACTATATGTAATACTTTTATACTAGTATTTAATACTTTTATATGTATGAATATTTGTATATATGAACATACCAAATACAAATGTAAATTGAAGAATGTAGTAGAGAGAATAATGCATAGTAAAAGATTAGGAGTAGAGAAAAGTGTAAGAAATATTTTGAAATTGAGCCATTGGACTATTGGAGGCAGGCTCATCCAACGGTCAGCAACACCCCACCCCACCCCCACCCCTCGTGGACCTATTGGGCAAAATTAAGGCCTGGACTCGGGCCGGGCGGCCCGACCCGGAACCGGCCCGGCCCGGCCACTGTAGCAACTGGCCCGGCCCGGTGGCCCGGTCCACCGGCGGTTCGGGTCGAACCGGCCCGGTGGTTCCCGGTTCCGGGCCCGGGCCTTCCATATGGTGAACCGGCCCGTCCGGTTCGGGCCCGGGCCGGGCCGGATTTTAATTTTTTTTTTTTTTTTTTTTTTGAAAAATTTTTTAAGTCTTGGGTTGGAATAGGTATTTTGGGCCATTTGAGGTGGTTTGGGGTTGAGGGGGAGGGGGAGGGGATTAAATAGGAGAACAAAAAAAAAATTAAGTGGGCCGGTTTGGCCTAGGCATGGACTCGGTTCGGGCCGGGCCCGGTTCGGGCCTTGAACCGGCCGGGCCTCGGTTCACGGTTTGGGAGGCCCGGAACCGGCCCGGGTAACCCCGGGTCCGGTTCGGGCCGGGTGGCCCGCCCGGTTCACGGGCCGGGCCCGGTTCGGGTCGGTCCTTTTCATTTTTTTTTTTATATTCTATACTATATAATTATAATAATTGTTATGAAAAACAAAATTCAAGTGCATTTATTTGAAATAGGAAGTACATTTGAGAATTGAGGAAAAAATAACAATATGAAATACATTTTCGAATAAATATCAATTGGGATTTCCGCCACCGTTGGTTGTTGTTTTACCTTTGTCACATGACTTCATATGTTTCATTGGCATCCCGACTCCGTGTGAACGCCCCAAGCAACACTCTTTCTTGCACCACTTGCAAGTTGCCCACCACAGTCCGGTCTTCGGATCCTTCCACTTGTCAAAGTTGTTTTGCATAACAGAAGAATCACTTTCCATCTTTAAAATGGTAGATGTATAAGTAGAAATGTAGGATAATAAGAGAAGATGAAGATGGAGAAGAGTTGGAGAAGAGGTGTAGAAAATGGTAGAAAATAGATGTATTTATAGATTTTTTTGAACCCCACCCCCACCCCACCACCCCCGCGACCCCCCCCACCCTAAGCCCCAACGGCTATATAGCCGTTTGGGAGCAATCTCCCACTTCAAAATGTTTTAATTTTCTTTTTTTGAAAATTATACATATTGTGTATAATTTACTTAGAAAAGTGATTTGATTTAGAAAAGTGTAAGGAAAGTGATATGATTTAGAAAATTATACATATTGTGTAAGGAAAATGTTTTTAATTTTTTAATTAAGTAAAACTATTTTTACTTAGAAAAGTGATTTGATTTATAATTTACAAATGTTACAAAATAGGTTTATAAGTTGTAACTTGTAAGTTTGTAACAAATTAATTAATTTACATATTAATATTACATATTTTAATTTAAAAACAGCCTTTAGATTTTACAAAAATAATTTCAAGTTGTAAGTTATAAGTTTGTAAAATTGTAACCAATTAATTAATTTGAGAAGTGCTACATATGAAGTACAAGTTTACAAATGAATTTTATTGAATTGAATTATTGAATTGATGTACACAATAATATAAAATAATTCAAGTATATTTATTTCAAATAAGAAGTACAATTGAGAATTAGGATGCATTTAAAATATGTAATACATGCATGTAAACTTTGGCCCGGCCCGGCCCGGTTAGGCCCGGAACCGGAACCAGAACCGGCGGTTCGGGCTCGGGCCTCCCCTTTCCTGGCCCGAGGCCCGGCCGGGCCCAGGCCCGAACCGGGCCCGAACCGGCCCGAGTCCAGCACTAGGCAAAAAGGTAAAAATAATGACCCTTGGTACCGGATCGAGCCCGAGACCGACCAATTCCGGTCACAAAATGTCCCTTTAGGATAAATATCGAAAAATATCCCATAATTAATCAAACTACAATACTGAGAAAGAACATGTGGGATAATAAAGATTTTTATCATTTTAGCATCCATATAGAAGTCCAACAAACCACCAGTAATTAATAATACAATGAAATTCCTATCCAATTTTTCTAACCTTTGTGTTCCTACCAGAACTCAAAGGGATACGGTAATCAGGTTTCCGTTTTGTACCTCTGCCTCGTCCGAGGGGGCCATCATCACCACCACCACCACTATCAAGTGCTTTTGCCTTCCTGGCAGCAACCGCCGGCCTCTTTGTTGTCCTTTCGGTGTGTGTTTTCCAAATGTCCAATTTGGGTTTGAATTTTGGCTGCTCGCCAGTTTTAGGGCGGATTAACTTCTTTTGAAAGCCAGTGAAGGACTTGCTTGCTTTCATACCCTGGTAAGAGAGGGGGGCATTTCTTGTCCTATTTTCGTAGCTTCCTGGAGATCTCAACTTTGTTGGACAAGAATTGTTACTATTGTCGTTTGAGTTCTTTCTCTTAGATGGGGTAATGTTTGCCTTGGCATGAGAAAGCCTCAGTTCCCGATCTCTCAACTTTAAATGCTTCTTGGAAACAACGCTTGCATCCTCCTGCAAAAGCACATAAAACTAAATATATTTACCTGACAATTTTTCAGCTTGCAAATAGACATCTAACTAGTTTATTGTTGAGGTCAAAGCACGAGGAGTGATTGGACCCGTTGCTGGGAAAATCAATGATAACTCCGGCCAAATATTAATTTTAGGGAAAAAAGAAAAACTGTAAAGTGGGACCTAATACTATGTCAAAAGAGTCGAATAAGTCGAATAGATCCTCGTATTTTAGAAACACTCAATTTAACCCATGCTTTTAAACAGCATTCTTTTTTTTGCACGTACGGTATCTCGATGAACTTGCACATGTGGGCTGTGGCAACCCATGTGGCATTCTTTCTTTCTTTTTCTTTTTCCATTTGTCCTTTTCTTGTTCTATCTCTCTCCTTTTTCTCGCACAGATCTGGTCACTCCCACAGTTATTTTATGGGAGACTTCCCTCCTGGCCAGTGAGTAATCTATACCTGATTGTATGGAAAATCAGGATTTTGTGAGAAGGATCCACGACAAAAGTTAAAAAGGCTTCAAGATCGAACGGAAGAAAGCACGGGTCCAAATGACATTATATAAAGGCTTAGAGAAATTTTGGAGAGAGAGGCCGTGAGTGGCTAGCATGTTTCTCCAAATGAACATGATTTGAAGAAACAAAAAAATGTCAATTAATTGTGGAAGAGTACTCTTATTCCCCTATTTAAAAATAAGGGTGATGTACAAAAAGGTGTCAACTATCGAGGAATTAAGCTTATGAGACACCATGAAACTTTGGGAGCACGTGATTTTATGCTTAGGATGCTCAACAACAGAGACCATTCACATTCTTAGACAAGTCATGGAGCAGTATAGAGACACTAAAAAGGACCTGCATATTATAGGGTAACTCGAGAAGTCCTTTGGTGGACCTTAACTAGAAAGGGCATATTACATAAGGTCGTAGGCATATCAGTATCATCAAGAATATGTAAGGGGATTGTACTACAAGTGTTCAATTAATGGAGATTGGTTGGATCCGATGTGCTTCTTCATGTCAGGGATCTGATGTGCTTCTTCATGTCAGGGATCTGATATGCTTCTTCATGGGTTGGATGAGAGTATGGCTTTGGAGTATGGCTTTGGAGAGAGCAAAGTGAAGGGCGCATATTTGTGTAGACGATTGGTCTCTTCTCTCTTTTCTCTCTATTTTTCTTGTATTTTTATCTTTTTTATCTTTCTATGTTCTTATGTTATTTTTATCTTTTCTCTTCAAAGTAAGAAGAGAAAGCGGATTAAGGCGCAAGTGGAGCCACAAATAATGTCGTGGAGGCTCGAGGGAAATCCTCAACAAAATTTTGCGCACAAAATGTTGGAGTGTATAATGACACACAAGTGGATGATGCGTTATTATCAACGGAGTCGGCCATTAACAAAGTGGCGAAAGAGATAATCAGAGAATAAAAAAGATGTCTACCACCAAAAAATAACACACCTTGGAATAGTGAGGTAAAACAAGCAATAAGGACTAAAAGGAAATGCTACAAAAAGTTGGGCAAAACTTGGAGCAATGAGAACGTAGAAAAAGTTGAGTACAAGAAGACTAAAAGAAAATCAAAGATAGTCGTAAAGGAAGCAAGAGGGCAAGTGAACAAGAAGTTGTACGTAAAATTGATCTCGAGAAAGGGATATTTACAACTTGCTCGCCTTCATGATCTCAGGACTTAAGATATCGGAATAGTTAAGTGTATGAGGGATGTTGATCAATGGGTATTAATGGAGGACAAGAAATTATAGTAGTAGTTTCCATGGTAGTTAAAATCGCGATCTTACTCTTAAGATCATACGATTCAACGAGCTGCATCTACCCTTTCCATCGCGTTCTCACGAGTCTAGGAAAATTGAAAAAGAATTCCGAAGACTGTAGGAAAAAATTGTACGAAACATCTAAATCCATGGGAAACGTTCGGAAATTTTAAGCACCACCTTTGAATCCCGTAGTCTCTGCAATTCAATTCTTCCCAGCTACAAGTGCAAGGGAACCTTCATAGGGCATCAACCTCAAATCACAACTCATAGGCGACCTGCATCTCTCTCTGCATCGAAAGTCACCTCGACCCATATCACATATTGTCCATTCCCTTTTGAAGCAGGCGTGTTAAATAACTTAGGTTTTTAGGGCCTAATAGACCAAGAATAATAATAAGTGTAATAGATTAGTATAAATAGAATAAGCTGGGAGAAGTCAAGGAGGCTGTTTGACAGTTTAGTCTTTGCTGGGAAGATTGACAATTATTCTCTCTTTTGGGGGGCTTCGGCTCATTTGAGGGCTTCGGCCAGAATTTTCTGTTCTATAATTGATCATCTTCATCAATAAAGTGTTCATCTGTTTTCTTGTTAATCTTTCTGTAATTTGTTCTGGATTCTTGGTTGTCCTATCAACACCCCACTATCCTGGATTGACAACACTGGAATCGATCCAAAGATAATGGGTCAGTAGTATGTAATAAGGCAAAAGAAAATAAAGAAGATCCCAACATTTAATCAATCTTATCTTCTTACACTTCTTACACTCCTGTATTAACTATTATTTGGTTCTAGACGAGAAATATCTACACCTTTCTCCACATCCCCAAACATATCTTGAAGTTTTACAAACAATTAAATACTCCAAAAAATAATTTATTAAATGAAGTCTGTAATTTGGCTTTTTATCTCATACCCCATTTGTATTTTGAATATTCACATTTCACTATGAACTTATTACTTCCCAATCAAGTCGCTTGAGTGACAGCGTGGCGCGTTTTTTATTGGTTGAGTATGTAACTACTCGGCAAGGTTTAGAACTCGGCATGCACTAACCGATAACCGATTAAATGATATAGATGGATGCATATCAAGTATTACCAAAAACGTATATGATGCAGAACCTAGATGGAGGGTATTTATGTCATTTTTATGTCTAAAACTAACAAATGGAGAATAAATAGTAAAACAACTATCAATCATTCCCTCCAAAATCCCTCAACAAAACACGCCCTAAGGAAGTTGCCACTTGCCATGCTTTCATTAGAGTGCATATTAAGCCGTGAAAACGTCCTGCTAAAGATTCATGAGAACTCCCAACTCCATATTTTGGGAGACCAGCAAAATGCATCAAAGATGAAAAAGCATTGGTGCAAGAGTAACAAGGGGAAAGCCGTCATGTACCAAAGTAAAAACTAGCTTATAGCATTCATGAGAATATGTCAATAAGATTGATTATATAGTTTACTCAAGGCAAACAAAACCCAAAATGTTAGAATGACAAGGAAACATTCAATGTTTCTATAACATTCAATGTTCGGTAACATTCATGTCATTACAGTCCACATCACACAATAATAGGGCCTGTTAGCTCATGTTTAGAACGGCTTTTGAAATACAAGAGGAGGAAGAAGATAAACATACCTTTGTTTTAAATACCACATACGCAACACCCTTTCCCATTAGTGTATTTGGGTCTCTGATTACGCGAACAGCTTCCAAACTTGTATCCAGATTTTTAATACCACAGAACAACTGATAGATCTCTTCATCCTTTTAAAATTATTAAACAGATGAAATAATCATATGGATCGTTATAGTTAACCAAGACAGCGGGTGTAGCAAATGAATAATTGTTAAACTCCCCCAGTCCCCCATATCTAAAAGAGTGTTGTCTCATCAAGGTAAAAAAAATTGACAAGGCAAAATTCTATATTTCTACACCTATTTGTCTTTGAACTAAAGTTAACATACATACAGTCTGTTTCATTGAATTTTTAATCCTCCATCAGTCTTATCAGATAGACTTTTCACCCAACACTAACTAAACTCCTTGCACTGGCTAAATCGCCTTTAAAAGGATAGTGTGTAAGTTATTTTTTACTCAGATCAATGAAAAAGACACATCATCCTTCACATTGAGATGCTGTTTTCATAAACTTATGTAACAAAAGATAGTTGAGAGAAAGTATTTTAAATATTTCAACACATTCAGTCAATCGATTCCAACATATTCATCCATTTAGACCATAACAACCAAGCTCTTAAGTTATTTGGAATACCTCTGGTGGAAAAATCACATTTAATTCATTGAAATGTAAGGGACTATAAATGCTCACAAACTAGAAAAACTCGCCTTAACATCAAATGGAAGGTTGCCCACAAACAAGGTCCTTTTATTATCATACAAGGGTGCACTGTCTCCCTTCATCTTCTTCCTAGGAGGGCATGCCCTGTCCACCCGAATATGATTTCCTCCTACCTATAGTCACAAAACGTCCAATTGACTCTGGTAATCAGAATTTGAATAATAAGCATCAAATAAAGAATGTAAATATCAGCAAACTATATGCGAAATCAGCTTACCACAGTCATGTTATGTGACAATGACGCCTGGGCAGATTCCTCAGTTTTATATACAATGTAAGCATGTACACTGCAATGTTAGACAAAGACATCTACACAGTTTGGATCCTGGAGTGAATAACTACGGAAAAATAAATGGTAGATTAGAACTCATTAAAATTGTTTTTAGTATTCTCTATTCGTGTTAGCCGACCCCGAAATCTTTTGGGATTAAGGCTTGGATGTTGTTGTTGTTGTAATATGTTTAATATACATGATAGATCTAAGAAATATAAATATGGGTAAGGAAATAAAGAAACAATAATACTTAATTTTTGAAGGTAAAAGTTTTGAAAACCACTTTCTTTAGCATATTTTTACCACTCCACAGACTTTTCAAGAATCCAAAGCAAATGTTGTCTTTAAATATTAACAATCAAAGTATATTAATTAACATACAACAGGGATTGGAACACCCATCATACCCGTCAGCATTCTCATTCAATTGCTTCATTATTACAGCGCCCTTCCTTGGAACTTTGCTCTAAGATAGGGAAAAATTGTTAAACCAAAAAACTTATAATTGCAGACAATGAAGAAAGAGAAAACAGACTGGTGGAACTTACATCAGAAATGGGAACAGACCGGAATCTAATGCTCTCTATCTCTCCAAACTTGGAAAATTCCTTCGATAATGTCTTCTTCTTAAGCTTCAGAGGAATATTCCCAACAAATATGGTCCTCAAGAGCTTGCTCTCATCATCAAATCCCTTCTTTGACACCATCATATCTTCTGGGTTGTCCATTTTCTTACGCTTCTCACCAACCTTTCCACTTACTGGATCTTCCTTCTCTGCCTCGTCCAGCCCATATAGTTTTACCTCGTACTCCGCCTCAATATTGTCTCTCTTTCTCTTCTTGTTTTTATTATCATTATCGTCAAGCTTTATAGGCTCAAAGTTCTTTAATTTCACTCCTGATCCATTTCCATCTTGCTCTTCATCTTCGTTATCAACTCTCAAAACGGCCCTCTCCTTGCCTTTCTTCTCCTTCTTTTCCTTCTTCTCCTCCTTTCTCCTCTTGGAATCCGAATCATTAACCTTGGAAGCAGTAACCCCTAACCCTATTTCAGCTTGCTGGTTAGGTTGAGAGCTGCCAAAGGATTTTCTTCGAAAAGGATTATCTTCTGAAAATATTGATGATGTGGCGGCATTTACCAAGTTTTCACCGAACAGGGTTTCAAAAATGCTAGATGAATTGGGATTTGGATCAGAATTTGGGAGATCTTCATTGTTGTCATCGTCGTGAGGTTTTTTGGATTTCTTGGCCATTGAAGATAGAGTAGGGAAAATTTTTCGTTTCAGAATCTCTGGAAAATGGGCACGGCTATGAATCAAAAGAAACCCTAACTGCTGGCCTCCATCGTTACTTTACGTAGGGTGTGTTTGCTTCCTTTAAAAAAAGTACTTTTTTTAATGAAATGGGGAGAAGTGATTAAATAAAAGTTGATAGTGTTTGAGAAAAAAGTAATTTTGAATAGTAAAAGTGGGTAGTGTTTGGTAAAATAAGTACTTTTTGTGTAATAGTAAAAGTAAAAACACTTTTGACGCGGAAGCCGAGAAAAATAAAAGTTGTAGTGTTTGGGAAAATAAGTGTTTTTTTAAAGTCAAAAGTTGAGAAGTGCTTTTTTAAAAGGAGTTGCAAACCAACCCGTAATCTGTTTTTTAAAATTCTAAAAATGTGACTAACATCACAATTAACCCTACAGTGCAAAGTGACTTCGGACAAAGTGACTCCGGCCAAAATGAGAGCACAGTGACTGCCCTGCCGACCACAGTGACTGCCCCGCGGTAACAGTGACTGCCCCGCCGATGACAATTATTGCCCCGCCGGTCACAGTTACTGCCCCACCGCCACAGTGACTTCGACGCCATAGTGACTCTGCCCCACAGTGACTCCGGTCACAGTGACTCCCACCATATTGACTGCCCGGCTACTGCCACAGTGACTGTCACAATGACACCCGCCAGCACCGCTGAATTACTGCCGCCGCACCGGCCAATTACCTCCGCCGTCAGCCACCAACTCCGGTCAATGACTGCAACCACCACACCCAGCCCCCTCTGCCTCACCCAGCCCCATCCCTTGCCTCACCCAGCCCCCTTTCCACAACCCGCCCCAGCAGAAAGCCCCCTCCCCTGCCTCACCTAGCCCTCTTTAGCTACACAAGACCCTACCTCGTGCCTCCCACCCCCACTGCGACCACTCCGGTCGGCCACCGCACCCCAGCCCCCTCCCCAGCCCTAGCTATAACACTCCAGATCCCAACCCATTCCCTAGCCCCCTATCCTTTCCCAGCCCACCTTGGACACCCAAGCTCAACCCTGACCACCTGCAACTGAACTCTAGCCACCAGCATCCCCCAGATCTGGCCGTTACTGGCGGGGCGAAGGTGGCATGTGAGGCGGAGGTGGCCTGTTCGAAGAGGCTGAGGCGAGGCGAGGCGAGGTTGAGGTGGAGGGCACCTGTGCGGCGAGTGTGAGGTGCGGCGAGGCGGAGGCGGCCTATGCGGAGGTTCTGAGGCGCGTCGAGGCTGAGGCGGAGGTCTCCTGTGCAGCGAGGTTGGGGCGATTTGGAGGTGAGATCGGCCGTTTGGTGCGTGAGATTTGATGTGCAGGGGAGGGGAGAAAACCGATCTCACGTGGATGGAGAAAACCGATCTCACGTGAAGAAGAATGTGGTGCGCGTAAGTTTTTTGGAAAAATACTGGAGAGGTCATATTTTTTTAAATTGAAACTCATAGAGTAATATTACGGCAATTTTCTCAAATTTCAATCAATTTTAAATGTGATTCTACTATCAATCGTTTGATGACATGTGGTGAAGATTTCTTTTATAGAATGTTATACTACCTCTGTCCCATATTGGTTGTCCACTTTCAATTTGGCACGATTATTTCTTGCCAAAAAAGGAAACAAGACATTCATTTTGGAATAACCCTAAAAGGAAGGTAGGACAACCAAAATGGGACGGAGGGAGTACTACGTATGTTTTATTATTTTTCATATGACACACATTCACACAATATTACACGTGTAAAATTTTAGGAAAATGGTAGTTTAATATGATCTATCTGGGTGTGATCAGATAAATGGTTCATGGATGTAAGACTACTTCGTAATACTTCAATCTGACCTGATTTGACCTAATGTGCTTTGGCATATTGTGTTTAGCCTTGTAGGATTTTGCTTGGTTTGTTTAAATTTGATTCAATTTAAAGCAGCGAGAGCACCTCTTTTACCTGCCATGTCTGTAACGGGTATAATAGCAATCAACAGGGACTACTTATCATGGTGGACTACTCACTGCATCAATCCCGGGGACATCAGACGAGCACTGCTCACAAGTGAAGACCGGTCTTTGCTATCCCCTCACCGGATGGCGACCAATGCAACTTCACATGATGGCCTGAGAGCTCACCCTTTAGCTCCATTTTGGGCGCATTCAAAGAAGAGATCTCTCCACTAGAACAAGACCCTGGGTTGCTAATCGGACAAACAAGACCCCAAGCTGTTAATCGGAAGAACAAGACCTCGAGCGGCTAATCAGACAAACAAGACCCCGGGCTACTAATCGAACAAACAAGACCCCATGTTGCTATTCGGAAGAACAAAGACCTAGATCTGCTACCCAGACGAAGGAAACCCTATCTGTTGGTCCCAGTATATGCAGACTAACGATCAGCTAGATGGTATTCATCGATAAACAGAAGAAAAGAAGATCTGATAATGATAAAGAGCTATCGAGAACAGAGAAATTCTTCTTCTATTGTATCGAGAACTTAATTTTGCAGCGTAAGGCTAAGAGCTGTATTGATCGATATCGGTACCTGTACACAAGGCGCATATTTATAGGCGCTGTACAGGTTACCGATTTAGGTAAACCTTGAGGTTTGGGCCAAGGCCTTTTTTGGCCTTATTCCCTTTAACCTATTTATTACATAATGATTACTAATCTAATACCATAAATGGTATAACTAGTCTACTTTATTAAACAAGACATTACAGACAAACTTGACTCACAATAAAAGTTCTAACAATCTCCCCCTTTGTGGTCAAGTGCCGTCTTGCTGGGTATCTTCACTTCTGAGCTTTGTAATAATTCTTTCTGAGATTAAGTGCATGCTCATAGCTTCTGAGTGAATTTCTTCTATCAAGTTGCTTTTCGATGGCCTGTAGGATGTTGTCAATTCTGTGTGCCTCTTTTAATTCAGCATCTGTGGCATCTGCGTACTTCTGCTGTCTTTCTTTAAATGCTTCTCTGATAGGTTGCAGCTTCTCTTTCACAATCTTCAGAGTTCCGTCACAGTACTTGTTAATTTCATCAATGAATAGCATGCGTTTCTCACCATTGTGATTCAGATAGATAAGCGTGATTGGACTATCAAAGATGTAATACTCAGGAAAGTCCTCAAGTTCTTGTCCATACAGCTTCGGTTTTGTGAGATTTGTCTTTGGCATGTTTGTTTCAAGAGCCATCTGAAGATCATGAGAGGCAAAGAATTTGATTCGTCTGATCATAAAGCGCTTGAGTGCATCCAGCCCGTTTTGTGTAGTTTTGTCACAAATGCCTGGAATTTCCTGGAATGCAAGATACATCTGATAGATGTCATCCATCTTTAGCATGTAGAGATCATTTTCCTTGCACGTGAATTCTGTTCCGTCAGAGCGCTGTAGATGGTAGACACAGAGTTTGATATCTTGAAAATTTGTTTCAGCCACATTGAGAATAGCCCAGACTGGGTCCTTTGCAGTCTGAAGTTCGTGTTGCCAGACTTCTCTCTGTTTTCCCATATAGTGATGACTAAGTAGAAACAGCTGTCTGCCCTTGTTTTGTCCTCGTAGATGGTTGAGACCACGGACTTTCAGTTCGTCCAGTTCTCTGACCTTATCCTCTTTTCGCCAGATGTTTTCTCTGATTTCCTCTTGAAAGGGAGCATTGATGTCGATCTTTTCCCAGGGCTTCTCATTTCTGGGCATTTGAGCCGCCGTTTGTCTAATGATCGACTCAAGCTCCTTGGGTGGTGTCTTGTAGTTCTCTCCCTCCTTGAGTTCATTTTGATCAAGTAGAATCACATCAGTAGCACAGTTGACTAAGAGATCTCTGAGGTATGCTCTTCCCTGTGATTCATCTACATCTGTCCAGAGTTCAGACCATTTGTTGTGCACCAGCATTTCCTCAAGTTCATCGTGCATTTGATCATTGTAGTAGCTGGAGGGAGCCTGCTGCTGCTGTGGCGACATGTCGGGCGTAGCATCGGGATCCTGGTGAGACTTGCAGGGATCCTCAATTATCTCAACACAATGCTCTTGCGCAGAGACCAGACCTCTATACTTCGTTACATGCGGCCAATCCTCCCTTAGCTGAGAATGGGTGACTCCGGGATCCTCAGGATTGCCCGTTGTCATCAGTTTCGAACTAGGTTCTAGCTGATGGCCTGAGTAGGAAGATGTACTCGTGGTAGCATCATCAGGGCTTCCATTCCATCCTTGGTCAACATCCATAGGAGATGCGCCTCGGAATGTTTTGTCTAGCTCGACCATGCTAGAAAGAGAGGCTAGGGACTTATGGCTAGCTGAAGTAGTGGGTTGCTCGTTGGTAGAGGTGGAGGGTTGGTTTGGTTTTGAGGGTTGGCTAGTAGAAGCAACATGCTCAAGTATCCGCTGGCGCTTGTTCTCCCCCTCATGAGAATCCGAATCATCAGGATCCTCATGTGAACGTTTAGTACCACGGAGACTGTCACAGCATGTGTTCTGAGTATCTAGAGCATGGAGAAGGGCTTTTTGAAGAGGGGTAAGGTTGCCTTCATCCGTCTCTAGGATACGATCGAAGATCTCAGCTACAAGATCCTCGAAGGGTACGGTTGTTAGGTTGGGTTTGGTCGTTGTAGGGGAGAATACTAGTTCTGTATCTTGGGTTCCCCTTGATGTGGATGGTTGTTGGTTTTCTATGGCTAAGGGTGTGGAAATAGGTATGGAAATGGTTGGGGGCTGTGTTGTTTGGGGTTTGGGTGGTATATCCTGAACAATTGGGGTACTTCCAGAGTCTTGTGCATTAGCGGTTATTGCTTCATGCACCCATGGTTTAATGGTAGACTCTAGAAAGCTGTTCAGGTATACAAGAATGTCTTCGGGAATGGTGGTACCAGTTACAGGGGTTGTAACTGTTGTCACAACATCAGTGAAGATAGCTGATGTGTGGCCTGCGTTCAATGGTCGAGGCATTGTTGGCGTAGCAGGGCTTCCGACCATCATAGTTTGCACTCCGGTCGTTGCATTCAGGGTGAGTGCACCTGTAGGTGCAGTGAATAGTGTAGGTGTCTCAACTGATTCGGAGGGAACCAGCGAGGTCGGTATGCATTCCCCTTGAGATATTGAAACTCTAGTCTGTTGGGAGACTGGAGAGTGGATGGGAGTGTAACACTTGAGATTTAATATAAACGGATTAAAAGTACTACTCATACCAACAAGGTGCATCTCCTTTTAAGGGAGCTCATTAGCCAAGAACTCCAAAGTTAAGCGTGCTTGCACGGGAGTAGTCTTGGGATGGGTGACCCCCTGGGAAGTTTCTCAGGGCGCGCACGAGTGAGGACAAAGTGTGCGTAAAAGGCTAGTGGCGGTTTGTGAGGACAGTACTAGAGGTCTGGAGTAATTACCTCGGGTCCGGCGGGGCCGGGGTGTTACAGGTGGTATCAAAGCAACCCTGCGACAGTGTGCTGATCCGTTGGATATCGGGTAGACACCTAGCAGGGGAAAAGATTCTGGGATTTGATTGAGATTGGTTTAAGGGCGCAACGAGGACGTTGCGATCCTAAGTGGGGGTGATTGTAACACTTGAGATTTAATATAAACGGATTAAAAGTACTACTCATACCAACAAGGTGCATCTCCTTTTAAAGGAGCTCATTAGCCAAGAACTCCAAAGTTAAGCGTGCTTGCACGGGAGTAGTCTTGGGATGGGTGACCCCCTGGGAAGTTTCTCAGGGCGCGCACGAGTGAGGACAAAGTGCGCGTAAAAGGCTAGCGGCGGTTTGTGAGGACAGTACTAGAGGTCTGGAGTAATTACCTCGGGTCCGGCGGGGCCGGGGTGTTTCACCTCGGTTTGGTTCCCGGGGAAGGTCCAGTTGGGTTTTGCTGAACCATAGGGACCGTTCTCTTCAGCGACTCTTTGTAGTCAATGACTGCCTTGTCCTTCGGGTTTGCTAGATTGAGCAGAGAGTCCGGGATTGGCAGTGCTTCAGCTTTATTGCTGTCTCTCTGAAAGTACTTGAGCTTTGGGGCGGTGAAATGCTTGTCATCCTTACGTTTTGGCATTGTCGGGGTGGCTTCCATGAAGTTGTGGATGATCAGTGCCAGCCACCGAGCGTAAGGGATCGTGTTGCCCTTATGATTCTCCTTCATCTTGACCTGATCCATCAGCTCCGTCCAGAAGAGCTAGGCCATGTCATATTGCTTGTCAAGTGCGATCCCGTGGAAGTTTTGTAATATCTGTTTGTTGCACTTGTCATGTCCGGCGTGCTTTGGAGATAGGCACTTGTTCACCAAGCCAAACAGACTCTTCCACGGGTGGGGCAGGTTGGATATTGTGAAGTTTGACAGCAGGGGCAGTGGGCTGTCGTATCCAAGATCTTTCATCCCCCTGATCAGTTCTTCGTTTGAGGGGAGTGGTGCATAGTTCTTGAGCACTGGGAGCTTCAGTGTCTCCCTGATTGTTGATGGTGTCATCACCACTCGTACGTCATTCAGCTTGGTCAGTATCTTCGACCTGTCCTTTTCTGAGGCTGTGTGCATCAGGCCCCAGAACTGTTGTAGATACACCTCTGGCACTGGTTTGGCTTCATTAAATGCACGCCAGAGGTAATGCTTCTGTAAGATCGAGAGTATCACTGGATCCTGGCATTTGAAAAGTTTCAGGTCCAGTTGAAAGTTGTTGTCGTACAGTGGGACCCATTTCTCCTTTGGGTATACATCATTGCTTGGTTGTGCAGATTTGTCTGTTCCTGACATGATTAGCTGAAGAAATTGGGTCAGCACAATTGTTCATTTGAAAATTTTATTTTTGTTCTGTTTTTGCAATTTTTCAGATCAGATGTGTACAGGTGGGACCTCGAGAAAATTTCTGAGTGTAAACCACGAGAACCAACTTCTCGAGGTTTGAATGTCGAGAAGTGGGTTCTCGAGGTTTAAATACCGAGAAGCTCTTCTCGATATTCAAACATCGAGAACTTGGTTCTCGATATGAGAATATCGAAAAGTCCTTCGCGAGATCTAAACTTCGAGAACTTCGTTTCTCGATGTTTAAATATCGAGAACCGCTTCTCGGTATTTCAAACTTCGAGAAGTAGGTTCTCGGTATTTAAACATCAAAAAGACCTTTTCGAGGTTCAAATATCGAGAACTGACTTTCGAGGTTTGAAATATCGAGAAACAATTCCTCGAATTCAAATATCGAGAAAAATGTATTCTCGAGTTCGTACTCAGAAGAAATGTCGAGAACCACCTGCAATTTTAACACAACATAATGATAACATTCATTTATAAAAACTTTTCGATGTTAAATTCCCGATTTCGAAAAGTGTGGTTCTCGGTATTCAACCTCGAGAAATCTCCCAAGTTTGAACTCGAGAACCTTTACATTATAAGCGGCAACTGGTGCATTGTTGTTGTTCATGATCGAGAACCAATTTTACTACCTTTGGAAGAATTTTGAGTAGAGTTCGAGTGGGATGAGAATGCCAGAAAACTTGAGGACTTCGAGAACTTGGATGCGAGAAAGATGAGTTATGCGAAAGGATTGTTCTCGGGGTCCCCTTTATACGCGAGAAATCAGTTGGGCCGAGCAAGAAGTGTCTCGGGCCCAAAAGTTTGAGTTGGGCCTGGTTCAGTTTTAAAAGTTATTTTTGGGCCCCTAAGATTTATTTATTTACAGAAAAAAACTCCCCCTCAAATTGTGCATGAGAGAGGAAAAAAAATGTACTCACATACTCACTCTGTTTCTTCTTTTTCTGATTTTTACACACGCACTCACACTCTTTTTCTTTCTTTTCTGAATTTTTACACACACACGCACTCTTTTTCTGACTTTTCTGATTTTCTCACACACTCACATACACATTCTGTTTCTTCTTTTCTGATTTTTACACACGCTCACACTCTTTTTCTGTCACATTTTCTGTTTTCTCCCTCTTTTTATTCGAATTTCTCCCCCTCAAAGTATGAACATACTTCTTCTTGTTTTATTTTCTCCCTTTTCTCCCCCTCAACACATGCAACGCACACCACACACACACATTTTATTCAGACCATGGAGATAACACAATTACATAGGATCGAGATTCAGCATGCCTAACTTAGATACTAGGAACTGGAATCTCTTTTCATCCAGTGCCTTAGTAAATATGTCAGCCAGTTGAAGCTCAGTGCTTACAAAGTACAGATCAATATCTCCTTTCTCCACATGGTCCTTGATGAAGTGGTAGCGCAGATCGATGTGCTTGGTGCGCGAGTGATGAACGGGGTTGCTGGTTATGGCAATTACACTCTGGGAGTCACTGTAGATTGGGATGTGTTTGAACAAGAAGCCATAGTCTCTGAGCTGGGTCCTCATCCATAGGATTTGTGAACAACAACTAGCAGCCGCAACGTATTCTGCTTCGGCTGTAGAAGTTGACACACAGTTCTGCTTCTTGGAGGACCAACAGACTAGCTTCTCTCCCAGAAATTGAGCACCACTGGATGTACTTTTCCGGTCTAACTTGCAACCTGCAAAATCAGCATCTGAGTAACCAATGAGGTCAAAACCCGTGTCCTTGGGATACCAAAGTCCTAAGTTGACTGTTCCTTTCAAGTATCTCAGGATTCTCTTGACTGCATTCAGATGTGATTCCTTTGGATTCGCTTGAAAGCGTGCGCACAGGCAAGTTGCAAAGACAATATCCGGTCTACTAGATGTTAGGTACAGCAAGGAACCAATGATTGCCCGATAGTTGGTAGCATCGACTGATATCCCAGAAGGGTCAGAGTCGAGCTTTTGTGAGGGAGACATGGGGGTTTTCATGGTTGACTTGCTGTCCATCTTGAATCTTTTGAGCATTTCATGGATGTACTTTGACTGGCTGATGAATATTCCGTCTGGAAATTGCTTGATCTGTAGCCCTAGAAAGAAGTTCAACTCTCCCATCATACTCATTTCAAACTCAGTGCGCATCAAGTTGTTGAATTCTTCGCAGAAGTTCGGATTGGACGAGGCGAATATGATGTCATCTACATAGATTTGTATTAGCATGATGTCACTGTTCTCTCGCTTGATGAAAAGAGTTGGATCTATCTTCCCCTTCGAGTAGCCTGATTGCACAAGAAAGTCAGATAGTGCATCATACCAGGCTCTCGGTGCCTGTTTTAGTCCATACAGAGCTTTCTTCAGCTTGTAGACATAATGTGGGCGCTCAGGATGAACAAAGCCTTCTGGTTGTGCCACGAACACTTCTTCTTTTAATTCGCCATTCAGAAACGCAGTCTTCACATCCATTTGATAGACGGTGAAACTTTTATGAGCAGAATATGCAAGAAACAACCTGATTGCTTCAATTCTAGCTACTGGTGCAAAAGTTTCATCATAGTCAATTCCTTCTTGTTGATTGTATCCTTTTGCGACCAGTCGAGCTTTGTTCCTTATGATCACACCGTCTTCATCCTTCTTGTTCTTGAAGACCCACTTGGTGCCAATTATTGTTTTCTTCGGGGGCCTCGGCACCAGGGTCCATACATCTAATCTTTCAAATTGATTAATCTCTTCCTGCATTGCGATCACCCAACCAGGATCAGCTAGAGCTTCAGAAACTTTGGTTGGCTCAGATTGGCTGATGAAGCAGGAGAAGAGACATTCATTCACTGTGGCTGTTCTGGTGCAAACTCCACGACTCGGATCCCCAATAATTTGTTCTGTAGGATGCGCCTTTGTCCATTTCCGCTCGTGAGTTAGAGGGATTGGAGTTATGATGGAGTGATCTGGGTCCTCAAAAGTAGTGGATGTGATTTGTTGAGGAGTGGAGTGCACAGGGGTCGATTCAGGTTCTGTATCTGCTTGAGCTGATATTTCTGGAACTTGTGCTGGTGAAGTTGCTTGTGTTGCTGCAGTGCCACGATCCTCAGTATCCTCTTGATCAGATGTCGGAGGTGAATCAGTTTCTTCTTCAGTGAGGTCAGGCATGAATGGTGGATGTGCGGCTTCTGTCGGTGATTGTGGATTGGCAGTGCGTGCATTCTCATAGAAATGTTCAAATAGAGAGTCAAGAACCGCATCGTCAGCCGTTGTTTGCTTTGTTGCTTCAGCTCCATCAGGTTGCTTCCTTTGAGCAGAGAGTGTGGGTTCTATCAAGAAATGTTCAGAGGCAAAGTCAGCCATTTCATAGAATGCAACATTGACACTCTTAATGACTATTCTGCGTTCACGTAAATAGACCCGATATGCCTTTGATTGCGTGGAATACCCAATGAATACTCCTTCGATAGCTTTCGGGTCCATCTTGCTTCTTTCATTTCTGTCATTTAGAACAAAGCACTTGCAGCCAAACACTCTGAAGAATGAGATGTCAGGAGTTCTGTTGAAAAGGATTTCATATGGGGTCTTGTTGAAGCGCTTGTGAATTGATGTTCTGTTCTGAGTGAAGCACGCCTTGTTGATTGCTTCAGCCCACATGAAATGGGGAAGCTTTGATTGGATGAGCATTGTGCGTGCTGCTTCAACAAGTGTTCTGTTCTTTCTTTCAACGACTCCGTTCTGTTGTGGCGTTTTTGCTGCAGAGAATTGCTGTGTGATACCCTGAGTTTCATAGAAATCAGCAAGAGACTGATTCTTGAACTCGGTACCATTATCTGTTCTGATGATCTCCACACTCTTTTGTAGAAAATTTTGGATTGTTCTGATGAAGGTTATGATGGTTGCAACTGTTTCATCCTTTGTCCTTAGAAATTTGGTCCATGTATACCGAGAGAAGTCGTCCACAATGACCAGTGTATATTTGCGTCCATTGATGCTTTGGACTCTCATCGGTCCACACAGATCCATGTGAAGTAGTTGCAGCAGTCGGGAGGAGGATGGAACAGGTTTTAACTTGTGAGAGCTCCTTTTTATTTTGCCTAGTCTGCAGGCATCACAATGATTGTCAGCGGAAGTCTTTAAAGGAGGCAGCCCTTTCACAAGTTTCTTGGAAGACAAAGTTGTGATTGCTTTGAAGTTCATATGAGATAAGCGTCTGTGCCATAGGCTATTTTGTTCAGAGGAAGCTTTGGACAGTAGGCAGATGGAAGAAGGTAACTGCACACTCTTCAGATCAATGGTGTACAGGTTGGAAGTTCTTGTGCAGGTCAATAATACCTTCCCAAACCTGTCCAGCACACAGCATTGTCTGGCTATAAACTTCACTTCCATGCCACTATCACAGAACTGTCCAATGCTTAGCAGATTATGCTTCAGCCCTTTCACGTATGACACGACCTTGATGGTGACACTTGCACAGATGACATCCCCATATCCTAGGATTGGAGACGCTGCATTATTTCCAAATCTCACATTTCCTCCGTAGCACTTTGTGTATGATAGCCGTTATATTTACTTGTGTTTAACATAAGTATTTATAAGTATTTGTTGAAGAAAAGAAGAGAAATCGGACAAATATCTCCAGAATGAGAGCTAGAGCATAAAACATTGCGATGCAGGGCTTTTTGGATCAAGAGAATGACGTTATGTCCATAATTCGAGTATAACGTATTGTAGAGAACTCGAAATCACTCGATTCGAGTTTCATGTGAATGCTAACTCAATAAGGTACAAATGTTATGAAGACGTCATGGCCAAAATATGAAGGGAACAAGACTCAATCAACCAACAAAGTCAGATGTTGCTGGTGGGATTTCAGGATGCATACCGCTCAGTGTTTTATCCATATCGTTTGATTGGCTGAATAAAATCACGTCATTCAAGTTTTGGTGGATAGAAGACTTCATTATCTACAACTTTGATGAAGGACTCATGTCCAAATTCGTAGCGGAACATCCCCAAAATCCCAGGACAAAACCGGCGCCGGAATTTCACCAAACCGGCGCCGGTTGCATTTAATCCGTTATTATCCCGGTCGGCCGAAGTATAACCGGCGCCGGTTTTACCCTATAACCGGCGCCGGTTATGGTGTTTTTCACTATTATTCCATTCCCGAAGTAAAACCGGCGCTGGTCAAGCCTAAAACCGGCGCCGGTTAAGCCCGAATCTGCATAAAACACAAAGACGTGCAGCCATATTTTGATGGGAAAACTCCACTTTCCTTATGATCTGATCAAATATATCTTCCATGCCTGATTGTTGGGCTTGAATAGACTAAAAGATGCCAATCTTTAGCCTATATAAAGCCCCCAATTCATCAAACAAGATCATCATTCCATTCTTGAAGATTAAATTTCAGTTTTTATATTTCCTTTTTGCATTTTCTTGAAGTGTTGGAGAAGAAGCCATTTCTCTCCTCTACAATTGGTTCTAGGTATTATTTCTTGTATGTTATTGTACTTCATTGTTCTTAGTTACACTTTTGTAATTAATATGAGCATTAGAGGCTAAGTTCTTAGCTAAGGCTAGGGATGAACTTCTATGCCCACTAGGTGTTTGATAAAAGTTCTAAACCAATAAATTGTGATTTATCCTTTACATTTTGATTGTTTATGACTATGGTGTACAACATAGAAGTATGTTAAACTTAGTTTATGCTTGCAATTAACGTTGAGGTCTAAACTATGAACATTAAAGGATAAACATATATATATTACCGAGAATAGAAATATATCCGGTATTATATGATACGGGTGTGATGTCTTGATATTCAACGGGGTTTTCGGTAGATGAATGTAAGTCGTAACGGGACTTACACGTAACGAAAACCACGCTCTCGCTGCCTTAACCGGAGTTGAGAATATATTAGCGACATCGTATTCATAATTTTTGGTAAAGAACTAATATTCAACCCTATTAAAGCATTTAAGTGATTCCCGAAGCCTTAGTTGTTGTTATCAATCACTTTAATCAAATTAATTTAAGTTATATCTCTGAAAATTAAAAAGAAGAATCAAGTTGTTGTTTTCACAACAACACACAACTCAAAATCCCTGCACTTAACTCATTTATTTATTTAAAATCATCTACTCTCGGACTAAATTAAACAACGTTTCCCTGTGGATTCGACACGGTATTTTACCGGAATTTATTACTATATCGGCACTTGTACACTTGCAAGTTCAGCCCGGTCAAGTTTTTGGCGCCGTTGCCGGGGAAACGGTCTTGTTTAATAAAGTCCAAACAATCAACCAATCAAAAATCCTGAATTTATTTTTCTCAACTTCACTTGATCTTGGAAGTTTTTTTGTTTTTGCTTGTGTAGATATTCCCTTGTGTTTGCATGCAATTGAGAGGTCAAGGTTCTAAAATTCTTGAACCACTTGATCTTGAAATAGAAAAAACTTGCAAACACATTCGAAGGGAGCAAAAAGCTACAAAGATGTTGCCAACTTTGAATGAGAGGAAGAGACCCGTGGTGGCCGCTACACCATCTTGCATCACCTTGAGCGAGGAAGCAAGAGACTATGAGCTAAGGCAAAGCTATTTCAACGTTATGCCTCAGTTTCATGGTTTGCTTGGGGAAAATCCACTCAACTTCATCACGGAGTTCTACGGATTCATTCAAGGAATCCCTAGAAATGGTTTGGCCGAGGATCAACTCAAGCTCAAATGTTTCCCCTATACTCTCAAAGGGGCAGCAAGAGGATGGTTCCTAGAGCAAGCTCCGGCAAGCTACACAACATGGGAAGGTATGTACAATACCTTCATGTCTAAATACTACACACCCACCATGACTCAAGAGCTTAGACAACGCATTTTCAATTTCAAACAACAAAATGGTGAGCTCTTTCAAGACGCATGGCGGCGTTTCAAATCATTGTTAAGGGAATGCCCGCACCACCGCATTCCCCTTGATCTTCAACTTGATACATTCTACAATGGTTTGAATTCACCTTGTCAATCCATTGTAGACAACCGAGCCGAGGGCTACATTGGAAATAAAAATGAAACTGAGGCGCTCCGAATCATTGAATCTATTGCCTCAAATCCTCAACTTCAAGGAGGCGATTACAAGGTGGTCGGGATGAATGAAATCTCTATCACAACCGAGATTAACAAAAGGCTTGAACAAATAGAATAAAAAATTGAGCAAAAATTCCAAACGGCCCTTCAAGCCGTATTGGGAGGAGTCAAGCAAATAGCTAATGTGGAGAGCATTCAAAGTCCGGAAGGCAATTTATCTCAACATCTTGAAGAGGTAAATTTCATGAACTCTTATGGGAACTGGGGAAACAATAATCCTTCTAATCAACAAAGGTGGAACCAAGGGAGCAATTGGAAGCCACAACCCCAATCCGGAGCATCTAATTTTGGGCCGTCCAAAGAAACCACCATGGAGGATATGATGCAATTCATATCCAAGAGCATGGAAAGCATGAAGGCTCAAAATGAAGAGAATCATAGTAGAGTGGAGGCATCCATTGGGAATCTCCACTCTCAATTCAACAAGTTGGATCTTCGCTTTGAAGATCAAAATATAAAGCTCAACCAACGCATTGATACCATCGAGCAATATACCAAGGCGTCCATCCGGAATCTTGAAGTTCAAATGGGGCAACTCGCTCAAAAAGTGAGTTCTAAAGAGCAAGGTAAATTCCCTACAACTACGGAGGTAAACCCGAGGGAGAGCGTCATGGCCATTACCACAAGAAGCGGGAGGCAAACAGAGGATCCCAAAATGCCGGAGAGAAGAAAGACACCGGAGGAACAAGAAGAGGTTTCACATACACCGTTGCCACCTATTATGCCTCAATATGTTCCTCCCATCCCCTATCCACAAAAGTTGAAGAAGAAAGGAGATGAGAAGAAACACAAGAAAATTCTTGATATTTTCAAGAAATTGAGCATCAACATACCTTTTGCGGAGGCCATTGCGGAGATTCCATCATATGCAAAATTTCTCAAAGGCATCATCTCCAACAAAAAGAAGTTAGAGGAATTTGCAACTGTGGCACTAACGGAGGAATGTAGTGCCATTATTCAAAACAAACTTCCTCCAAAACTAAAAGACCCCGGAAGCTTCACTATTCCATGCTCTATCGGAAAAGTCGGGGAGGTAAAGTCTCTTTGTGACCTTGGCGCTAGCATATATCTCATGCCCCACTCCCTATTTAAAAAGCTAAGTGTGGGGGAACTCCAACCAACAACGGTTGCTTTGCAATTAGCGGATAGAACAATCCGCTATCCGATAGGCATCATGGAGGACGTCCTTGTCAAAGTAGGAAAATTCTACTTTCCGGTAGATTTTCTTGTTTTAGACATGGAAGAGATGGAGGTTCCCGTCATCCTTGGGAGATCATTTTTGGCCACTTCCGCAGCCGTCATTGATGTGCAAGCAGGCACCGTAAAACTAAGAGTGGGAGGAGACGATGAAACATTCAATGTATGGAAAACACAATCCATACCAACTCAAAACTTGGAGGTCAACACAAATCCTTTCATCCCTCCAACACACCACGGGAATGAAAAGAATGGACGGACAACTCCATGGCCTCCCCACGATCTCAAAAAGGTAACATTGGTCAAACGTCTTCAGGGGCCCAATCACACGTGAGAGGTACGTTGCGTCCGGCCTATGACGTTAAACTGAGCGCTAATTGGGAGGCAACCCAACAAATTCAATTATAAATAAATATGTTTAGTTAAATACATATTCATATTTATTTATAATTGAAACCCAAAAAAAAACAAAAAAAAACAAAAAAAAACAAAAAAAAAACAAAAAGAAAAAAGAAAAAAAAAGCATCATCTAAACTCAAGTATCATGCATCTCCTACTCTCACAAGACGGCTCATTCCGCTATTGAAGATTTCATCCTCCATTACATCCTCCAATGTACATTGAGGACAATGTATCTCAAGTGTGGGGGGTGCATTTCATGGTTAGTTAAACAAATTTTGTGTGCAAAAATAATTTTTTTAGGAAGGTAAAACTTTCATATTTCTCTTTTTAAACGGGTATTTGGTTGAGAAAGTTTTTTTTTAATTATTTACAAAAACCTATCATTTTTTTTAGACTACTCTTTACTCTTGAAAATTCTTCCAAAAAATAAATCCGTGTGACTAGAAAGCATCTCCTTCCTTCATTTCCAAAAATGGTCAAATACTACATTCAAGCACCATTTGGAACACAAAACCCACTCTCACACCTCATCAAATAAATTGGCATCATCAAATGACTTTCAGTAAATACTAGTTGAAGACCTTTACAAATGAGTTTGAAAAAACAAAAGAAAAAAAAAACTCATGGTCTCATCTAGGAAGTTCAATTGATTCATACAACTTAAAAGTCAAAAACACCAAAAAGCCATCCTACTCACCCAAAAAAACCATTGTCACAAATCATTTCTTTATTTTCGAGAGTATAAGTAGTTTTCTAAATCTAAATGATACTTTTTGTGTTTAATTGAAAAAATGGTTTTTGGACCGAGAATGATAAAAGAGTTTATATGTCATTTTTTATCTCTCTTAAAAATTGATTTATTTTTGTTCATATATTATTGTTGAAACTAACAAAGGCATCCAAAGGTGAAGAAATTGCTTGAGGACAAGCAATGTTCAAGTGTGGGGGGATTTGATAGCCGTTATATTTACTTGTGTTTAACATAAGTATTTATAAGTATTTGTTGAAGAAAAGAAGAGAAATCGGACAAATACCTCCAGAATGAGAGCTAGAGCATAAAACATTGCGATGCAGGGCTTTTTGGACCAAGAGAATGACGTTATGTCCATAATTCGAGTATAACGTATTGTAGAGAACTCGAAATCACTCGATTCGAGTTTCATGTGAATGCTAACTCAATAAGGTACAAATGTTATGAAGACGTCATGGCCAAAATATGAAGGGAACAAGACTCAATCAACCAACAAAGTCAGATGTTGCTGGTGGGATTTCAGGATGCATACCGCTCAGTGTTTTATCCATATTGTTTGATTGGCTGAATAAAATCACGTCATTCAAGTTTTGGTGGATAGAAGACTTCATTATCTACAACTTTGATGAAGGACTCATGTCCAAATTCGTAGCGGAACATCCCCAAAATCCCAGGACAAAACCGGCGCCGGAATTTCACCAAACCGGCGCCGGTTGCATTTAATCCGTTATTATCCCGGTCGGCCGAAGTATAACCGGCGCCGGTTTTACCCTATAACCGGCGCCGGTTATGGTGTTTTTCACTATTATTCCACTCCCGAAGTAAAACCGACGCTGGTCAAGCCTAAAATCGGCGCCGGTTAAGCCCGAATCTGCATAAAACACAAAGACGTGCAGCCATATTTTGATGGGAAAACTCCACTTTCCTTATGATCTGATCAAATATATCTTCCATGCCTGATTGTTGGGCTTGAATAGACTAAAAGATGTCAATCTTTAGCCTATATAAAGCCCCCAATTCATCAAACAAGATCATCATTCCATTCTTGAAGATTAAATTTCAGTTTTTATATTTCCTTTTTGCATTTTCTTGAAGTGTTGGAGAAGAAGCCATTTCTCTCCTCTACAATTGGTTCTAGGTATTATTTCTTGTATGTTATTGTACTTCATTGTTCTTAGTTACACTTTTGTAATTAATATGAGCATTAGAGGCTAAGTTCTTAGCTAAGGCTAGGGATGAACTTCTATGCCCACTAGGTGTTTGATAAAAGTTCTAAACCAATAAATTGTGATTTATCCTTTACATTTTGATTGTTTATGACTATGGTGTACAACATAGAAGTATGTTAAACTTAGTTTATGCTTGCAATTAACGTTGAGGTCTAAACTATGAACATTAAAGGATAAACATATATATTACCGAGAATAGAAATATATCCGGTATTATATGATATGGGTGTGATGTCTTGATATTCAACGGGGTTTTCGGTAGATGAATGTAAGCCGTAACGGGACTTACACGTAACGAAAACCACGCTCTCGCTGCCTTAACCGGAGTTGAGAATATATTAGCGACATCGTATTCATAATTTTTGGTAAAGAACTAATATTCAACCCTATTAAAGCATTTAAGTGATTCCCGAAGCCTTAGTTGTTGTTATCAATCACTTTAATCAAATTAATTTAAGTTATATCTCTGAAAATTAAAAAGAAGAATCAAGTTGTTGTTTTCACAACAACACACAACTCAAAATCCCTGCACTTTACTCATTTATTTATTTAAAATCATCTACTCTCGGACTAAATTAAACAACGTTTCCCTGTGGATTCGACCCGGTATTTTACCGGAATTTATTACTATATCGGCACTTGTACACTTGCAAGTTCAGCCCGGTCAGTGTAGTTGCTCAACAGCTCTTTTATTCCGGTCATGTGGGTTGAGCAGCCAGAATCTAAGTGTCACACATGACCGTCCTGCAAAACAGATTAAGGACTTTTAGGTACCCACCGCAGGATGGGCCCTTCCTTATCAATAGAGAATATCTTTTTGAACATTTCTTTCAGCTGTGATCCAAGGTCAGCAGCCTTTTCAGATAATGTTCTTTGTTTTTTAATTTCTGCTTTTGGTACCCATTGTTGTTTGATTTTAGGAGCAGAGGAGACAAAATGATTGTTTTTGTGTGTGAATGGTTGGTTCGTGACATAAGGTTTGAAAATTTCTTCTTTAGAGAGACGTTGTAAATGTTTATTCGAATGAACTCTAAGAGGATATCTTAAATTTGGAAGATTATAGACACCCTCTACAGTTCTATTCTCAGACTGTTTTCTTTGTTTGCGCTCTCTTTTTTCTTTCTCACGTACAACATTTACATCATGATCAGAACCAAAAGTATCATTGCAAGTATTCACAGACCCAGAAGTAACCAACTTTTCATTGACAATGAAAGTATCAGATTTAAATTCAGAATGATTCAGCTTGGGACACAAGACTGAACTAGAACTACAAGACTGTGACATAGAACTAGATCTACGCTTATTTGAATAGAAAACAACATTTGAACAAGACTTTTTATTCTCAGAAAACATCTTCTTCTTTCCTTCAGCAATCTCCTCTCTCTTCAACTTCCACTCTCTTCTTCTCTCCAATCTTCTACTTACTTCTCTTCCTGTTTTCAAAGGAGATTTGGAGTGAGTGGATGTCTTTTGGAAAAATTTAGATTTGTTCAAATTTCGTTGAGAAGTATCAGTATCGCTAGATGATTGGGAAGTTGTGCCAGATTGAGAGCTTTCTTTTAAAATGGTCAGTTCCTTCAACAACCTCTCCCTCTCACTTTCAAACCCTTTTCTCTCTTCTTCAAAACTTTTTCTTTGATTTTCTAAAGAAATGTGTAAGTTTTCAAATTTTTTGATTAGTGGAGGGATATAAGGTTCTTCTCCACTTGAACCTGAGGTTGAAGGGGGTTCAGGATCCGACACAACTTCCTTCTCAGAAGGATAGGGACTCACACTCTCATCAGTTGACAAAACAGGTTCAACATTTTCATAGCTTTTGTTCAGGGAATCATAACTGAACGGAATTTCCGCTTTAGAAGGATTTGATCGCTTTACCTCTTCTTCTTCTGCGGTTTCCTTTCCATAGGTAAAAGCCATCAACTTGGTCAATCCTAACCCCATGTACTTTTTGTTGTAAAGTTGGAGACAATCAATCTTTTTCAAATTGTTGGGGTTAGTAAAGCCAAGACCTTCCTTTGAGTTATAAAACCGAGTGTCCCTGTTTTGGTTTAGGAAAATTGTTTGTTCAATTTGTCCTCTTTTGACCAGTAGATCTTCTAACTCTTTGATTTTTGTGTAAAGAGAACATCTTTGTTTACGTAGAAAGTCGTTTTCTGCTTTCGCAACGTTTCGTTCTAGTTCTGTGTCACTAACCCTCTTAGTTAGTTCAGCTATTTTCTGTGTAAGCTTCTCTGCTTCTAAATTTTGTTTCTGAACTCTTTCTTTCTCATTTTCTAGTTGTAATTTTCGGGAGTGACTCTTGTCTAGAGTATCAAGTAACACTTTGTAGTTATGATCTAACCTGTCCCTTAACTCCTTTATGGTGTTATCTTTTTCATGTGAGGAATGAACTTTGCAGGTACATGAGTAAGAAGGTTCAGAAGTACTTACAGTGGTGTTTGAGCTTGAACTTTGACTTTTCCCGGGGATCGCAGCATCACCCTTTTCCTTTTCTTCTTCTTCCACAAACGCCATTAGGGCCAGATTCTCTTCTTCTTCTTCATCTGAACTCTCCTCCTGCCACGGGTCATTCTCAGTAAGTGTTGCAGCACTATCATCTTCTTGCTTAGCCATGAACATCTTCTGTTTGTTCCACAACATCTTCTGCTTATAATAGTTGAAGTCCCTTCTCCTTGGTAGGCGACAGTCTTTGATGACGTGTCCAGCCTTTCCACAGTTGAAGCATTTGGGGGGATCTTCTGCTGCAACAGCTCTACTAGAAGAGTTCTGATCATTGTTCTTTGTTTTGTAGTGGGCAGAGGAGGTTCGCAGTTTGTTGGATGAGCTTCCTTTCTTTGAAAATTTCTTGTTGAACTAATTGGTGAGCAGAGCCATCTTTTTCTGCAGATCAGCCAACTCAGATTCAACATCTATTTCTTCTTCACTGTCTTCTTCTTCTGACTCCATCTTAACTCCTTTCTTCTTCTTCTGAACCTTAGATGAACTCTTTGGTTTAGCTTCAATCATGAGTGCTAAAGGATTAACAGAAAAGCTTCCTTCCATCTTAGCAGTGTCATTCACAAACTGTTGGAGGTGCTCATGAAGTGTACAGAGATCCAGTTCATCTAAGTCTAAGTGTTGTCTCAGGTTCTTTACAGTTCTCTTCCACTCAGGGGGCAGGCTCGACAAGAAACGTATATTCATCTCCATGTTTGATTTCACAACCTTGATCTTCCTCATCTCGTTGATCAGTTGCACAAATCTGTTATACGTTTCATGGAGCGCCTCCCCTGGTGCAGCCTTGAACGCATCATAAGCAGTTAAGATGTTTGCTTTCTTCGTCTTTAGTCCAAGATCAGTTCCAATCATCAGCTTTTTCACTTCATCCCACATCTCTTTGGCAGTCTTCATGCTATCAATCAGAATGTAGATATCATTGGGGATAGCTTGCAGCAGATATGTTTTTGCCATGAGATCAGCTTTGATTCTCAACTTGTGAGCTTCAGTGTACTCACCTTTTGTCTTCAGTCTTTTCACAAAGTTAACAGGTGGATTGTTTACATCTGAAGCATCTATTTCTGTATAGATCTCAGCAGGACCTTGTGTGAGCGATTCAAGCATGGCAGATGAATTATCTTTTCCTTCCAGAAAGTTCAAGAATCTTGTCTTCCACATTTGATATTCTCCTTTTCTGAGGATGGGTGGTCTGTTGTCATTTCCAAGTGCTAATGCTTCCATCTTTACTGTTTGAGCCTTAAAAGATCGGTCGAGTGTTTTGATCAGGAAAAAAAAATTAAGATGCAGAATGTCGAAAACCTAGTTCAGGAAATAGTTCGAAAACTAAAGTTCGAGAAGTTCTATCGAGAACCAGTTTTCGATATTGAATATCGAGAACCTGTTTATCGAGAAGCTGGATTCGAGAAGCTGTATCGAGAACTTCAGTATCGAGAAGCTAAGTTCGAGAACTTAGTTTCGAGAACTGAGTGTCGAGAAGCTGTTTCGAGAACCTGCAATTCGAAAACAGAGTTTCAAATATTTAGTATCGAAAACCGAGTATCGAGAAAGCAATCTCGAGAACTCAGTTCGAGAACTCGTATCGAGAACGTAGTATCGAGATCCTGCAAATCAAAAGTTCATTTTTAAGCAGTTTAAACAACTCTTCAGAGAAGTTTTCGATCTCGAGATTCTTCCTGTAGAGTTTTCAGCCCGAAAAACCTACTTATATGTCGAAAACTCTGCTTTTCGACATCATACTATCAAGAAATCAAAAATATCAAGTTTACTGAAATCAAAAGATAAGATATACCCTTGGTTCGTTTTTGAACGACGAATCCAATGGTATAACTTTTACAGTGTATCGATCAGAAACGGGATTACAATGATTAAAACAGAGAAATATCGAAAAGTATGAAAACAGAGAAACTTCGAAAACTTCTTCGCGACTGATCAAACTCGAGCAGGCTCTGATACCAGTTGTTCGTCCCAGTATATGCAGACTAACGATCAGCTAGATGGTATTCATCGATAAACAGAAGAAAAGAAGATCTGATAATGATAAAGAGCTATCGAGAACAGAGAAATTCTTCTTCTATTGTATCGAGAACTTAATTTTGCAGCGTAAGGCTAAGAGTGTATTGATCGATATCGGTACCTGTACACAAGGCGCATATTTATAGGCGCTGTACAGGTTACCGATTTAGGTAAACCTTGAGGTTTGGGTCAAGGCCTTTTTGGGCCTTATTCCCTTTAACCTATTTATTACATAATGATTACTAATCTAATACCATAAATGGTATAACTAGTCTACTTTATTAAACAAGACATTACAGACAAACTTGACTCACAATAAAAGTTCTAACACTATCCTCTCACGAGCAGCGAGGATCAGTGTGCACAGCTGTGCAGCCACCCTTTCTCGGACGTACCTCGCTTGTCCATCATCAGCGGACAACTAGGTGACCAATCGGCCTCCCCTGAGCATACCTCGGCTTGACATCATCAGCAAACAGTCGCACAACTGGCCTTTCCGGAACACATCTCGCCTTACCATTAAAGAAGTCACTCAATCAAGAACTGAGGGGACTAGCCTTCCTTTGCTTTATTTTAAGGTTCCGGTATACTCTTTTTCCTTCACTAAGATTTTTTCCCACTGGATTTTTTTTCCTAATAAGGTTTTAACGAGGCACCCCTTCATCATGAACAAAGGAAGAGTTCTCCTGGTCGGAACAATGTAGACTCCATCCTATCACAAGCAATTGGATCTAATTCAAGGCTCGTTAATGACTGGTCGGCCGGACCAAGAACCAGACCAAATCCAAAACAACTTAACTACTCCCTTTTAACCGAGTCTACTACTCGACTAAGGGAGTGGGGGACTCGTGTTGGGATAATGGGCCGAGTCCAAGACTATCGGCCCGCTACACCCGAGCTTTGGCCCGACCAAGCTCAGAACACAGTCCGGCTAGCGGATATTGGTCTGAGATTACTTAATTACTTATTGGGCTGGCTAGCCCATTAGCGTCAGTATTAGTTGATAAATCGGGCCAAACCCATGTAACACTTAATTGGTGGGCTATTGCATACGCTTATAAATAGGCCACCAACATCTTGTATTCTCCTACGTTATTTAACTATACTGGAATGATGCTAGTTTGTCTAATCGGGATATTTTCTACCAACAAGTAGTAATAATGATAATTATTATTATTATTATTAAGATTATTATTATTGTTATTTAAATGGAGTTGGGATTCATATTTCAAATTCCAATTAAAATCGGGGAGTAATTAGGCAAGAATAGTGGTCATGTTTTGCTGCCAAGACTTGCCACTCGTTATTTCAAGAATCCATTCAAGAAAAATGATGACATATAGGATCATTAGTTTCACTGTTTCAGACTTTCGATATATCATTTATGTGGTTAAGGTGAATCAGTTGTTCTTTTCACCTGATCTAAATATTTCTGATCTGATTTTTTAAGTTCTAATCTGATCTGATCTGAATTCTTTTGATCTGATCTGATCTGAATCTTTCTGATCTGAATCTTTGTGGTCTCGTCTGAATCTTTCTGATCTGATCTGATCTGAATCTTTCTGGTCTAATTTGATTGCATCTGATCTGATCTAATCTGAATTTTTCTAGTCTGATTTGATTTGAACATTTCTAATCTGATTGAGGATTTATTATTAAAATTATTATTATTATTATTATTATTATTATTATTATTATTATTATTATTATTATTATTATTATTATTATTATTATTATTATTATTATTATTATTATTATTATTATTATTATTATTATTATTATTATTATTATTATTATTATTATTATTATTATTATTATTATTATTATTATTATTATTATGCTCTGATACCAATTGTGGTTCGTTACGCTTACCGCTACACTAAAAGCAATTAATGATAGTGTAGTGTAGCACACTGACATTCATGTAATTCTCATGTTTATGTTTGTATTTTTAATTAGTTTTGATTGATTTTTAGTTTGGAAATTACACACTTTTGGTGTAATAGTTCAGATTGTAAAATATTTGTAATTTGTGTAGATTAGATTTATTCTGAGCTCAAACAGGTCCAAGAGCACTTTAGGGACCATTGGTGAACATCACCAGTTGAAGGAAGGTGCAAAATCTCAAGACAAAATGAAGATTCTGATTTTTGGTGTTGTACCCGGTCAGGTATGACCTATACCCGATCGGGTAAGTTGCTGAAAAATCAAATCGGATCAACCCGGGAACAAGGCAACATGCAGGGAAGATTTTGACAACGATCGAGTGTCCATACCCGATCGGGTGGCCGACATACCCGATCGGGTATGTCCCAGTTTTTTATGCTTCCGCAAAGCAACCGAGTACCCGATCGAGTGCTCTTAAAGCCCGATCGGGTACACGACCCTGCAAGTCTAAAAAGCCTATAAATAAACCCCATTTCCTCCCCATTAATTCACCAATTCACATATACTTCTAAGCTCAGCCTAGATAAGTTCTTTCGTTATATTTTCTTCATGTTTAGTCTCCAAATGAGGAGCTAAACTCTTCCATCTTGGTTTTGCTACTTTGAAGCTTAATGAATTGTAAGTTGTGAGTTATTTTCTTTAATCTTCTTCCTTGAATATTAATTAATTCCTATTCCTATTTCATATTAATATTTTGAGCATTACTTAAAGGATCAACTAGTTTTGTTTCATATATTAATTATTACTAGAATCGATCGACGAATACGCTTGTTAATCGTTCGGTTGTTTCACGGTAGTAAACTTGGGTTATTAATGCATGCGTCTCATGGTTAATGAACCAAGGGGAATTAATTATGTTGATAAAACCAATAAACCGCTTGTGTTGAGGTTATCAATTTCAATCGTTTTCATCTTGATTTTATTGCTATTATCGGGTTAGTATATGGCGCGTGTTCTATATTGATTCGGTAGTAAGTTTTATTAATGAACGTGTCTCGTTATTAATAACTACCCTCGATGAATTGGATATACTCCTCGATTGAGTATTCGAGAGGAAGATAGTTAAAGATATAACCGGGATCGATGAACATTTCATTAAGTGGATAAAAGCAAAGCCAAGTCTTCATCTCTATTAAGTAAACCACATAAGTCGTTCATCTTCGTATTTAATTAAATTAAATCACTCAATCCTAAACCCCCCTTTTATTTACTAGTTTTATAAAAAGAGAATTATTCTTTTCCCTGTGGATACAAACCTTACTTCATTATACTACGTATAATCGTTGTATTGTATTATTACTTTGGGTGCACACCACGACAAAGTGCACGTCAAATTTGGCGCTGTTGCCGGGGAAAGGCAATTAATTTTTCTTTTTATTTTATTTTAAGGAAAATCAAATCAAAAATATATACTTAATAAGAAGTATAAAGATTTCTATTTCTTCTTAGCTTTTTAGTATATGGCTAAATATCGTTCACTGAACGAAATCACTTACCAAATAAACCCCGAAATAAAACAAACTCTCGAGCGGTTGAAAAATAAATTCTCAAGCTCCGACTCAGGAGAATCCTCAAACGCTAGCTCTAGTTCTAGCGAATCTGAAGAGCCATTTCACATGGCTAATGAAACAAGAACTTTGAGGGAGCTCACGGCTCCAAACCTCAATCAACAACCGTTATGTATTACCTTCCATACACTCAATGAGGGTCATACATTTGAGCTAAAATCTGGGCTCATTCATCTATTGCCATCTTTCCATGGCCTGAGAGGAGAAGACCCGAATAAACATCTTTCGGAGTTCCACATCGTTTGCACAAGCATGTGCCCAAACGGTGTCACCAAAGAACAAATCAAGCTGAGGGCCTTCCCATTCTCTTTGAAGGACACCGCGAAGGATTGGCTTTTCTATCTTCCTTCGGGGAGCATCAACACATGGGCACAAATGAAGAAGTGCTTCCTTGAAAGGTACTATCCCGCGTCCATTTCATCATCTCTCAAGAAGCAAATAAGCAACATTGAACAAAAAGATGATGAATCCTTGTATGAATTCTGGGAGAGATTCAAGAAGCTATGTGCTAGCTGCCCCTATCACGGATACCCTCATACACCGAACAAGACCCCATTCTCTACTTCTATGATGGTCTTGTGGATCAAGATCGCCACATGGTGAATGCAGCGTCTGGAGGGGGCATTGTCAACAAAACCCTTTCTCAAGCAAGAGATCTCATCTCAGAGTTGGCCGAGAACTCTAGACACTACAATGGGCAGTCCTCAATTCGTAGAGTTGCCGCTGCGGAATCAACATCATTATTGGAGAGTCAAGTTGCCGGCTTGACTTATTTGGTTAAGGATTTCCTCTTAAAGTCCAAGACCCAAGAAGTCAAGGTATGCGGAATTTGTACACAACAAGGGCATCCCACTGACTCATGCCCAACTCTTCAACAAGACAATACAGAGCAAGTCAACGCCTTGGGTTTCCAAGGACATCAACAAAGGAGGTACGACCCATTCTCAAACTCTTACTACCCCTGATTGAGGGATCATCCAAACTTGAGGTATGGAAACCCCCAACAATCCAACCCAGCTTCTCAACCACCTTTCAACAATCAAGGCTCAAACTCTCAACCTAATATGTCAACTGATGACATGATACGAGCTTTGACCTCAAACATGGTTACCATGCAACAAAACATGGGACAATTTCAACAAACCATGATACAATTCCAGCATGAGACAAAGTCAAGCATTAGAAATCTGGAAACTCAAGTTAGCCAAATTTCAAATGCCGTAAGCCGACTTGAAGCAAAGGACTCGGGTAAACTTCCGTCTCAAACGGAGCAAAACCCGAGACAACATGTAAATGCAATCATGTTGAGAAGTGAAAAGGAAGATCAAAAGAGTGTGAAGGTTAACCCTGAAGAAGAAGCTCACTCGGAGGAGGGAATCACAAGGGCAAAACTTCCCCCACTATATGAACTAGTAGCCCCATTTCCCGAGGCGCTGAGGGAGACAAGGAAGCCGGAAAAAGATGCTGACATCTATGAAACTTTCGCCAAGTGTGAGGTAAACATTCCGCTCCTTAACTTAATGAAGAGTGTCCCCCGTTTTGCTAAATTTTTAAAAGAATTATGCAAAACAAACAGGCAAAATAATTTAAAAAGGAAACAAGAGGTTAAGGTGAGTGAACTTGTCTCGACTATATTTCAAAAGAGACTCCCCGAAAAATGTAGCGATCCGGGCATGTTCACTATCCCTTGCAAGATAGGAAGCACCACATTTTCTAAAGCCTTGTTGGATTTAGGGGCATCTATAAATGTCATTCCTTACTCTGTTTATAAATCCTAAGAACTTGGCCCACTACATCAAATAGGTGTAGTGATTCAACTAGCGGATCGTTTTAATACTTATCCGAAGGGTGTAATAGAAGATGTGCTAGTAGAAGTAGAAAATATGGTTTTTCCTGTTGACTTCTATGTCCTTGAAATGGGAAATGATGACCAAACGACACCCATCCTGTTGGGTAGACCTTTCTTAAAGACTGCAAAAACAAAAATTGACGTGTCTAGTGGTTCATTAACTTTAGAGTTCGATGACCAAAAAGTAGAGTTCAATATCTTTCACTCTACGAAAAAACAAATTAAAGTTCAATCTCTTTGTTCTTTAAATGTTTTTGAACCATAAGAACCAAAGTTTTTTAAGGAATTTGTTAGAATCCCAATTTTTCAATGTAAAGAGGAAATTAAGCATGGGGAATCATCTTTAATTGGGAGGGAGCTGTCAAATTAGAACAGACGTCCGGTCTTACTGGAAAAGACCGATGAAGAAAAATGAAACTCGGCCAAACAAGGTTGTTAAAAAGGGAAGGGATGTTCATGATCCCACATAAAACTGAAAAAGAAAAATAAGAATAAAACGTCGTGCCACGACGTTAAATAAGGCGCTTCTTGGGAGGCAACCCAAGCTAAGGTACACAATTTTCATTTTTCTTTTTAATTCTTTTTCGTATGAATGTCAATTTTGAGAGAATGGAGGACAATTCTCCAAAGAAAAGGCAAGATAATCGGGTTTTCAAAGTTCAGGAAAACATCCAATCGGGCACAATCACTTACTTGTTCGGATCCGAGCTAAAAAAATGGACAAAATCAAAACCCAGGGTAATATACCTGATCGGGTGACACCTACACCCAGTCGGGTATATGCGAAAATAACAAAGGTCAGGGTCGAGTACTCTATACCCGATCGAAGCCATAGTCACACGCCACTCCCCCTTTATAGCACATGCGAAGCGCCACACGGTTCAATTGCACCGGCAGGCTGGCAGATTGCTGGCACCGCATACCCGTGGCCCAATAACGGCGACACATGTAATTGTGATTGGAGAGATAGTTGGGACAATTGGCTGATTAGTACTGTGCCTAATAGAATTTGTCTTTCATGTACCAGGACGCACGTGTGTTTATCCAGAATATTCTTTGTGGTAATTGTCAGGGTGATGTGGCCCTTGCGTAGTGCCAGTGACATGGCGATAATTTGTACACCACTTGATTGCTAAAATGTCTAAGTCCATAGTTTGTTAGTGAGGCCCTGAGCTCCGCAAACGAGGTCAGAGCCCGGGCGTGGCGAATAATTCCTGGAGGTTTTTACCCAGGTCTTCCATTTGTAGAGTAGTGGCGATTTCATACTTCTGTTGACTTTAGTTGACTTTGAGTCCGTACACAAGGTCAGATCTAGTACCGACCCCGATGTGCTCAAGGTCGGCCTCGGGTTTAGCCTTGTCTTGGTGATCTGGGTGTCTGTTGTTCGGACCGACCTCAGCTAGGTGTTCTGGAGACTTCTTTGTTCGTGAATGTTTGATACCCTTGGGGTACATGGGAATATACTCCATCATGAGTCCCCCACTCTCTGAGGCGAAAGTTTACATGAGGTGATAGAGAGTGATCCTTTAATCTTCTGAGCTTGTGCGCCCGGCGGGGGCACCTCTCTCCATGGTCACAAAAGGGGTTCCTTATTAAAAACTCCGCTGAAGAAAAAAACATGTGGATAAAAAAACCTAAAGGAGGAAAAAGAGTACATTCTGCTTTGAGGCGACCTCCGGAGAAGAAGAAGGCGCCCCTCTGCTAAGAGGAGATGAGCTCGAGCTCGAACACCCACTATTATCATTCTAAGTTCTTGTTCCTGTAAGTTAGTTGCTACATCCTTGGCCGAGGGTTTATAAAAAATTTAAATTTAAAGTAAAATTTATGAACTCGGTATTTGGTTATACTTGTTTGGTGATGTAGACAAGGTCGTTGTTGTGTTCTGAGTTGTCTCTTGAATGACCTTTGACTTTTTATTTATGCCCGATTCCCCCACTTACCAGTCCCCGACTCTTGTGTACCTCGAGAGAAATTCTAAGTGTATAAGAGTATGAACTTGAGAGGGACGAGGTAGTGCTTGTGAAGTTTGGTGGACTTAGGAAATTTAAGAGTTCGCATTTGGCAAATGTTGTAGCGTGTAGTAACATTGATGTGCACAATCAGATTTTTGAGAAAATATTCCTTTTGCATTATTTGAATTTATGAGACGTTTTGTCATTAAGACAAGACTGAAGAGACTTTACGACACCATCACTGCAATTTTACACGCCTTTTTGGAAAAACTTTTTAGTCTCTTGGGCAAGTGCTTTCTAGTCAGACACGTGTCTTTCCCCTTCTTGATTTTAAAGAGAAATATAAAAGGCGAAGCCTTCTTCTCTTTCTGTTGTTCTTTCTTCTTGCTTTCGAACTTCCAGAGCTTTCAAGCGACCGCAGAGTTCCCAACTTCATTCCAGCCAGAGTTTCTGCACTCCTACTCCGTCGTTGACTTCTTTTCACAGGTTAGACCTCATGTTCCTTCTATGTGTGCTTTATTCGTCGCTTGTTCGTCGGAAAACCCAAAAATGGGATTTTTCCATCATACTGGTTTTTTGGGCGTTGGGGTAACCTTAGCGCCACAATTGGGCTATAATTGGCACCCACAGAATCGGAATCTCACAAGGATGTTGATTCCGACCTTTGATTTTGTTTATGGAGTTGGATTTTAGTCCATTAACCTCAATTTCTTATTTTGTATTGTACCGTCATTTTGCAGGTTTTTGAGAACATCGTGTCTCAGTCTAGATCCGCCAGTACCGGTGAGACGGCTTATTGTGACCTCGCGTTGGGGTATGATGATGCTGAGGCCATGAGGGAGGGAGGCATTGATGAGGAAGCTGATGATGCGGCTTATGCGCTAGACATCGCTCCTCTCTATGTTGTGAGGGCCCAAAGGGGTGAGCGGAAGAGGAGAGGCGTCAACACCAATGAGATTGGCATTTAGCCGATAACGGCCCATTAGAGGATCACTGCTCCTTTTCCGATCATGAATGGAACGAGGCTAGGCGCCTAGTCGGGCCCACCGTCGACATTGTGAGACCTGACGTCAGCAATCTCCCTTCTTCTTGTCCTCCCAGATTCTTCATGATTCACAAGGACGCATTGGTCCACGGCTTTCGCTTTCCGTTGCATCCCTTTGTCCGAGACTGCCTCAATTGGGTTGGGTTGCTCCCCTGCCAGATAACCCCCAATGTGTTCTACCTTATTGCCGGCTTCTTATTGCATTCCCATGAACTGGGTTTGGAGGTGAGTGTGGATCTCTTCTGTCACCTATTCCAGATCGGCCTCAACCCCTCGAGGGGGGACCATGGTTATGCTGCCATCGCGCAGTCCCCAGTAAAAATGGGTTCCACAACACCCCCACTTCCCACCACGGGTGGGAAAATAGTTTTGTGTTCGTCTGTACCAAAAGGGAGGAGGGGTCTCCCTTTACTACCGAAGGCTCAAACACCTTCCAAAGGCACAACGCTGGAGATGGTAACCACCAGTCTCTACTGCAGGTATTGTGCTTGATTCCATTTTCATGAGTTATTTAATCCCTTTTGTCTCGTTTTGTTGACGTGGGCCTTTGCTTTTGTATTGTGCTTTGTTATATGGATGTCTTGTCTGTTCTCTTCAGGTGCCTAAATATTTCTGAGCTTCTTGATCTTACCCAAGGCAAGAATAAGAACATGAGGAAAAGAAGCCCTCCAAGGGTGTGAAAGAGTCTGAGCCCTCCCCAGTGGCTCATCATCATCATCATCACGGGATAACGGCGATGATGCGAAGGATGCCACTGGGCAGTCTGATGTTGCGGAAGAGGAGCACGACGAGGAGCCCGCAAATGGGGAAGATCTGGCACTAGTACAAAATATGGATTTAGTAACTAACCTTTAATATGGGTTCATATTCAACCGTTATGGAAACCACACGCGGGGTAAATTTTATAAAGAATAAAAAGGTGCATTACTGGACGAGGCAGAATTATAAATATTAATTTTTATTAATAAGGGTTAAATTTTTAACTGATATAGAAACTGAACACGGGGTAATTTTCATAAAATAGACTAACACGGGTCACACAATTAGTTTTTTTCATTTTTAAAAAAATCATTCATTCAACGTCAGGTCTGCTAAACCCCTTGCGAAATACCCGGTGAAAATTAATGAGCAACGGATGTAAACACCCAGGCTAAGAAATTACAGAGTCTGCTTCAACCCTTCTTCTACGCCACATCGCTCTGGACTACGGACATCGCAGCTCCTCTACTCGACATCTCGCGATTTCGTAAAGGAGAAACGAGCGAGGGCAACACATAGAGATGTAACCACAAGAAGATGGATGACAAGGACAAAAAAGCTGAGGACCGTTCTCACTGATAGACCAGCGCTCCCACGTCACGAGCTGCCGATCTTCCATCGCATACGGCCTCTATCCACCCCCACAGTCCCCCTCACCTTTATATTGCCCGATTCAGCTATATAAAGTATTGTCATGCTAGACATGTGATATTTGAGTATTCTTTTACTTGGGGTTTGATTTAGGTAAACTATCGTCTATAGAGTTTGTTTGATTTGTTTATGATTGGAAATAGATGCTAGAAGTTTCGCTAGTAGGGTTTTCAATTTGCAGTGACTATAATGTGTTTGTAGGAATGTCTCAATGAGATTTTCTAAACCTGAAATATTATTTATTGAATTTAGCCCAATTTGAAAAATATAACGTAGCTTTAATTAACTGCTTTTCTAATTATAATTGATGTAATATTTATAATTACATCTTTGCACACACAATACAAATTGATCCCATACATACTTTTGCATTTGCAACTTAAATTAATTCTAATTACATATTTCGGTATTTCACTTGTTCATTATTTAATTTGTTTTTTTACTGTCATTTTTTAAAAACTATAAATTATCTGACTAATATGTATTTCTGAGTAATATTATAATTTGATTTTGGACCCATGACCAAAATTAGTACCCCACTGCCTACAATGACAGAAAAACATACATAGATCTAGACATCATATGCTCGAATCATCATGTTAAGCTCACAATGCAATGAACCATTCTATCTCCAGTCCAAGGTTGTGTCTTGACTCCAAGGTATGAACTATTATGTATTGTAGAGAAACCATACTTTTTAAGTTACTTGAATGTGATTGTTGAATTTGAGAAAATTTGAGTCAACTTTACTATGGAGACTTTACAAACACCTTAAGCTAGCAATTCGGTTTATTTTGCCTAATGTTGGGATATTAACCCACTGTATTTGATTCTTTAAAAAGTTATGTCGATTATTACTTTTTTTGCTCTGTCCAGTTTTACAGTTTGATATAATTTCTAGATTATTTTCCCCTTTTAACCTTGTAAATATTAATGAGTTTTCATAATCTAATGCTTCTTTATTTGATCCAGTGAGTTAAGTAAAATAGATCGATCGTAAAGGCATTACGGAGCTGGTATTATAAAGCAATGTATTGACATTATACAATATAGTTTGGTGCTGATGATTGCAACGCCGTTGGTGACTGTGATGCATGGGTGGAAATAGTTCGAATGGTATTTTCTTAACCTGCCTCTATTAGTGACTTTGAAGGATTTTCTAAAAAATTAAACGATTGTTTTTAGTTGAATAAAGAGTGTATAAAAAAATTGTGGAGACTCGGGATTAAGCATTGAATACCACGAAGGTAATTGAATGTAATTTCTGTTATATTTCATATGAATATTAACTTTTTTTGTACGAATCACAGAATCAAGAGTCACAGATTTTAAGAATTTTCTAGGTTATATGTGAATTTTTTTCTATATAAAAACACATGTTGCATTCTATTTGACAGGCAAGAAAAAGATTTTAGCATTTTGACGACCTTATGGAAGCTTGTGATATGGAAATAGTGTGAAGTGAATGTCATGAAACAAATGTCATCCTTCTCTTAATTGCGCCCATCATTTTGACAATCTCTTCATAGTTCATACAGTTGAGTTATCAGATGCTAAATATGTGAAATTTATATTTGATCATGGCTGGAAGTTTTCCTTTTCTGTGGAAGATGATGGGGCAGATAACCTCTGGTTTTAAAGTAGATTGGGACAAATGGGTTGATGAAGACAAAGAAGATGAAAAATGTGGACATCCTTGGATGGGCGGGATGGGCTTTAGTGATGATTTTGACTTTCTGAACCACAACATGGATGGTGGTGATCCTGAAGGGTTTGGAAATTTAAGTGCTGGTGCAGTAAGGGATAATGACAATGATGAGAGCGATCTTGAAGAACACAAGGAGATACAAGTAATATCTGGGAGCAGTGGACCTGAATAACATGCTTCAACCCAATCAACCAATGATGCAGTGGCGGTTTGAGTTGTCCTCCTACTTGCTATTCTCAGTCACTTGGATGTTGTATATATTTAGGATGTTTTTACTTGGACTGTAATTTGTCCCAGACTAGATCAGACCGGACTTGGATAGTTATAAAAATACAAAGAAACCAAACCAGTTCAGACCAGACCAACAAATTACAGTCCAAGTAAAAGAATCCTTAGAAGATTCTAGTTTTTTCAACTAATTGTTATAGGAATGGCTTTACCCCGTTCTTGTAGAACTGTATCATCCACGTGCTCAACCATACATTTTGTTTTTTAGATTTGACTGGGAGTAACATACAACGTGTGTGCCTGTTGTTTTTAATATGCTACGCGTGCCTTTCTAATCAAACGTTTTTTTTTTTGCAAATACGACCGACTTTTCATAACGGTTATGAAACAACCGATATTAAAACTTTTTCGTAAGGGTTCAATTGACCGACAAAGAATAATGCGCACTTTTAATATCTCCGAGAACTATATCAGTTGGGAACCGATATTAAAACACATTTTAAACCCATATTAAAAGCTATTTTTCCACTAGTGTGGATGATGAGCGCGAAGAGGGCGACGAAGAAAAGGACGAAGATGATGAAGGTGCTAAGGATGCCGATGGGCAGACTGATGTCGAGGCCGGCGGGAATGGCGATGAAGATGCCATGGGGGCTACTCACCAATCCCATGTTGAGGATGCGGCTGTTGCCTCTCCCCATCAACCAGACGTGGTGATGGTGGAGAGTGATGATGATGGTAATGGTGATGTTTCCAACAAAGGTGGAGATGAGGAGACCCTGCAACAGATGTAGGCTATCTAGCCCGAGAGAATGCCCAGCCCAGCTCTGTGGATGGCCAAGGTACAGGGTGGGAAGCTAGGCAACCTAGTGGTCAGGGGGCTGGTCCCGAGAACCAGAAGTTCAAGTATTATATGATTCGGGATTGCATCTTCATTGCGGAGACGATTTCTGGCACAGAATTCTTGATCAGGATCCGCCCTCCTTCCGATAGCTTGATTCTGGGAGAGACGGCCACCAGGGTTATTGCTGACGAACTCAACACCGACGCCCTCCAAGTAAGTATCCAATCTCTCTCTCTCTCTCTCTCTCTCTCTCTCTCTCTCTCTCTCTCTCTCTCTCTCTCTCTCTCTCTCTCTCTCTCTCTCTCTCTCTCTCTCTCTCTCTCTCTCTCTCTCTCTCTCTCTCTCTCTCTTTTTGGTGTTGTCCTTTTGATTGTTGGTGTTGTTGTTCTTTACTTACTTGGCGTTCATGAGTCCACAGACGGCTTTCCTAAGACATGAAATGGACCGGAGGGCTGATGAAGCAGGGCTCTGTGCCCGCAGGGGGCAGAGTAAAGAGATGTGCCTCCCTCGCGACAGACACCAAACTAGGCAAGCCCGGGATGCTGCGCTGCTAAGGATAGCAGAACTTAAGCAGTGTGATCGTGAACAGCCCCCCGGGTGGATATGGCCCTTGACCATATCGGTAGAGCCTTGAAGCATTCGGATGAGGCTGAACGGAGGGCACTGGCTGCCGAAACAAGGGTTGTCGCCCTTGAGGCAGAGCTTTCAGAGCGCCAGGGCCACTTTGACACCCTAAAGGCCACTGCAGATGAAGCTGTAAAAGCCCTGTTTGAAGCGGAGCCTTTTCTATTGCTCATACACTAAGCAAATTTGGAAATATTTTATAGGCCTTTTTGACATTCCTTTTCCCATTGATAATATTTCTATTTGACAAATTCTAATCTCTTGGTGGCTGGAGGCAGGCTCCAAGTCTTTGTTGGACATTTTCAAGCATACTATTCCTGGTCTTGTTTTATGGAACTTGTGGAAAATTTATGCCGATACCATTTGGGGGAATTTACAGAATCCTAAGCTGCCTAATTTTGTTATAAACAAAATCAAATTATTCATCCAAGACTGGTCAATGGCTAAGCTTTTGAAGGTTGAATCTAATCCGTCAAAGATGTTATTTGATGACCAATTCCTTCCTAGGTCCTTCCAGAAGACTAAAAGCAGACTTCAGGTTGTGAAGTGAAAATTATCTGCATCGAGTTTTAAACTAAATGTGGATGTGCTGCGTTCGAAATCCAAAAACTTTGTATGGGTGCTTTCCTTTCCTATTGCAGCTAGGTCGAGTGTTGAAGCTAAGATGTATGCTCTGGATATAGCGGTAACATGGGCTATAGAGCAGGGATTTGGGGATTTTGAGGTTGAATCAGATTCTATGTCTGTTATCAAGGTGATTGAGGATGGAAACATATATGGAAGATGGAGAGGTTTGGTTGAGCAGGTGTGCAGGTGGATGATTGAACATGGTTTGTCTTTTGGAAATATGTTTAGGGAGAAAAATTGGCCAGCGCACTACTTATCCAGATTCAATCATGATGCCAGCTCATTAAAGGTTTATTATTCCATTAATGATTTGAGTAGTATTATTAAAAAGGCTTTAGGTGCAGATAAGTTTTGTCTTTATTACTTCGTTATTAATTTATTCGATGTAGTTTATTAAGGTGTATTTTAATTGGGTAAGATTTGGTCCCCTCAATTTTCTATTATTTTTTTCTCATTTACGTTGCTTATATATGTAAGAGGAATGCCTCTAAGGAGGTTTTGGTCTAGTCCCCTTCTTCTTTTGTATGCTTTCTTTGGTTTCTAATGAAATTTTGGCAAATGTTCCCCGACATTTGCCCCTCTGGTTTTGGTGGTTTGCCGTCGGGTTAAAAAAGGCGGAGGACAACACCATACGCTCTGAGGAGAGAGCAATGACAATAGAAGTTAGAGCCCGCGATGTTGGGGTGGGGACATATGTCTACATGGCTGAGTGGAAGAAGATGACTGACCTGATTGAGCACGTGTGTGAGGAAAAAACATAGCTCCAGCACAACCTTAATGACATGACAGGCCAGGCCAACTCCATGGCTCGCCAAGAGGAGCAGCTGCAGGAGAACCTGGTGACTGTCTCTCAGAACAATGTTGAACTGGAGAAGGGCTACAACTGATGCGGGAGAATGTCACTATTGTTGTTGAGCATGGTCTGACCTTGGAGAGGCTTAAGTCAGAGCATGTTGCTGCTTTGGAGCTGGATAAAGCTGCTCCTGAGCAAGTAAGGAAGCTTGAGGATGAGCTGCGAGTTGCGAAGGACGGTGTCGTGGTTAACTTCAAAGCTTCTTACTCCAGTGATTCCCCAACTCTGGAGTCGGTTTCTTGGCTGCACAACGTTATGGGCCGGGTATGCATATCAACAGTTGGCTGACCACTGGTGAGGGATGGCGTTTTTGAAGGAAAAACTGCTGCAATCACTTGAGTTTGGCGAATGCAAGATGCAGCAGGTGATCTATGAACACTTGGCCAAAGTGCTACCAGACTTTAGCGATAGAAGATATGGGTTGCCTAGTGTAACACCCCCAAATTTCCCACCCAAAAATACATTTGAATAATGATTTATTCAAAGTAAATAATTATTTATTCGAATACATCAGAGTCTTGCAGCGGAAAATTCAAAGGGAAACAGGGGTGTTACCGCCACACTCGGTTCTCACATAACCGAGTGCACAGGCTATCCACCACCAACAAAATAAAATTTTCCATAATTAACTGTTCAACTACAATTCTTTAAAATTAAGACTAAAATAAATTACTCAATCACTTTAGTCTATGTGTTCTAGCAGAAGCTCTCGAAATCAACTTCAATATGATCCTCAATTCCTGCACAAATAAAGTACAGAAAGAAAAACACAAAGAAACAAAAATTAGCTGGAAATGCTAAGTAAGGCCCACCCAACCCTGTAAAATAATCATGTTTGATACTATATATCATTTTGTGAAAACATTTGGGAGGAAACCTTATGAAACACTTCATACAAACTTCTCATCACAAATCACATGTAAAATAATATTATTCCAAATATAGGTACATATATTTAATCAAAGCCAAAAGTATTACTTTGGAAATCCATAAATAATTTAATAACCTCAACCACCTCAAATTCAACCCAATCCAAAAAAACATAACACACTCAAATAATCCAATATAATATAATTCAATTCACCTCAATCAAGTCCAACCAAATAATCCAAATCACCTCAATTCCAAGGAAATTCACCTCAATACCAATGAAATCCAAGTCCAATTAAATCCAAATATAATCCAATCATTCAAACTCAATCAAAACCAATGGAAGCCGAACTCCTACCTTAAGTGTGCACACCCCCTGAAAGAGATTCCAAGCTCTCCGGGTAGTAAAAAGTCCGAGTAGTCGGGATTTTTCTACCGACTACTACAATTAAGCTGGGATACTCCGCTTTTGGGAGATCTCCGGTGGAATTAGACTTATAGTCATTACCACTCACCAAATCCACATTTCTCCAGGTACTCACAAAATCATAATTCAATCTCAAAGTTCAAGTATCATAACCTCAATCAAAATGGATATGAAATCCAAATTCCACAAAATTATTCACAATGAAATTAACTCCAACTCATCATACTCAAATATACCATAAATAGTCCAAAATATAGGATACTTCATAAATAGCTCAAATGTCAAATCTCGATCCAATAACAATTCATATGTAAATTCAAATGCTCAAAATATCACCCAATATAAAATACTCAAATCTCAAATATATATAATTCACAATCACAATTGATAAGTAAAATCTCATTAACTATCAATTACTCAAATGATCTCAAATAACTAGTCACAAATAAATATATGGGAAAAGCATGAAATTTGGTTGACATAGTACTTACCTCGAATCGCGACAAATCCTAATTGAAGCTACTAGCTTGATCTTCTCCAAATTCACCTTCTAGAATATTAAAATTCTAGAATTAATAACTGCTCTAGTCCTTTACGGATTATTAACCAATTATGATTAAATTCATTCTTTCATGAATAAGCACCTTTATTCATTTATTCGAATAATAATTTATTAATCCAAAAAAATCTCTTTAGTTCAATCTGTCTAATTACCCGGTTCTACTGGAATATCAACGTCTGTTTTATTCCATCCAATTTGGTCAGCCAGTTCGTTTTACTCAGTCTATCTACTTATATCAAATTTGGATTCATACGGCCAAATTTACATTTATCAGTTCAATTCAGTTTCTATAATTTCGGCTCAGTCTTGTATTTCTATTAATATTTACAAAGTACCCTATTAAAATGAACATGGTCAGATTGGGTATTACTTGTAATGAAATTAACCGAGTTCATGATTTTCATCATTATCATTCATATTTGTATTATTAAAGTTATTATAATTATTAATGCTCCTGTCCAAACTCTATGAGTAGATTAACCACTTCCGATTAACAAATCTTAAGCCCAATTATTAGGAAGACATGCGGCCAGAAAAATAAAACAAACCATACGCATTTCATCTTCTTTGCCTAATCGGTGTAGACGCAGGGCTAAGAGACCAGAGACGGCCTTACCTATCTTGGCAGAGGATGGCCCGGCAGTGGTCCTTTGCTTCCAGTGCCCGTCTCCGGCGTTCGTTCCTTCTCCGGCGTGGAAAGTTCGTTCAGTCCGGCGATTGGGTGGCAGTGGTCTCCTCCTCCAGGCGCGCTCTCTTGTTACTCCAGCGACTCCGGCGTGAAGACTAGCCGGCAACAACGTACTCCGGCGTTTGTTCCCCTCTTCTCCGGCGTTGACTTCCGGCGATCTGTAGCAGTAAGTGGCGCCATGGGCGGAGCTAGGGGTGGGCCAACCTAGGCTCTGGTCCACCCCAAATTTTAAAATACCTTAATTTTTAGTGTAAAAAATTCTGTCGTAATTTTTTTTCAAAAATATTATTTGTATCGGCCCAGTGCTCTGGCTCTGCCTCTGAGTGGCGCACGTTCTCCTCTCTAATTTCTTTCTTCCACCCTCTCAACAACTACGTTTTTTTTCCTATAGTTCTCTGGGCGTTGCTTCTTCAGGCGAGGGAGTGAGGGACGTTCGGTACGCATAGCTTGTATTTATATGCCTGCTTCGAAGGCTCTAGCTGGTAGGTTGCTGAAGGTTGCTCCATTGGTTTATCCACATTTCAATTGAGCATGTTCCAACTGAAGATCAACTTGCAGATATCCTAACCAAACCTCTCTCTGAGGCAAGGTTCAACAAGCTCAGAGAAGAGCTGGGAATGATGGATGATCTTCCCAGAGATGCATGAATCAGAGATGCAGTAAATCAGAACTTGCGCTTTCTGAATCAGAGTACCATGTATCAGAATACCACCTCCTCTGATACATGAGCTCTTATTCATCAGAAGAGTCAGATTTGGTCTACATCAGAGGACCTCGTATCAGAATACCCCTCCTCTGATACATGGGCACTTATTCACCAGAGTGGCTGTGGACTTGGAAATTTTTCTGAAATTTGGGCGAACCTATTCAATTACCGGATTTTACTATTTTACCCCCGGTAGTTTTTCCATAATCGCAAACGGCTTTCCGCCCACAATTCATTAAATGCGGTCTCGAAACCCCAAATTATACCAAACGTCCACTAACCCAAACCCATTTATACCCAAGTCTGTAAACCTAAACCGCCATTGCATTTTATCTCTCTTCGACTTCAAGCTCTCAGAACCTCCAAACCTTCAAATTCTCTGAAATTTCTCTTACTACCAAAATGAAGTTCATCCATATCAACGACCTCTCCAAGGAGGAAGTCCAGACCCTTGTGGACAACATTGTCACCGGCATGCGAGTTGACATGTCAGCACTGCTTCTGTTAGCAGAAAATCAGGAGCAGATGAAGAAAATCATCCAAGGGATGCATGACTCCCAGTTGAGCAAAATTGTTGCTCATCCTTATGAACAATACATCACAAAGGATGTTGCGGAATTCTATCTGAATGCTACCATCACTGGAGAAGCCATCTACTCTCAAGTTCAGGGCAAGGACTTGAAGCTTGACGCCGATACCCTAAATGAATTCTTTGGGGTTCAACTGGACTCTCAGGATGCGGATACTGTAACACCCCGGCCCCGTAGGACCCGCGGTAGTTAGTAGTTACTCCAGACCTCTAGTACTGTCCTCACAAACCGCCACTAAAAGGAGATGCACCTCTGTTGGTATGAGTAGTACTATTAATCCGTTTATATTAAATCTCAAGTGTTACAGATACCCCCACCCTCATCGACCTCGACTCTGTGGATGTCTCCGTCCAAGCATTTGTGGACACCTACTGTCGGCCAGATGCAAGCGGAGTAGACAAACTATATATGAAGAAGTCCATGCTCAAGAGGGACTATGAAAAGCTGGTCAACATCATGCACATGTGCTTGTGGTGCAAAACCGGTTCTACTGACCAGATGAATAACACCAACGCCAAGGCCATCTATGCTGTTCATCATGGGATGAACATAAACTGGGGAAAGGTACTCTTCAAATCAGTCTCTGAGTCTATTGAGAAGAAGGACAAGAAGACAGGCCTATTCTCAACCAAGATGGGTCATGGTCTTCTCATCTCAAGGGTCATCTCCAAATCTGAAGTAGAACTCAGGAATCCCTCAAAAGTTGACCATTCCAAAACCATCTTCCTTACAGCCTCGCCTAAGATGAATGTGGCCATTTCTGCTGAACTGAAAAGGGAGGAAAAACTTGAGCAGAACAGGGAAAAACTGGCTGCTAAGACCAAGGCTGCTTCCAAGGAGGCCATCAGACAGCCTAAAGTGACTTCTGACCAGCCCCAGGGAAAGAAGACTGAGAAATCCAAGAAGAAGAAGCCTCAGAAACAACAGGGGGCAATTCCTGAGACAGTGACATCAGAGGAGGATGCATCGGAAGAAGCTGCATCAGATGTGGTTGTCCAAGTCACCCCTGTAAGAAAGCCAAGGCAGAAAAGAAGGAGAAGAGCCATTATTCAGAGTGACTCTGATGTCTCTGCATCTCCAATCAGAGAGAAGAAGAAAAAGAAGAAAGCCAACACCCCTCCTAAGAGTTCGGAAACTCAGGGGGGGTCAGATCAGGAGAAGGGATCAGAACTTTAGGGGGAACCTGAATCAGAGGTCCAACCCCCCTCTGTACCAGACTTGCAAATTACTGACTCTCCACCAGAGCATCTAGCTACCCCTACTCGAGTTCCTGAGATAGATCCCATCACTGCTCTGAACAGACAGTTTGAGAGAGTACTCACTTGGAGGAAGTGGAGAATGGGACCTCTGCAGCAGATCATTGCTCAACTTACCCAATTTGAATCTGAGGAAGCTGAAGTCCTCAAATGGGCAGGAACAGATGATGTCTCCTTATGCTTCGATTTGCAATTCCTACAATCTGTGCTTGAGAAGAAGAAAGCCTTGGACGAGCATGAAATGCCCCTATTTGATGAATGGCTGATGGAGAAAAAGAGAAAGGAATCACTGCGGAAGTACCCTTATCTTCCTCATGTTCATGGCGAATCATCTGTTGAAAATGATCTCCCTCTGGCCATGATGAACCTGATCAAGGAATGGAGAGAATCCCTGTTTGAAGAAACCACTCTGGAGGTAATCCCCAACTCTCCCCCTATTCTTACTTCGCCACAACTTCCTCCATCTCCCCCAAAATCACCTTCACCTAAACCAATCACCCCTACTACAACTCCACCACCATCTCCTCAACCCCCTCAGAATTCCCCAACTCCATCTCCCCAGAGAACCCCCTCACCCCATCAGCAACCCTCTCCTCATCAGAGTTCCCCTCACCAGAAATCCAAATCTGCATCTCCATCTCAACAGCAGAAGCCGTCATCAAAACCCCCTTCTCCTCAGCACTCTGCTGCCTCTACACCCAAGAGAGAACCTGTTGTTAGAATTCTCTCCTCATCTGAGGACAATGATGGATTGCTCACATCCTCCATGGCTGCTGATCTTCAATCCAAGAAGAGGAAGACACCAACTCCTCCACCATCTCTTATTCCTCATATGCCTGAGGACAGTGGAATGCATATGCCCGAGCCTCCCAGTGAAGAAGTCTGCATTCCTTTCAATGAGTTTGTGCAGTCTGCAGAAGAGTTTGGCGATCAGGTGATCGAAGGCATGAACAAGATGCTAATGATCAATCAGAAGCACGATGCACATCTAGATCTTGTTCAATATAATCTGGAATCAGACATAGCCAAGCTGTCATCCAACATTACTACTCTGACAAATTCCCTGCATGCCTTCATGAAGACTTCCACTGAGAAAGTGGATAGCGTTTCAAAAGAAGTAGAGAGTATCCACTCTGTGTTGTTTGCTCACTCCCAGACTCTCAATGCTCAAGACAAGGCCATCAAGGAAATCTCTGATGCTGTTGATATTCTTCAATGGTCTCATGATCAGTATACAGAGCAACTCACAGGCGTGGAGGACCTCTGCAAGACTAACAAAGAATTTGCACTGAACCTGATCAACAGTGGAAAGGACAGAGATCATAAGCTAGTCCTCCTTGAAGCCAGCACTAAGGACATTCAGTCTGCTGTGAACAAGCACAAGGAACTGATAGAAGGACTGGCTTCTATTACTCAAACTCTTCCAGGGGCTCTTGAAAACATCAAGGATAGCCAAGCCACAGAATTCTCAAAGATTGGACTTCTACTTGGTGATCTTGTTGATGCCAAAAAGGGGGAAGACACTAAGAGAAAGGACAGAGAAGCAGAGGGCCCAAGCTCCAGAGCTCTATCCATCACTCCTGCCTCTGATCCTGCAATCTACTATGAGAGAGCCAAACAGAAGAGACTTGCTGTTGGGATTCAAAGAGCTCCTCCCCCACGATCCAAGAAAGGGAAGAAGACAGCCTCCACCTTTACTCTCAATCAGTGGCTGAACAGTGGGTTATCTAAACCTGACTCTGCTCAGTTCGCTGAAATGAAGAAGCATATGACTCCCCTACAAAAGGAGAATCTTATTCAAGACAAGGATGGACTGATTATAATCAACCATGGTGGTTCAGTCCAAGAAGCTGAAGAATGGTGGAGAATGAGAGTGATCCCTGGCAAGGACATCTCAGAAGCGATAAGAAATTACTTGGACTGCAAGCTTGAACCACACTGGTTTGAGTGTCAGAATCCAAGGAATCTGGCTACTATCAGAGCCAAAGTAAATGCAGAACTCAAGAAGAGTGAAGAAGCTGAAAAGCGGTTAGAAGAGGAAGAATTCTAAACCCTATCTCTTTGTATTTTCTTAAACTCTGATACTTATATGAAATAACCTCTTTGCCTCTATTTTGCATGGCAATTTCAAATTATCTGTTATTTATTGCTTTAATTATATCTGTTTCTATTACTGCTATGATTGATTGTATCGTACTCTTGCTATTTTCCTATGCTAAGTTGCCCACCAAGATTTTAAATGAAAGTTTTTAACTTATTCTCTTTTATGGTGAAAGGCACTTCTCTGGAAATAGTTTAAGGGTTTTGGCATCATCAAAAAGGGGGAAATTGTATGGAATAATTGTACTTAGATTTTGATGATGCTAGGATAGATTAGAATTTTAAAGTACCCCTTATAGAAATTTTGTATTAGAATTTTTCATTGTAAGTATTAGCATAGTCGACGGGCCAGAGATCCTCTTGATACTTCAGATCAGAGTTGCCAGGAGAACTGCTTCATGATAGTTGCTCCTCAGAGAAGCATCAGAGCTGCTAGGAGAACCGCTTCATGAGAGTTGCTCCTCAGAGAAGCATAAGAGCTGCTATGAGAACTGCTCCATGAGAGTCGCTCTTCAGAGAAGCATCAGAGCCCGACTTGAGAACTGCTAATCAGAGATTCTCATCAGACATCAAACACTTAGAAGAATTCGATGCTACCTTCCAACGGCCGTATAACTAACGGGAAATTCCCTAACGGCTAGGAGATATTTCACCAAAGGAAAGCATTTAATGCTCATTTAATGAGCCTGATACGCTGTGGAGTAATTGCAGATGATTGACCGAGAGTCCTGGAGAATATTATACAAAAATAGAAACCTGCCAAATATGCGGGTCCAACCGGTCAACTCCACAGTACGCGCATTCAATGCAGTTGTCTCCTCCTCCTCCAACGGGCAGACAACTCCCAGTATAAAAGATACTCGACGAAGAACAATTGGATAACTTTTGCTCTCGAAATATTCAACCAAGCTCTCTTGAGATTCAAACTCCATACTCATTCTACAAGACAAAGCTTACGTTGGGAAGATTAAATTACTCAAATCCTTCAACCCCAACGAAGAAGCAAAGGTCCTCCAGTTCTTCAACACTTCAAGAACTTCATTAACAAATCTTTTGTGACGAAGCTAGTTGGAGAAAAACTCTGTTTTTCGAAACATCTTCTGCAAAGAAGGACGCCCAATTAACTAGAGTAGTGAAGTGGGGATACTTCCGGGAAGCTCAGTGAAAGGACCAGCCATCAGGAAGCAGGACTGCATCCCGGGTGGCAACTAGACTTGAAGAAGACGTGGAGAGCTTCTTAAGTTCTAGGGACTAAGGCGTTGTAACTGTAGTTTTACAAGCTTAGTGGAACAGTGGACTAGAGGAACGCGTTGTTCCTTGAACCACTATAAAAATCCCCAGTGTCATTTACTTTACTGCTTTTAATTTTCTGCACTTAGGATTCTAACTGTATAACTCTTAAAAACTTGGAATCTGTGTTCAACAGATCTTGTGTTAAGAGTTATCAGAAATGCATTTGCCTTAGTGTTTTCTTGAGGCTACCCGGACAGAACCTTATCCGCTGCCCTGGTCCAGTTCTGCCATCAGAACTCGACCATCTCTGTCATCAGATTTGGACCACCTCTCATAAGTCAATATTGACTTAGAGTAAAAATCTGAAAAATCAGAGCAGTCTATTCACCCCCCCCCTCTAGACTGCTTCATACTCACACGGGACCAACATGGATGATGACGAATTTGAAGAATAAATAGTGGAGGAGAAGCGGTCGAGCTTTCCGGTTGTGGGTACTCTGCTGATCGATAGAAAGATCAAATTTCGAATTTCCAAGGAACTTATGGCATCGTTGTGGAGACCAGGAAAAGGTGTATCGATAAAAGAAATAGGCGACAAGAGGTGTTTTTTTTACTCTATCATATTGTGGATATGAAACATGTTTTAGAGGGCGGCCCGTGGTTGTTTGAAAGAAATATGTTGATCTTGAAAGAAGTGAAACCGGAGGACATTCTGCTCAAGATCAATCTCAATGAGGCTGAATTCTGGATACAGGTTCATAATGTTCCATATACTTTCATGAATTTAGGAACTGTTTGAAGAATTGGTAATTTTATTTGTAAATTTGTTAATGTTGGAAATATGACCTAGGACAATCATAGTTTATGATTTATCAATAAATATTTAATGCTCATTAATTAATAAAGTTGCAAACTCATTTTATGTTAATTATTATTGTGAGTTTTCTTTATTAATATTTAGTCCCTGAATATTCTGTTTAGTAGCTAATTAAGTATGTGACTTAATTGTGGAATGCTACACTTTAAAATAAACATAATATTCTAATTGTCCCTGGTCTAATATTATTAATTTGGGACATTAATAATTAATAGACCAGTATGTGGATTAACTGATGGCTACATTCCACTAGTCATGGGTATAGAGATATCAAGTTAATAACATAGATGCTTGTTAGGGAACAAGTTCATTGGACAGACCCAACTTGGGGACACTGCTAGGTTATATGTCATCAGTGTTGTCCTCAATAATGATGAGGTGCTATATTCTTATACTTGAGATAATCATGGTTACGAGCATGAGAATTAATATGTATTAACACCATTAAACGTTATCTTTAACTGGATAATTATAAAGGTGGTGATTGTACATATTATGAACCATGTAGTAGTATGTGAATTATCAAGATAGTTTTTGTCACTCTTGTACATCGAGAGAAAGATATCTATTGGGCCCCTTGACAAGTAAGATTAATTAGCATGGCCATGCTCAAATGAGGTGTCATTTGATCAAGATTAATCTTACTTGGTAATCAAGAAATATTAATTGAGAATAACAAGGATGACACGACCTAACCTTGTCTCAATTAAGATATCGTTTGACAAAAGAGAATTGTTAGCACAAATTAATCATTAAAAGGTTATGTCAGATTTAATTGACATTTATATATTTTGGATAGTCATAATGCCTTGCTAGAGACCGCTTATGATTTGTGAAGCTCGAATTAATTTCTAGCCCACTACCAATAATATATAAACCTACAGGGTCACACACCTAAGTGATTTGGATCATTAATGTTTGTTAATAACATTAAAATAGCTTGATTAGCCCAATTCGAAATAGGTTTTCGAATGGTATTGGGCTAGGGCCTCTTTAAGGGTTTTATTAGCCATAAAACCCCTTCTTTACTCCTCTTATAAATAGGGCCATATAGACCCACGAATTTTAAGAGTTAAAATTCACTTCTTAAACCTAGAGTAGAGAGGAAGAAAGAAGAGAACGCTAGCACGTTCCCTGCGGCCGATCCAGTCACGTGTGTGTGGATACCGGTAGAGCTCGGGATCGTTTTCTCGGACTGTCTGACATCCCTGATTAAGATTGTTATGTAAGTCCCTCTTAAATTCTTGTAATTTCGTTTATAATAAGAACCTCAGATCCGTTTGTTTACTTTTGGGTAGTAAAAATTTTAGTTTATTCCGCTGCGTTTTTCTGCCTGAAACCCAACAGTGGTATCAGAGACTACGGTTGTTTATTATACTCGGGTTACACGATTTGATGTAGAATCTATAATTTGATTATTTTGGGATTTATTTTCGGAATTAAATTTTTTTTTATTAATTTCGAAATTATTGATATATTAATTTCGGAATTTATGTGTACGCTACATTCCAAAAGTTTATAAGGATGTGATACTCGAACAATTCGAACTTGATCCAATATATATTCACAATAATATTTGGAATATTTTGTGATAATATTTATTTTACAAATCAGATCTGAATAGATTAGGAATTGGATGGAATCCTACAGCCTAATTATTCGGAAGAGATTTGAATGGACATGAAAATTCAAGAGTTTGAATTAGATCCAATTTGATACTTATAATTTATGTTTCATATTCGGAATAATTTTGAGTACAACTAGGATTTTGAAAATTTTGGATTTTGATTCAAAATCTATTTTAAAGTCCGAATATAACTTGTTTATATTGCTTCGTATCAATCTATTGCTTTGTATATTATTGCAAGATTCTGATTTTGATTCAAATTCTAATTCAATATTTATTTCTTCGTATCACATTCGGATTGTGGTATATATAGATTTCCAAATTTGAAATCAATTAAAAGATTGAATTAGATCTAGTTTATATTTAGACCTAATCTTGGAAGTTTTAGCTTCTCGTTTTTCGGATGAGATCCGAATTGATTTTACAAAGTTATTCTTCTATTATACAAATTTAGTGATTTGCCAAATTAGTTGAGATCGAAGAATACACAATTAGTTGGGATGAGATCCATATTATAACATATTGGAATTCATCTATGTTACGGATATGTTATATGGGAAATTCGAATTTAATCACAAATTAATTATTTTCGAATTTTAGTTTATTAATTTTTATTCGTAGTTATATATGTGCATTAATCTATATTACGGATATGATCTGTATTTGTGCATATGTAATACGAATTATTTTAGAATTCATTAAATATGTATTTTTCCGGATGAGATCCGAATTAAATACATATTACTTGCGGATTTTAAAATTTAATTTTCAATCCGTGCATGCGCAATTATTTTGCTCCGTCACAGGGACAGCTTTAAGTGGTGGTATAGCATGATCTGAATGTATGTTTTATATTATGTTGTTTTATGGCCTGCGTGCCGTTTCCCACTATCCCCTGTAATGTTTTTCAACCCCGTAGATTTTTAGTAGTACACTACACAGGTTGAAGATGTCAAGGAGATATGAAGATTTTGGGATCATGCTATATCACTGCACTAGTTTTAAATTATTTATTTAAATATTTGATTGCTGCATGTGTGTAATTATTAGTCCCGACTAATTATAAGTCCAAATTGCTTTCCCAATATGACCACCATTTAAACTATGCTAGTCGTGATATGTGTCTGCCAAAGCAGAGCATTTCACACTATCTTAGGAAGATGTTTTGAATGATCGTCATTCTCGGGTCTTAATATTGGTTTGGACTTACAAGGCCATCAAAATGGTTTTGGGCCTTGAAGCAAGGAGTGTTTGGATAATCAAATAATGTTGACCAAACAAACCAAGAGTCATATATGATATGATTAACAAGAGTTGTTTACCTAAATAACTAATTTTTAAGTGATAAGCCAAAGCTTACTTAAACTTTAGTGAAATGTGGATCTTGGACCACTATATTTGGGACTTTCTATTTAATATAGTGGGAGTTATTTTTGAGCATTATTTAAAATTCTTTGCATTATTTGTTGTAGTAAATATGGCCGCCAACACAACTTTTTCACTGCGATCTATCCTTGAGAAGGAAAAACTTAATGGAACAAATTACATGGACTGGGATAGGAATCTGAGAATCGTTCTCAAACAAGAGCGTAAAGAATATGTCCTTGACCAACCAATTCCTGCTGAACCAGCGGCCAATGCTGCTAGAGCCATTAGAGATGCTTATGAAAGGCATGTCCGTGATGAAGTTGATGTCACTTGTCTGATGTTAACTATCATGGAAGCTAATCTTCAGAAACAGTTTCTGAATCGTCGTGCACATGACATCTCTAATGAACTCAAGAACTTGTTTCAGAAACAAGCACAGATCGAAAGGTTCGAGACGACCAAAGCTTTGTTTCACACAAGGCTTACTGATGGAAACCCGGTTGGACCTCACGTGCTCAAGATGATCGGGCTTAGGGATCACCTGGAAAGACTTGGATCTCCAATTAGTCAAGAGTTGGCTACTGATGTGATTCTCGCATCACTCACTCCGGCATATGACCAGTTCATCATGAATTATAATATGCATGGTCTTGAGAAGACCTTAACCGAATTGCATGGAATGCTCAACTCTGCTGAGCAAAACATCAAGAAAAATCGGAGTGACATTTTGATGGTCAAAAAGGGGAAGGGATTCAAGAAGCATGGTAATGGCAAGGTTGGTGGAAACAAGAAATCCAAAACCCTGGTTAAGAACTCGGGTAAAAGCAAATCGGTTGCTAGCTCTTCTTCTAAAGAAGAGCAAAAATGTTTCCACTGCAACAAAACTGGTCATTGGAAGCAGAATTGCAAGTCATATTTGGAGGAACTGAAAAAGAAGGGGCATGGTGATGCTTCCAATTCAGGTATCTATGTGATAGAAGTAAATGTTACTACCACTACTTCATGGGTATTGGATACCGGTTGTGATTCTCACATTTGTTCAAATGTGCAGGGACTAACAAGGAGTAGAAGGCTGGCTAAAGGTGAAGTTGACCTACGAGTAGGCAATGGTGCAAAAGTTGCAGCATTAGCAATAGGGACATTTACTTTGAATTTGCCCACGGGCTTAGTTTTAGAACTTGATAATTGTTATCATGTACCTGCCATTAGCAGGAATATTATTTCTGTTTCTTGTTTGGACAAGAAAGGATTTCATTTTATAATAAAGAACAACATTTGTTCTATTTATTTTAATGAGATCTGTTATGGTAGTGCTAGTCTCATAAATGGGCTTTATGTTCTAAACCTTGAAATGCTCATCTATCACATAAATACAAAGAGGTTTAAATCTAACGACTCAAACCCAACATACCTTTGGCATTGTAAACTAGGCCATATAAATGAGAAGCGCATTAAAAGACTCCATTCTAGTGGATTTCTTGATTCTTTTGATTTTGAATCAATCGAGGAGTGTGAGTCTTGTTTATTGGGTAAAATGGCCAAGTCACCATTTACTGGTAAAGGTGAAAGAGTTCACAGTTTATTGGACCTCATACACTCGGATGTATGTGGCCCAATGTCAACAATGGCCAGGGGAGGTTTTCAGTACTTCATAACATTCACTGATGACTTCAGTAGGTTTGGTTATGTGTACCTAATGAAGCATAAACATGAAGCTTTTGAAAAGTTCAAAGAATTCCAGAATGAAGTTCAGAATCAACTTGGCAAAACAATTAAGGCCATTCGATCAGATCGAGGTGGTGAATATTTGAGCCAGGAATTTAGTGATCATCTAAGAGGATGTGGAATTGTTTCACAACTCACTCCGCCAGGTACACCACAATGGAATGGTGTGTCCGAACGGAGAAATCGGACCTTGTTAGACATGGTCCGTTCCATGATGAGTCTCGCTGAACTACCAATCTCTTTCTGGGGTTACGCTCTTGAAACCGCTGCATTCATACTCAATAGGGCTCCAACAAAGGCTACAGAAAGGACACCATATGAGATATGGACAGGAAAGGTTCCTAGTCTAGCTTTTGTGAAGATTTGGGGTTGTCAAGTTTATGTAAAACGTTTACTTTCAAATAAACTTGAACCCAAATCAGATAAGTGTTTATTTGTGGGTTATCCTAAGGAAACAAAAGGATATTACTTTTACAACCCATCAGAGAACAAAGTGTTTGTTGCTCGTAATGGTATTTTCTTAGAAAGAGAATTTCTTTCCGAAAGAACCAGTGGAAGTAAAATTCAGCTTGAAGAAGTTCAAGAAGATCAAGATAGTCAGACTATGCAAGCAGTCCCACAACCTCAGCCACAAGTTGTTGTGGATACGTCTGAGATAACACTCGCTCCAAGGAGGTCATCTAGGGTGCGTAGAGAACCGGTTAGATACATGTTTATCTTAACTGAGCATCGCGACGTATTATTGATTGACGAAGATGAACCTTTGACCTACCAAGAAGCAATAACGAGCCATCACTCCGATAGTTGGCTAGAAGCCATGAAATCCGAAATGAAATCCATGGCTGATAATCAAGTCTGGGACTTGGTTGATCTACCTGATGGTTGTAGAACCATTGGGTGCAAATGGATCTACAAAAAGAAATTGGATAAAGATGGCAATATAGATGTGTATAAAGCACGTTTAGTGGCGAAAGGTTACAAACAAATTCATGGTATAGACTATGATGAAACATTCTCGCCAGTTGCCATGCTTAAATCAATTCGGATTCTCTTAGCAATTGCCGCTCATTTTGATTATGAGATTTGGCAAATGGATGTCAAAACTGCTTTCCTAAATGGAAATCTAGAAGAGGACGTGTATATGATACAACCTGAGGGTTTTGAACATCCAAGTAATGCTGGGAAGGTTTGCAAGCTTAAAAGATCAATTTATGGTCTAAAGCAAGCATCTCGGAGTTGGAATCTTCGTTTTGATGCTGCAATCAAAGAGTTTGGTTTCAATCAAAACGAAGAGGAACCTTGTGTTTACAAGAAATTGAGTGGGAGTGCAATCACTTTCCTAGTCCTATATGTAGATGACATACTTCTCATTGGGAATGATGTTCCAATGCTTTCGTCTGTAAAGGCTTGGCTTGGAAAGTGTTTCTCAATGAAAGACTTGGGTGATGCATCCTATGTGTTAGGGATCAAGATCTATAGAGATAGATCTAGAAAAATAATAGGACTAAGTCAAAGTAACTACATTGACAAGGTCCTGCATAGGTTCAATATGCAAGATTCCAAGAGAGGATTCTTGCCTATGTCACATGGCACATATCTTAGCAAGACTCAGTGTCCACAAACACAAGATGAGCGAGATCGGATGAATAGAGTCCCTTATGCTTCTGCTATAGGTTCTATCATGTATGCTATGTTATGTACTCGCCCTGATATAGCTTGCGCTCTAAGCATGACTAGTAGATACCAGTCAGATCCAGGTGATAGTCACTGGATAGCAGTCAAGAATATTCTAAAGTACTTGAGAAGAACTAAGGATGTATTCTTGGTCTATGGTGGTGAAGATCAGCTCATTGTAAAAGGTTACACAGATGCTGGGTTCCAATCCGATAAGGATGATTTTAGATCGCAGTCATGATTTGTGTTTTGCCTCAATGGCGGAGCAGTGAGCTGGAAGAGTTCTAAACAAGACACGGTGGCTGATTCTACAACAGAAGCTGAGTACATTGCTGCTTCAGAAGCAGCAAAAGAAGCGGTATGGATAAGAAAATTCATCATTGAGCTCGGTGTGGTTCCTAGCATTGTTGGACCAATGGACTTGTATTGTGATAACAATGGAGCCATTGTACAAGCCAAGGAACCTAGATCGCACCAGAAATCAAATCATGTACTCAGACGCTATCATCTCATTCGAGAAATAGTCAATAGAGGTGACGTCAAGATATGCAAAGTACCGACAGATTCAAATGTGGCTGACCCGCTCACCAAGCCACTACCACAAGCAAAGCATGAACGTCATACTAGTGCATTAGGCATTCGTTTTGTTCACGATTGGTCCTAGTGCAAGTGGGAGACTGTTGGAAATATGCCCTAGGACAATCATAGTTTATGATTTATCAATAAATATTTAATGCTCATTAATTAATAAAGTTGCAAACTCATTTTATGTTAATTATTATTGTGAGTTTTCTTTATTAATATTTAGTCCCTGAATATTCTGTTTAGTAGCTAATTAAGTATGTGACTTAATTGTGGAATGCTACACTTTAAAATAAACATAATATTCTAATTGTCCCTGGTCTAATATTATTAATTTGGGACATTAATAATTAATAGACCAGTATGTGGATTAACTGATGGCTACATTCCACTAGTCATGGGTATAGAGATATCAAGTTAATAACATAGATGCTTGTTAGGGAACAAGTTCATTGGACAGACCCAACTTGGGGACACTGCTAGGTTATATGTCATCAGTGTTGTCCTCAATAATGATGAGGTGCTATATTCTTATACTTGAGATAATCATGGTTACTAGCATGAGAATTAATATGTATTAACACCATTAAACGTTATCTTTAACTGGATAATTATAAAGGTGGTGATTGTACATATTATGAACCATGTAGTAGTATGTGAATTATCAAGATAGTTTTTGTCACTCTTGTACATCGAGAGAAATATATCTATTGGGCCCCTTGACAAGTAAGATTAATTAGCATGGCCATGCTCAAATGAGGTGTCATTTGATCAAGATTAATCTTACTTGGTAATCAAGAAATATTAATTGAGAATAACAAGGATGACACGACCTAACCTTGTCTCAATTAAGATATCGTTTGACAAAAGAGAATTGTTAGCACAAATTAATCATTAAAAGGTTATGTCAGATTTAATTGACATTTATATATTTTGGATAGTCATAATGCCTTGCTAGAGACCGCTTATGATTTGTGAAGCTCGAATTAATTTCTAGCCCACTACCAATAATATATAAACCTACAGGGTCACACACCTAAGTGATTTGGATCATTAATGTTTGTTAATAACATTAAAATAGCTTGATTAGCCCAATTCGAAATAGGTTTTCGAATGGTATTGGGCTAGGGCCTCTTTAAGGGTTTTATTAGCCATAAAACCCCTTCTTTACTCCTCTTATAAATAGGGCCATATAGACCCACGAATTTTAAGAGTTAAAATTCACTTCTTAAACCTAGAGTAGAGAGGAAGAAAGAAGAGAACGCTAGCACGTTCCCTGCGGCCGATCCAGTCACGTGTGTGTGGATACCGGTAGAGCTCGGGATCGTTTTCTCGGACTGTCTGACATCCCTGATTAAGATTGTTATGTAAGTCTCTCTTAAATTCTTGTAATTTCGTTTATAATAAGAACCTCAGATCCGTTTGTTTACTTTTGGGTAGTAAAAATTTTAGTTTATTCCGCTGCGTTTTTCTGCCCGAAACCCAACAGTTAACTATGATGAAAACCAACTTGATGAAAAGTGGGAAGCTTATTTGAGAGTTAGGGTCCGTATGGATGTGGAAAACCTCTGAGAAAATGAACAACACTTAAGAAAGGAGAGGTTGGCCACTGGGTAGATTTCAAGTATGAGAAGCTACCCAATTTTGTTTTATCTGTAGAATTATTGGTCATTCTGATAAATTTTGTCCATTGACATATGATGATAACCCGATTTTATTTTTGCGAGGAGGATAACATGATTTTGGGAAAAAACATTTGGGGTGAACCTTAGAGCTGGAGGAGGGGGAAGACTAGTCCTACATGAGGTAACAAGTGGCTAGTCGTTGGGTCCTCTAGCTCAAGTTTGGGAGTCCCACTTAAAGAGGACAACAAATCAGATGGTAAAGCAGGAGGGGGCTGGAAGGAATCCACGTCGGGGCACATGTAATAGCACGACTAGAGATGGGGAGTTTGAGAGTACTGAGGAAATGTTAGGGGAACAAAAGCGGAAGAAGAATCTGGGAAGCTCAGGCAAAAGAGGATCCAATTGATGATAACATGGCTCTGGACAGGCAAAAAAACGGGGAGGAGGCGGGCTCCGACATGTAGGCCCGCCGAAGTTTCAGTGTCAATGGGGACGGTGGTGGTGCTCTGGAAGACGAAGCACGATATTTACTTTTTTGCCTTGGATTATTAGCTTATTTTATCCCAAACTATCATCAAATTCACGAATGTATCCTATACTTTTACCTTTATAAAAAAGACTCAAACTTCATTTTTTCGAACAATTTTTTTTCTTTTCAAAATTACACATTTTTATCAATACCAATAAGATATAAGCAATACAAGTTTGTAAACTTAAAACTAGAAAGAAGTGAAAATATGAAACATAAATATGATTTTCTTCTCAAGTTTTATTAATTGATCCATTGACAGCGTAATTGTGAAGAAAGTTAAAGTTTATATTTTTTTTAAATAAAAGTGAAAGAATGAAATAGATTTGTGAATTTGATGACATTTAGAGATATATGTAGCTACTAATCCTTTTGCCTTTCTGTTTTTTAATTTCCTGGAGCATATTGTTTACTTTCATCTTTGTTCTTTCCTTTGTTGTAGGATTGTGGGTTTAGATTTCGGTGACAGAAGATCTGCTTTAACCATCTTTGGTTCATATTTAAGCCTATTTCTTCCAAAAAAAATGAAATTATGCATTTTTTAAACTTGTTATGTGTTGAAAATTATGAGCCCGTTTGGTAGCACCAAAATCGGTTGTTTTGGCTGATTCTGCTGAAATTTATCAAGTTCTGACTGAAGTGGCTGCATTGACTGATTCTGCTGATTTAAGAAAAACTTATTTTTTAAATATATTTTATTAATAAAATAAAGAAAAATTATATATAAAAATAGCTAAAATAGTCATCTACAGTAACTTCAGCAATACAACCAGAAAAGTAAATTCAACGTTACCTTTTTTGCTTAATGGCTGATAAGACGAAAAATATTGTTGTCAATGTGAAACTTTTTTTGCTTAATGGCTGATAAGACGAAAAATATTGTTGTCAATGTGAAACTTAACATTAATTGCTTTTCTTCGCGTAATTACGATGCAAAACAGCTGCACTATGAGCCGTGCACGGACAGCATCCCTAAATAACCTCAGACCCCGCTCCGCTTTCACCGCTCATTCATTTTTGACTCTCATTTTCTTCCCTGCTTTTACCCCGAGTCTCTCAAAATATTCTTACCCAAAGCCGCCATTAACTGGCAGATTTGTTTCTTCTTTCTTATCCTGCACCTGGAACAGCTTACCTCCGCATTCAGATCCGTCACCTTTCGTGTTTTAGAGAGTGAAACAGAAAGGTTAGGGCGACTATTAGTAAATCTTTCTGTAACTGTACTTCTTTTTCTTTGAATATTTGAAGCTTTCTCGAAGCTGGATTTGTAGGAGGGAGGTTAGTAAACACTTTTAACAACTCTCATTTACTCGGTCTTCAGACTCTCTCTTCAATCCGTTGAAAAACTTGGATAGAGACATGCATACAACGAAGGAATAAATAATGGGCTGTTTCGTTTTGACTTGATATTCTTCCTCTCATTAATTAATTAATAGTTTATATGTGTGTGTGTGTATATACACATATTGTATATGTATATATACACATACCATACATACATATATGGTGCAATTAAGACGGAAAAAAGAGAAATTTGTGGCTGAGTCGTGATTGTATAGCATATTGGTAGTGGGCCCATGGTTATATATGCAAAAGCCTCATTACAGTTGTAAATTGTTATGCCCTGACTAGGCACATCCGTGTATGTCCTGCAGTATTTTGTATGCGGCCGCTTCACATTATACATACGGGTTTCCGGTTTTGAATGTTTCTGACACGCTTTTGGCCTTGATTTGTATGTTCCTTTATTAGTGTTGGTAACTAGTGGAGGCCATATACGTGCATATCATGGAATCATGCTTTGTTTAAGAGATTCGTGTGTGATCAAAGATCTGGTCTCTGCATATACTTATTTGAGCTGCATTCTTTATCAAGGTTTGAATCTATTCATCTTCTAGAGGAAAGCTGTCTGATCTCTTCCTTTTGTGTAGTGGATATATGACATTCAATTTTTTTTTCTAGTGTAAATTCTTCAAAGTTGGGGTCTTGGTGTTATTGATGCTGCTTAAACATTCTCTTTTGAGCTTTGAAGGGGTGATGGATCTTGCTTTCTTTATTAATTCACTGTATAGAGCTCTAAATAATCTTCATCTTAATTCGCAACTGTTTTTAATTCTAAATTCATGCGTTTTCGTGTCTATCTGGTCTTTGGCAGGTAAACAATTGAAGTAGCATTATATTGATTCACACCACCACAATATGGATGGAAAATCATTCAAAGCACCGCCTCCGGACTCACAAATGGGAAAACTCCAAGGGGGTGGTCCTTCAGTGACCTTTGCAAGGAGGACATCATCGGGGCGGTATGTGAACCTATCAAGGGACTCGCTTGACAGTGAAATAAGCGGTGTGGAGTTCGCAAACTACACAGTACACATCCCGCCTACGCCCGATAACCAACCCATGGACCCATCCATTTCCCAACGGGTGGAGGAGCAGTATGTGTCCAATTCTTTGTTCACAGGAGGGTACAACAGTGTCACACGTGCTCACCTCATGGACAAGGTGATCGAGTCAGAAGCCAACAACCATCCTCAAATGGCAGGGGTAAAAGGGTCTTCTTGTGCGATACCGGGTTGTGACGGGAAGGTGATGCGTGACGAACGGGGTGACGACCTTCTTCCATGCGAGTGTGACTTCAAGATTTGTAGGGATTGCTACATAGACGCTGTGAAAACGGGTGGTGATGGGATTTGTCCTGGCTGTAAAGAGGCTTATAAGAACACTGATTTGGATAAGAACGCCGTCGATCCAATCAGGCAACAGCCTTTGTCTTTGCCGTCTAATGTTGGGATGTCTAAGATGGAGAGAAGGTTGTCGTTGATGAAATCCGGGAGTAAGTCTGCACTGGTAAGAAGTCAGTCTGGGTTGACTAGGAGTCAAACGGGGGATTTTGATCATAATAGATGGTTGTTTGAGACGAAAGGGACTTATGGTTATGGTAATGCTATATGGCCAAAGGGGGAAGAAGGTGGATCTGGAAATGAGAAAGGTGATGAGCCTTCTGAACTTCTTAACAAGCCATGGAGACCCCTCACTCGAAAACTGAAGATACCTGCTGCTGTTATCAGTCCGTATCGGTGAGCCTTTGTTCCCATGTATTTTTGGGCTTTGTAATCTCAATATAATTATTCTCTTTTCATGTTTGCAAAAATATCACTAGGTTTCTCTCTCCTCCCTATATATACAGTATTTCATTTTTAGACCCTTGTAAAGTTAATTTTTTTCATGATTCATCTTTGTAGTTTTTGTTACTTACTCCCTTTTCACTAAACTTTGCCAAATTTACTTAATTAGTCATCCCAAAAAACTTTACCATTTCCATTTAAAGTAATAAATATGTTATATGTGGTCAAAACTGTTCTCTCTCCTCTACTTAAATCTTAGTCACACTCTTTTTACTTTATTACTATGTGCATGTCAATTTTGGGAATGTTTTACGGGACGGAGTAATTTTTATGCTGCATTTTGCATTCTCTGTCAGTCTTACTTTAAAAAGCTTACATGGATCACATAACTTCAGTATGTTATATTTCCACATTTCATAACATGTTTATTTTAAAAAAAGAGAGTTCTGTTTCAATAAAAGCACCTTTTAAAACAATTTTTCTGTCCAAAAGGAATATGTTACATTTAGTTCCATTTAAACTAAAGGTATTATTATTATTTAAAATACATAAATGTAGGAACGATTATAATTTACAAGAGTTGTGCCTTGTGAAAACTTAAAAGTTATATCTTTAATTGGGAATGAGGGAGTACTATATTTTTTCTAGGCCAGTAGGCCCTTTGATTTCTTTCTTACTTTGAATTGGCTCACAGCTGAGGAAGGCTCACTATTAGTAGTCAATTACTACAGTAAATGAAAGAATGATTTCATCACAGCGGAGGAAGGCTCACTGAATAAGGTGACTGTCCACAACCTCCCTCCATAGAGAACTGAGAAAAACCATTCTCATTTTCAACCTCCCTAGAACTTTTTTGGATTGAGGGAGTATTATAAGTTATAACTTATATTTAGTGTTTATACCAAAAAGGAAAAAGAAATGGAGCTTTCACCAATAAATACTGGTCTTAAGGCACTTAACAGTGACCAGAGATCTGACTATCCAAGTGAACCCAACGCCTAAAAATGTCAATTTTTATGTTGACACTACAAATTTCATGCTACTGAACCCAACATAGTCACCGGGATCAAGGTGATAATGATGACGGTCAAAATTATTCTAATGTGCTGAAAAAGCATCTTTTATGTTGTTACTCCTTAAGTCCTTATATCGTTTTCTTGATTATGACAGGCTCTTGATTCTGATTCGGGTCATTGTGCTTGGATTGTTCCTTGCATGGAGAGTCAGCCATCCAAACAATGACGCAATATGGCTATGGTACATGTCAATCATATGTGAAATTTGGTTTGCCTTCTCCTGGCTGTTAGATCAACTTCCCAAGTTATGCCCAATCAACCGTGCAACTGACCTCAATGTCCTAAAAGAGAAATTTGAAACTCCTTCTCCCGCTAATCCTTCTGGAAAATCCGATCTCCCGGGTCTCGACATCTTTGTCTCAACTGCAGATCCAGAAAAGGAGCCACCCCTTGTCACTGCTAATACCATCCTCTCTATTCTTGCTGCGGACTATCCGGTTGAGAAGCTCTCTTGTTATGTCTCCGATGATGGTGGGGCCCTCCTCACTTTTGAAGCCATGGCTGAAGCTGCAAGTTTTGCAAACATATGGGTCCCGTTTTGCAGGAAACACAGCATTGAACCTAGGAATCCGGAGACCTACTTTAACATGAAAAGGGACCCGTACAAGAATAAGGTCCGTCCTGATTTTGTTAAGGACCGCAGACGGGCAAAACGGGAGTACGATGAGTTTAAGGTTAGGATTAATGGTCTGCCGGATTCTATACGTAGACGGTCTGATGCTTATAATGCCCGCGAAGAGATTAAGGCTATGAAACTTCAAAGAGAGGCGGCCGGTGATGAATTCTTGGAGCCTATTAAAATCACCAAGGCCACTTGGATGGCAGATGGGACTCACTGGCCTGGCACGTGGAATGCTTCCGCCCATGAGCATTCAAGAGGTGATCATGCTGGAATTATTCAGGTAATAATCTCATTTGCACAACAACACAAATTCTAAACTAATTCACTGGGAAAAATTCTAAAATACATCAAAGTACTGCTACTTTTTCTTTTGTTCTACTTGATTAATCTCCCCCTGCTTATGTACGGAGTAATATTTTGTTGGTTTTTGTTTGTGTGGTGTTGTAAGGCTGTGTTCGAAAAACAAGTTTGAGAAGATTACTGATAAGTCACAACCTCTGCCCCCACTACCCTTTTTTAGTTTAGGCAATGTTCAATGTCATAAATCTCAATTATCATACGGAGTACTAATATTTATAAAACCTATTTGTTGGTTTAACTAAATTTAACATATACTATGTATTACTTCTCTATGACTTCACAAATTACATTTAAATATTTTTTAATGAGGTTAAAAAGATGGATCTGCAAACCAAAATCTCATGTTACTTATTTGAAACTCTAATCAAGAAAATCTTATTGAACAAGTTTTGAGTATGAAATAAGTTCCTCGTTCCAAACCCTACTTATTTGAAAGATTCTTTTGAAAAACCCATTCGACGATAGTTTGTGAAGGGCCTTATTGTCTAACTTCCTTATTGTTGTCGACCGCATTGTAGGTGATGTTGAAACCACCAAGTGATGAACCACTGCACGGGAACACTACTGGCGAAGGCAACACCGCCATCGATTTGACAGAAGTTGATATTCGGCTACCGTTACTGGTCTACGTTTCCCGCGAGAAACGGCCCGGCTATGATCACAACAAGAAGGCTGGGGCAATGAATGCCTTAGTCCGGGCTGCAGCAATCATGTCCAATGGCCCGTTTATCCTCAACCTCGACTGTGATCACTATGTTTACAACTCACAAGCAATAAGAGAAGGAATGTGCTTCATGATGGACCGCGGTGGTGACCGTTTATGCTACGTCCAGTTCCCTCAAAGGTTTGAGGGAATTGATCCGTCTGACCGTTACGCAAACCACAACACGGTTTTCTTTGACGTCAACATGCGTGCCTTGGACGGCTTGCAGGGTCCGGTTTATGTGGGTACGGGATGTCTCTTCCGCCGGACTGCTCTTTACGGGTTTGATCCGCCAAGAAACAAGGAATACCAACCCAGTTGCTGTACCCGTCGGAAGAAACGGTCACGTGCCAGTGTAGCCGCTGATCAGGAGGAGGAGGATAGGGGTCTTAAGATGAGTGATTTTGATGACGAGGAGATGAATTTTGATGCTTTCCCCAAAAGGTTCGGTAACTCGAGCCTTCTCATTGATTCGATCCCAGTTGCTGAGTTCCAAGGTAGACCGCTTGCTGATCACCCGGCAGTTAAAAATGGGCGCCCTCCCGGTGCCTTGACCATTCCCAGAGACCTTCTGGATGCGTCCACAGTTGCCGAAGCCATCAGTGTCATCTCGTGTTGGTACGAGGACAAGACAGAATGGGGTAACCGGGTTGGGTGGATATACGGATCTGTGACAGAAGATGTGGTGACAGGTTACCGGATGCACAACCGTGGGTGGAGATCTGTGTATTGCGTCACTAAGAGAGATGCATTCCGTGGGACGGCACCCATCAACCTGACAGACAGGCTCCATCAAGTTCTGCGGTGGGCTACCGGTTCCGTGGAGATCTTCTTTTCCCGGAACAACGCTCTGCTGGCCAGCCCCAAGATGAAAATACTGCAGAGAATCGCGTACCTCAACGTCGGCATCTACCCATTCACCTCCTTGTTCCTCATCGTCTATTGCTTCCTTCCGGCCCTCTCATTGTTCTCAGGTCAGTTTATAGTCCAAACCCTCAACGTTACGTTCCTCACGTACCTGCTAGTCATCACTCTGACACTGTGCATGCTTGCTGTTCTCGAGATCAAGTGGTCGGGAATCAACCTGGAGGAGTGGTGGCGGAACGAGCAGTTTTGGCTGATTGGGGGGACAAGCGCCCACCTGGCCGCTGTTCTACAGGGTCTGCTCAAAGTGGTGGCTGGGATAGAGATTTCCTTCACCCTCACTTCCAAGTCAGCCGGGGACGAGAATGACGATGAATTTGCTGATCTTTACATTATCAAATGGAGTTCACTTATGATCCCACCCATCACCATCATGATGACCAATTTGATTGCGATAGCTGTAGGGTTTAGTAGAACCATATACAGTACCATCCCACAATGGAGCCGTTTGATCGGGGGTGTGTTCTTTAGTTTCTGGGTTTTGGCTCACCTTTACCCCTTTGCTAAAGGGCTAATGGGAAGAAGAGGTAGGACACCCACTATTGTGTTTGTTTGGTCAGGCCTTATTGCTATTACCATATCACTCCTTTGGGTCGCCATCAATCCTCCATCTGGTACTTCTGAAATTGGTGGCTCATTCCAGTTCCCTTGATTTATTAGTATTCTTATTGTTATTATACGTAGTATTTATTATTTATTATTATTATTATTATTATTATTATTATTATTATTATTATGGGCTTTTGCCCTTGATATTACTAATTTCAGGACCAATTCTATAAAAGTGAGTACATTTATAAAAAGACAGAAAAGTGAGTAGCGGCTAACATTTTTGGGAAACTTCAAGTAATTTTTTTTGAGGGAAACAGTATTAATTATCATTGATAAAATCACTGTTCAATACATGTAAAATAAAATCAGGGGGAGAACCACTCCAAGAAATACAATCAGACATGGAACAAGCTGCTTGGGCCAACCTGTGAGCCGCTTTGTTCGTTGACCGTCGAACATAAGAGAAAAAGACATCTCCGTAAACCATGACCTCTGCTCTCTAATATCCTCAGCAATCACACCAGCCATTGAATCTAGGGATGGACTCGGGCCGGGCCAACCGGCCCGGAACCGGACCGGCCCGCTACTGTGCGGGCCCGGACCGGCCCGGTCAACCGGTTCGGTTCCGGTTCGGGCCCCCAGGCCCGGTGGTATACCGGTCCGGGCCCGGGCCTCCAGTTTAGTGAACCGGCCCGGCCGGGCCGGGCCCGGTTCGGGCCGGAATTTAATTTTTTTTTTTTTTTTTTGAAATTTTTTTAAGTTTTGGGTTGGATTAGGTATTTTGGGCCATTTGAGGTGGTTTGGGGTGGTTTGGGGTGGAGGGGGAGGGGTAGGGGGTTAAATAAGAGAAGAAGAAGAAAAAAAAAAAACATTCCGGGTGGCCCGGCCCGGCCCGGTTCTGGCCCGGAACCGGAACCGCCCACCACCGGTTCGGGCCCGGGCCTCCTTTTTCTGAATCGAGGCCCGGCCGGGCCCAGGCCCGAACCGGGCCCGAACCGGAACCGGTCCACCCCTAATTGAATCACTTTTGCCCTCAATTATTTCTGAAATCGCTCTGGAGGCGTCCGATTCTATGTCAATGAAATCCCAACCGTTGTTCTTTAACCCAACTGAGAGCTTCCCGAATTGCGACCAGCTCTGCCTCCCATGGTGTCAACTTACCACCCCAGGGCTTAGCCACACCCGTTACAAAGTCACCCCGATCATTGCGAATGAGCCATCCAAACCCGCTACCAAAATCCTTTACAGCAGCATCTACGTTAAGTTTCATTCTCCCTGGCGCTGGCCTCCTCCACACCGAAGTACCAACATCAACCTGGTCATCTTGCCTCCAACCAGCCCTCCACTAAAATTCGGGACTTAATTAGGATCGATTTTGCATCAGCTTCAAGTAATATTAATACGGAGTATAACGGAGTGACTTAAAAGTTAAACGGCTTCTTCCACAATTCGACGAATACATTAAAAACACAAATCATACTGCATACTTTGTATAAAGACATGTTATTTCGAATAAAAAATTATGATTCATTTCGGATAAAAACGAAAGATCCAGAGATCGTTTTCTTATATGACTAATCTAAAGTGACATTATCATAGTTACACATATTTCGATCATAGTGACATCGCCACAGTGACGCCGCCACAGTGATGCTGCTATAGTGACGCCGCCATAGTGATGCCGTCACAGTGACGCCGTCATAGTGACGCCACATCGTCACAATGATGTCTTTGCCACAGTGACACAATGGTTGCGGCCATGGTGACACAATGATTCCGGACATAGCAACAATGGTTCTGGCCACCGCCTATCAGCAACACCAACCACCATCCCTCACCTAGTCGCCGCCAAACAACAACGCCAGCCATGCATCATCCCCGCACCCAACCGCCGGTCCCGCAACTCTAATCCTTAGCCCTAACCTTTAGTCCCGACCAGTCACCGCCGCACCACCTTACCGCCGTCGACCACTGCCCTATCTCTAACTCGCCTCCCCAGCCCAACCACCTCCCCAGCCCCCTCCCATCCACCAGCCGCTTTCCCAGCCCCCTCCCCACCCACCTTACATGAGTCACATGACTCACATCCCCCAACCACCTTCCCAGCCCCCTCCCACCCCCAGCCACCTCCCTAGCCCCCTCCCATCCCCAGCGACCTCCCCAGCCCCCAGCCACCCACAGAACAGTCTTGCTTCGTCTCGGACCCAGTCCAGCCCTCTCCAGGCGCCCCATAGCTGCCTTACGCCATCCCAATGGTTTTCAATCGCATCTAATCGCAGTGGAATCAATAGATCTTGCATCAAAATCCAATAGATCTCGTCACCCCTGCTCGATACATCGTTATCACCCCCGCCTGCGTTCGCCAATCACGGATCTGGAGGATTTCAATGGTTTGCTGCCATCCACAGAGTAACGAGAAGATAGGAAAGAGAGGAGAAGAATGGAGAATTTGTGCAGTCGGCGACGTCGTCGGACTGAGCGTTGGCGGTGTGGATGCGGCGGAGGCTGAGATGGAGGCTGTCGGTCGTCGGTCGGTCGTCGGTCGGGAGAAAGGCGTAGTCACAGGAAGAGATGCAGAGAATGAAAGATGGGGGAGACAGAACAAAGACGGGAGAGAGCGAACAATTGAGTGCCGTTTATTCTTAATCACTTTTTTATCTAACTGAAAATAAGTTATATATTTGTCTATTAAAACTCTGGTAGTAATATCCTGGTCATCATCATCATCATCATCACCACCACCACCACCACCACTTATATATATATCTATATATATATATATATATATATATATATATATATATATATATATATATATATATATATATAGAGGGCTCTTCTCATCAGGCCGGCCTGACGGGCTGCCCCGTCCGGCCGAGCCCGTTTGGGCACCTTCCCGGTCGAATTTTTTGATGAAATTTTTTGAGCATGTTCCTCATCAATTCTAGTTTGTCCATACCAAATTTCAGCTCAAAATTCGATCGGCAAGGTCGTCAAATGATTTTTGCAAGTTAACTGGTCCGGAAAATACATATTCCGGACTAGTTAACTTGCAAAAATCATTTGACGACCTTCCCGATCGAATTTTGAGCTGAAATTTGGTATGGACAAACTAGACTTGATGAGGAACATGCTCAAAAAAATTCATCAAAAAATTCCACCGGGAAGGTTCCCAAACGGGCTCGGCCGGACGGGGCAGCCCGTCAGGCCGGCCTGACATGAAGTTTTCTCTCTCTCTCTCTCTCTCTCTCTCTCTCTCTCTCTCTCTCTCTCTCTCTCTCTCTCTCTATATATATATATATATATATATATATATATATATATATATATATATATATATATATATATATATATATATATATATATATACAGAGAGAGAGAGGACAATATGATAGCACTTGTTTTTTTTTATCTTGGCGGAACCTATAGTTCTTTTTGGCAACTCCATTGGGCATTGGGGGCGTGCACATTAGGGGTGGGTTCGGTTTTGACCTAAAACCAAATATCGAATCAAAGTAAAAAGTTCGGTTCGGTTTCGGTTCAGTTCGGTTCCACTCCAAAACTTGGAACCGCGGTTTGATTGGTTCGGGTTGTTTTGATTCGGTTTCGGTTTTTTTCAGGTTTTTACCAAAAAATTATCATTTGATTTAAAATTGATATAATATGTTGAGGGATTAAACATATTACATAAATAATGCAAGCACAATAAATAAAAATGAAAATAAATAAATAAATATGTCTTGAATTATATGAGTATGAGAGAGAAATAAAAGTATATATATTACGGAGTATTAATTTACATTGTTTATGACTAGCTCAAAAAAAGTTCATGAATATATATGTTCTATGTGATACAGTTGAGATGAATATTTACGGAGTATCAATATGAATTCTTTAAGTTAAATAAAAATAAAAGTCAATTAATACTAATAACATATTATCATCATTGAGTATAACTACATTATTACAGACAATGAATGTGTAAATGAATTTCTAAACTAAACTAAACACAAACATTATTTCTCTAGCACAAGAAAACCAAAGACTATTAATGATATTAGGATTAGTTAGGATTAATGGTTAACAATTGAAAAATAAATTTTATATTTTAATTAGTTCGGTTTGTTCGGTTCGGTCGGTTTTGAAGGGTAAAAACCAAAACCGAACCAAACAACTACGGTTCGGTTCAGTTTTTTACATTCGATTTCGATTTGTTAGCGGTTCGGTTTTATTTGACCACGGTTCGGTATAATTTGATTCCGTTTTCGGTTTTTCGGACCCAGCCCTACTGCACATTGTGTAATAACAAATTCAACCTCAATAACATCCGAGCTTTATTCTCAAATAAAGAGAAGAAAAATAAGAAGAATAAAAAGATAAAGTAAGATAAAATAGATAAGCTAAAGATAAATATGAGATAAAAATAACATGGGAAAGATATAATATAAAAGAGCATAAGAAAGAGGAAATAATTTAAATACCCCAAACTTTGAAGGGGTATTTAAGCACCCTAAACTTGCACATGTAATATATAGAGAAAAATAATTAAAATACCTCGAACTTTGAAGGGGTGTGAGGTAAGCACCCCAAACTTGCATATGTAATTTAAATACCTTAAACTTTATATAAAAAGTCATTTTAACACAATGTATTAATTTTTTTTAAAAAAGTTAATAATTGGTGTTAATTTCATACTTCGTAATTTAAAACATTTTAGCATTCATGAAGATGCAATTAGCATTCTAAACTTTCATTGTAAAATAAATAGTATTACCCCACCCCCACCCCAAACTCTATAAAATTGCAATGTTTTCAATTTGCTAATTTAAATTATGAAATTAGCCGCATAAATTTTTGGAATGATACATGATGGAGTATATGGACTCCGACCCCCCGGTCTGCCGACTACTGGGCCTGGACAGCGGCCCACACACGCTTAGCGGATTCTTATTATTGTACATTATTATTATTCAGATGTTCTAGATTAGCTTTTTATACTATCAGTCCATTTATGTAACCGGGTCTGTCAGACCCATATTAGAGGCTCAGACCCGGATTTTCCCTATATATACTCATTATAGGAGGCTTGTAAACATAACTCACAATTCATTCAACATTATACACATTCTTCTTCTCCATTACTCTTCTTGATTATTGTTCAATCTCTCCTTAGTTGTAGGATATGGGTATCAATTATCCAGCAATGGTGCTCTCGTTGAGAGGTTTGAACACATCAAGTAAGAAACCCTCCCAAATTACCCAAAAATCTTCTCAATCACAAAAATTCAACCAAGAAATGTTCTGGAAAAAAATCAAAGATACAGCAAGAATAGATCGGGAATTTTAGATCTAGGGTTTTCAGATCCGTGCCAGATTGCCGGAGCCATCTTTGTCGCCGTCTTTTGTCGCCGTTGTCCATGCTGCCGTACGCCATCTGCTAAGCTCGCTGCACCAGTTGGAGTTCGCTGGGCCGTTCCCAAGAAGTACCATCACCGCTCCAGACCTCACATGTCATCCGTTTGCTCAATCTGTTTGGAGGGTGACATTGAAAGGCAGCCGCTGTAATCTTCGCCTGTACAGGTGTCGTCACTATTTCCGCTCATAGCTCCTCCTTTCCAGTCACCGGTCGTTCCTCCACTTCACCGGCCGCCGCTCGCGAGTCCACCTTGCCATTGACGTGGTCTGAGATATCTGCCGATTAAAGATTCGCCATTAATGGTGGCTTGGAGTTCATGAGAAGCAGATTCGATCCAAAGCTAGCTGGGGCCACCCTTTTTGTCCCGTCGCTAGTTCACCCCTTCTCTTCATACCGAGCTATCCACAACCATCCTCAGTTGTTGTTCGATGTGGCAGACCGGAACTGCGCACTGTTTGTTCTCATTCACCAACTATGGTGGTCAGTGTTGTTGCCTCACCACTTGTGATTGCAAAGTGTGGCTTCTTCTGGTACTGGTGAGCTGCGCAGATGATGGGCGAGCCGGCGTGGACATGGTTTGATATGCCAAGAGGCATATAACCAGTTGACCTATTCAACCATTCAACTCCCAACTCTAGTGGATAAAAGAGAGCGTACGTGGATGCATTCCTGCCAAGCCTATAAAGATTTAAAAAGACAAGTACTCTGTATTCTTTAATTTTAATACGAGTATTATTTATATTTATTTAAGTCGGTTTTTTGTCGGGCGAATGTCACACTATCACGCACTTATGATCAAATGCCTAGTAAAGTGTGGCTTGAGACCCATCACTAGGATTTAAAGCCCTGACTCTCAGGTACAAAGCCCTGACTCTCAGGCACGAAGACCGGTCTTAGTCATTCCTCGAGTGGCGACCGTTGCTTATGAATGGCTCACACATCCACTATACTAAGTATTTTATCATTACATTGGCAATCCACATTTCCACTATTTTCAAGTAACGAACTCCCGTTCGGAAACATAAATCCCAAGAAAAAGATTTTATATGTATGATAAATGTGTAGGTACAAAGATGATTTTACTCATTTTCACCTCGTCTCCACTCGCCTCAAAGAGTGGGGACTGAGGGACTGAGGGGTCAGAGTTTCTAGATGAGGAGAAAATATCACGCATGAGCAGGAACGAAAGATGAGTCATATGAAGACGGGTTGAGCTAGACAAAAGTGATTATGCCGGAGGAGGCCTGCCTTCCTTGTTTCATGTTGGGGGCGCTAGGTGTACTCTTTTTCCCTTTTATTAGGATTTTTTCCCACTGGGTTTTTTCCCAGTAAAGGTTTTTAACGAGGCACCTCCCCATCATGGACAAGGGTGGTGGTCCCCCGGCCGAAGAGGAAGAAACCAAAGACAGAAGAACGTTGCAGCTACAGTTTGGACTACTCCCTTTAACCTCGAGTACTCTCGTCTCAGGGAGTGGGGGACTCCTAATGGAGTATATGGACTCCGACCCCCCGGTCTGCCGACTATTGGGCCTGGACAGCGGCTCACACACGCTTAGCGGATTCTTATTATTGTACATTATTATTATTCAGCTGTTCTAGATTAGCTTTTTATACTATCAGTCCATTTATGTAACCGGGCCTGTCAGGCCCATATTAGAGGCTCAGACCCGGATTTTCCCTATATATACTCCTTATAGGAGGCTGGTAAACATAACTCACAATTCATTCAACATTATACACATTCTTCTTCTCCATTACTCTTCTTGATTATTGTTCAATCTCTCCTTAGTTGTAGGATATGTGTATCAATTATCCAACAATACATGACCATGGTGTTAAAATAACTTTTTATATAAAGTTTGGGGTATTTAAATTACATATGAAAGTTTGAAGTGTTTATCTCACACCTCTTCAAAGTGTGGGGTATTTTAATTGTTTTTCCCTAATATATATACTTTAAAATTTATATAAAAAGTTATGCTAGCACTCTGATCATATATTTTTTTACAAATGTAATTTTACAGGGTTAAATACAAAATTTAAAATGCACAAATTATTTATGATGATGAAACTAAAATTAAATTGCACCGGATGGAATATTATTTATTTCAGAAATGAACTTTTAGAATGTTAACTGGATTCTATCAAAGGTTAGAGTATTTTAAATTATGTAATTACTCCAAAATATTTGTATTTATAAAAAACATAAAATCATGGTGCGAAAACAGCTTTTTGTATAAAGCTCGGGTATCTTTATTTTTATATAATACTCCCTCCGTCCCTTTTTATTTAGCCAAACACCTTTTTTCAAGTCAAAGTTGTTCAACTTTGATTGATTATATATTTATACATGATAATATTGATAATATGAAAATTATATGAAAATGTTCTTTGTTGAAAATACTATCATAAAAGTATAAATTTATTATGCTTTACATAAATATGTTAATTAAAATAATGGATCAAAGTTAATCACCTTTGACTGGAAAAGTCAAAGATGGCTAAATAAAAAGGGACGGAGGTAGTATAAAGTAACAGAGTTGGACAACATTTGGAGGGGAAAATCCCGCCCAAGGGCAAAATAGAGAATTAACGAGAAAATTAAATTTGGTAATTAATTGTATTAATTGACAGTAGGAAAGAAGTGTACTACGTAAGTACGTATTATGCTAAGAGCATCTCCAATGCTAAAACGTTAACGGTGCATACGTGGCATGAGAAATAACCAATTAAAAAACAATAAATACAATATCTCTCTCCTTCTTTTCACGGTCTTATGTGTTTATGGTAAGTTTTTGTCTGCAATGTCAATCACAATGTCTACATCTAGACATTGTGTTTGACATTGTGAAGATAAACTTACCAAAATGATGTAAGATTCTTTAAATAAGGAGAGAGATATTGTATTTATTGTTTTTTTAATTGGTTATTTCTCATGCCACGTATGCACCGTTAACGTTTTAGCATTGGAGATGCTCTAAGTATGACAGCGTATATATGGGCAAAAAATTGACATATTTGAGTTTTTCCCCGAAATAATGATAATTAAATAAATAATTCCCAAAATGCTGCTGGGTTAAAAATAATTCCCAAAATACTGCCGGGTTAACCGTGGTTAAGGAAAGCCGCCACTTGAAGTGGCGGCTCTTCTCTTACATTACAAAAGCCACCACTCCAATTGGCAGCTCTTCTCTTATAGCACATTTTGTACATATATAAAACACAGTATGTTTCAACAATTTTTTTTAACTATCTTCCCATTTGAATTTTGAGCTGAAATTTGGTATGAATAAACTAGACTTGATGAGGAACGTGTTCAAAAAAATTCATCAAAAAAATTCACCGGGAAGACCCTATGATAGTGTTGTCCGCACGGGGGTTCCGGTCAGGACGTCGTGACAGGAATATGACATTTTTATGAAATTTGAGGTGCTTCCGAGTTGAATTTTTTGATGACATTTGGTGATCATGTTCTTCCTAAAGTGTAGGTTATGTTCACCGAATTTCAGATTAAAATTAAATCAAGAAGTTAGTTAAATTATTTATTGAAAAAACCTTCATTTTTAGGCCTAAAAGATTGTGCAATTTTCAAAATTTCTCCAAGAGTTTGCTTTATTATATTATTTAGATAATAAAAGGCCGGGCCTAACGGTCAATTTTTAAAAAAAAATCCATTTCTTTTTAAAAGGCCATTTGGGCTGTTGACCCACTTCCCAAACGGCTATATAGCCGTTGGGTGGGTAGCTGGGGGGGTCCGGGGCTATTGGGGGGTGGGGGTGGGGGTAAAAAAAAACCTATAAATACTCCTAATTTTAAACATTTTTTCACACCTCTTCTTCAACTCTTCCTAAATCCTACATTCCTACTCTCTACTCATATCTATATTCATCTTCTCAAATTCTCTTATTCTCCATTATATTTTATTTTACTATTTAATACTTATACAATTATTATATCTACTTATATATTAATTATCTACTTATAAATACATATACTATATTACTTATATTTCTTATCTACTTAATCTCTACTTATACTAATCTCTTCTTATATACCTGACCGGAGCCCCGTCCGGACTCCTCCATTTGGGGGCCTTCCCGGTGGTGTTTTTTTCTCAAATTTTTTGTGTAGGTTCCTCATCAAGTCTAGTTCATCCATACCAAATTTCAGCCAAAAATTCAACCGGGAAGATCGTCAAATGATTTTTTCAAGTTAACTGGTCCGGAAAATACATATTCCGGACCAGTTAACTTGCAAAAATCATTTGACGACCTTCCCGATTGAATTTTTGGCTGAAATTTGGTATGGATGAACTAGACTTGATGAGGAACCTACACAAAACATTTGAGCAAAAAATACCATCGGGAAGGCCCCCAAATGGAGGAGGCCGGACGGGGGGAGTGGTCCGGCCTGGCCGGACCTGAATATTAGTCATACTTTATATATTCAAGTATTAAATATATTTTATAAACTATTAGTATATACTTAATACATAATAATATCTACTTCTCTACTTATATTTCATATATACTTATTTTCTTATTCTCCAATCTCCAATTCTCCATTATACTCTAATATTTAATTCTTATACAATTATTATATCTACTTATATATTAATTATCTACTTATATCCACTTAATACATACATTCTACATCTACTTAATATATAGTTTATATATTAAAGTATAAAATATAAGTGTATTACTCATCTTATAGTAGTATACTTATATATTATATACTATAAACATTATATTATATATTAGTTACACTTTAATTAATATCACTTAAAATCATTCTATTACTCATTTACTCCCATTAATTACTATACACATTCATACATTTGTCTTATTAATTACATTTTGTATTAACATTACTTGATTAGTTAATTAGTATTCCCACTAATTGTTACATTTTTCATTATACTAATTAATTAGTTAATTAGTGTGACTTTCAATAGTAATTTTTAATAAATAGTAATTAAAATGTGAGTAATTAAATTATAACAACTTTTCAAATACTTTAGTTTAGTGAAAACTACTTAAATAAAATGTTAAGTACTTTAATTAAATGATTGAACTATTATTTTTTTCGTTCAAAGCCGAGATGATTTTGAAACGGGTTACCAAAGGAGAGATGGAGATGCGATGTCCGAAGAACAACTACAACAAGAATTGGCCCGACATAATAACCGCTTTCTACAACAACAACAAATCCCGACGACCATTGACGAAGAGGAGCTTGAGGATGAAGATGCGGAGGAAATGGAACCGGAGACGACCGAGGAGGAGGGTGCCGGCAGCCACGACGCCGACGAGCCTGCCTCATCCCAAACCGCCACCAGTAATAAAAAAAGTAAATCTAAACTAATGCCAAATAATTTTGATAAGTGGAAGGACGCACAAACCGGGTATTGGCACGCAACTTGCAAGTGGTGCAACAACAATTATAGCTTGGGGACCTCCGGCGGATCCGGCGGAACGGGGAAGCAAACTCAAATATCGAGGTTTGCGAATTCTCAACCTTTTGGTAAGAAAGCCCTGTTTGACAAACCGGTCAACCCGATGCCTTTCTCATGGCCCATTATGAATTTCCACCACCATGTAACTATTATCTTGACCAAGATGAATATAACATGTGGTCTCGTGTTATCGGGTTACCCCCCGCTCCGAGTGTGGGCCCCGCGTGGAATTTACTCTTCACGCAAAAGAAATAACAAAAATTTACAACCTCGTAAATTCATTACTAGACACGCCATGTTCAATACATAATTTACATAAAGGTAAATATATTTGGGGACAGTGTTACACTAACTTTGGGCGCCATGAACGATCCTCCCTTCGCTGTCCGCCTGGCTCCTGGTGTGCCTTCTTCTGCTGGTTTTGTCCCTTGTTGGCCGGCGCATGGTGGGGGTTGGACGAGGAGTTCTTCTTCTGCTTCTCCCCACCCTTCTTCTGGATCAGGAGCTCGTCGGCATCAGCGTGCCTGTCTCCGCGTCGGAGCGTCGCAAGGTATGACCGCGGAGGCTCAGTGAATAGACTCCGGGCGAAGTGACTTGGCCGAAGTGCTCCGCGGAGGAAGGCCAGGAGGGTGCGTTCATCGGCTCCCTCGCACTCGTCCACCTCCCTCGTCCAGCGATCGAGGAAGGCTCAGAGCGTCTCCTCCGATTGTTGTTTGATGGTCAGGAGGTGAGCCAAATGCTTCTTTGCACGCTTCCTCCCGGCAAAATGGGTGAGGAAGCGCTGAGCTAGGTCCTGCCATGAGTCGATGCTCCCCTCTGGAAGGTTGTTGAACCAATCATATGCTGGCCCCTCCAAGGTGGAGAGGAACCAGCGGCACATGTATTCCTCCAAGGCGTTGGTCATCATCATGTTGTTCTGGTAGCGAGTGAAGTGCTCCTGGGGATCAGTGCGGCCGTCATATGGCTTGATCGGATTCCCCTTATACTTCTCCGGGATGGGGGCGGAGAGCACCCTTGCAGAGAAGGGGGTCCTGGTTCGTATTTGGATGACGGGCTCGTCGCGTCGGTCGGCCAACTCCCTCTCTAGGGCGCTGACCTTACTCAGGAGCGCATCGTAATTGGGATGCTGGGAAGTATGGGCCGCTGCGCGCCCTGCAGCCTCCCGGGCCTCCATGTCAGCGAGGCGCTTTTCGAGGCGGGCAATGATCTCGTCCCTGGGGTCCCTGGTGGCCGCAGTGCCACCTAGCGGAGTTTGGATTCGGGCCGCGTGGGCCTGGTTGATCTGGTGACGCGCATCGTCGTCATCCAGCTTTCCTTTGCCTTTGTCATGTCGGGGCCGCTCCGTTGTCCGGGAGACGGATCCGAAGCTTTCCTTAGGTGATCCCGGCTCGCGACCACCCAACCGATCCACGACCCTTCCCGTAGGTACCCGACGGCTTGCGATGTCACCCAGCCTGTAAAAGGCCGAGATTTTACCGCGAGGCTGGGCCGGTGTATCCCGGGTAGGAGAGGTGGTATGGGAATGGGTGTCCACGGCGACAACACCCTCATCGTTGCCGAAGAAGGTGACGCCAAGCGGGTGAGGTGGCGGTGGTGGCACCGTCGCGACCTCTCCAGTTGCCGGAGTGTTGTTCTCCCCTGTCTTTGCGACGAGGGCACTGACTACGTTGGGGTCCTGTAGGATGCTCGCGACGATGGCCGATAGTGCGTCCGGGTTGATCTGGGGGACAGCAGGGTGAGAAGCCTGTTGGCCCGAAGCGCGATCAGCAGCGCGTCTGTCCTCAAGTGATGGTCCCGGATAGGGTAAAAGTCTAGAGGGGGGGGGGGTGAATAGACTTTTAAATCTTTTTAAACTTTATGAAGTTTTCCCTCTAGAAAAGTTGATCTATAATCTTTTGAGAGATTAATAGATGCACAGCGGAAGTCTTTACCCTTTATGTAATGAGTGTTTGACCACTTTCTAAATTTGGGAAGATTGGACTTAGATAGCTAGCAGTTGGGTTGGCAGTTAGCTTAGCAGTTGGCTAGGTAGCAGGAAACTGCTGAGGTAACTGCTAGAGAAATATTGACTTTATGATGAAAGTGATGGTGAAACGTTGTTTAGCACACTAGAAAGATGTCTGAAAAAGTACTTAAGTAAGGTTAAGGTGAAGTTTAACTGGAGCAGTGGTCTTGGCAGTTGGGTGGTACTAAGGGAACTGCTGGGCCACCTGCTTAGGTTATGAGCAGACTTTCAGAGATCCTTTTGAGCAAAACTTCGTGTTGATGATGTTATGAGGATCTGGTGATGTTGAGTTGTTTAAAGGAAATATATGTATGTGAGCAGGGAGCTCAGCAGTTGGGTGGTACTGAGGAGACTGCTGAGGCACCTGCTATATTTTGAAAGTGAATTTTCGGTAACTGATAGAACAACCTTTTTTGATAATGCTTTGGCAAGTGAACTGTGTGAAGATAGTCTCAAAGAGAGTGAGTAATTAAGCAGAAGGATAAGCAGTTGGGTCAATTAAGACAACTGCTTAAGATGCTGCTGGCAAACTACAATCTTTATACGAGAAGTGCTGGGTGTGTGTTTTGTTGAATGAAGTAAAATCAACACACGATGTATCCTGGTTCAGAGGTGGTGTAATCCTCCTACGTCCAGTCCCATTCTCTTTCAAATGGATTTTCACTAAAGTATTCAGCTTAATACACTTAGTGACAATCTGGCCTTTACAACACTTAGGCCTAGATTGAAGGTTTTTCACAATGAGTATGACACCACTCAAAGTTACTCAGTCCTTAGACTTTTCTCGATTGATCCAGTGGGGATCAAAAGGTACTCTATCTATCTATCTACACTTTAGGATCCGAACAACTGTTCTCCTAAGTGTTTACAACCACTTGTGAAGTGTTACAAGAAAGTTCTAACCTCCAACTATGAACTAAGCTCTAAAAATGTGAAAGTGTTGATCTAATCTAAGAGCTTAGTGAAGCATGAGGCTAAGCAGAGAGTAAAGTTGAGTTTGCACTTTCTCTTTTGCTAGATAGCTCGTATATGCTTTGATGAAAGTATTTCTCTACTTAGGTTGCTCAAGCTTCTTTAGAACTCATGCTTCTACCTATATTTATAGGCCTTCATGGTTGATTAATCTCATCCGTTGGTTGAGATGGATTAATCTTGTGCGTTGAGGGTCTGGCTAGGACGAATTGTACATTTGTCTTCTTGTGCAGGAGCTTTTAATCCTTTTGTTTTCTGTCTTGAATGATTGGGCTGTGGTATGGGTGTGTCTTCAGCCGCTGCAGCTTCACTCCAAGAAATCCTCCCATGCTGTAGGACCGTGTATTTAATGCTGGTCAACTTTTGTCTTCCAATCAATATTCAATGTATTCGAGCATCTCAAATGTGACCTATATTTAATCTTTGAGTAAAATGATATATGCCGGTAGGATTTAAATATCCTATGAAGGTAAAAAGTTACCTTATTGCATTTTTATGTATCCGGTAATATATCATTAATCTTAAAGATTGTACATTTATTTTTGTCACTTATGATTTAAATTTGAATGTTACTTTTGAAAATAAGACTCAATGTACATTTGTTTAGTATAGTGGCATCATCAAAATCTATCAAAATTGGAGACTAACAATTTCCCCCCTTTTGATGATGCCAAAACTATACAACACAAGAAACAACTGTTTTTATTGATTTGCATTGAGAATATTGTACATTGGTCTATAGTCTAAAGTACAATAGTTTTTAGTCACTTTCGGACTTTTCTTGAAGTCTACTTTTGTTGATTTCTTCCAGCTTTTTCTTGGCTTCTTCTGCTTTCCTTTTTCTGATCTCTGCTTCTTCTTGGAGCAGCTTGTTCTTCCTTCTTGTTGCAGCTGCTTTTCTTGCTGCTGCTGATCTGGAGGAAGAGGGACCTGCTTGAGTTGTCCTTTCCCCCTTTTTGGCATCATCAGCAGGGGTCTCACTCTCTTTGAAGAGTGCTTCTATTTCTGGGTCAGAGTCAGGATCTTCAATTTGCCTCCTTGATGGATCCAGACCATATACTTCAATGGACAGGGCCTTGATATGATTATTGATGTTCAAAAGATCTGTTTTGACTTCATCTTTGACTTCATTCTCTAATCTTTGAAGCTTGTCCTGTGTAGCTACTAGGTTCTGACCTAGCTTCTGAAAGTCAGACCCTTGCTTCCAAAAGGTGTCCTGAGTAGCCTTTTGAAGAACTTGAAAGTTATGAGCAACGTCTTTAGTGAGCTGTTCATAGGCTCTAGCCTGAGCCTGCTGGTCCATAAGGAATTTCTGAGAGAGCTTGAACATGGCAGGAAACTCCTCATTCCTTAGTTTCAGGAGGTACTCTTCATGTTCCTGAACCTGTTTAAGAGCCTGATCGAGGGTAGGTGGAGGAGAAGTTAGGGAAGGTACCTGATTAGATGGTCCTGCTACAGTTGGCTGAGCCGGTTGCAGCCTTTGGAATGCAAGAATTTTGTTTTCTAGCTCATCATTCTTGGCTTTGAGTTTAGCAATTTCCTGCTTTATTTCATTTGTCAGAGCAGACTGTTGAGAGGTTTTGGTTTTGAGTAGAGCTCTCTGCTCAGCATTGAACACTTGTTGGATCATGGAGTCTTGTCTGATATGGCTGTGGACTTCTCCAAATCTGATGTCTAGCCTTTCTTCCAGTTGCTTCTTCATTTTGATGAGTCTCTTGTGTAGTCTGACCTCTGCGCGGCTGATGAACTGTGTTGTAGCCCTTCTTTCTCTGATGAAGACATCTGCTATGGTTGCAGTGTCCTCTTCATCATCCTCGGGGTTGAGAATGAATGTGGGAGAGTGCTGCTCTATTTGTTGAGTAGAGTCTTGAGAGTGGGCACTAGACTTCTGCTCTTGATCAGCAGTGGGCTGGAGTGGAATAGTGGCAGTATGCTGCTCAGTTGGCTTTTGAGCTACTTCCTCCATTGCTTTGGAGGTTTCTCCACCTCCTCTAGTCTCAAATCTAGATTTCTCTAGAACCATTTGAAGTGTTTTATCACTAGAGGAGGAAGAAGAAATGATTTGCTTACCTCTATTCGGTGAAGGGCCATTTGGACCAGAATGATCGTCATCATCATCAAGATCATCATCATCATTGTCCGTAGAGTGCTCCTCTTGGAGATTATCAGTCAGCTGCTTCTTCTTTGAGAGATAGACCAGATTCATCTGGTGAAGATTTGTTGCTGTAGTAATGTCTTCAGTACCTAGCCAGTTTAGGGCAAAGTACTCTTCCGTGATGAATTTGGAAAGGGTTTTGGCTTGGGTTAGGATTCTAGACATCTTCCATTTCCTCCACTCCTTGACTCGAGCCCATTCAGCATCTACTTTTTGCAGAGGAGTGGGTGAGTAGTCAGTTGGTGAAGGTGGAGCTTCCAGTTCTTCTTCCTGAGTTGTCACCTCTTGAATATTCATTGTGAGTGGAGTTGCAGAGATAGCAATACTTGATGAGGAAGTAGCCTGCTGTTCTTCACTGGGTTTGGAACCTCCACTTTCTTCAGGAACAGTGGATAGGGGGTGAGTTGTGGTTTGTAAGTGGACATGATTGAGTTCTAGAGGGGAGGCTTCTGCTTCTAGTTCATCCTGCAGATTCCTTGTTGTAGGAGTTTTCCTTTTAGACTTGTGTGATTGGACTTCTTCATTGTCAGAACGAGGCCTCTTTAGTGACTTGGTTTTGATCTTCTTGAATTCGGTTTGGATGGGCTCGTTTGAGAGGAAGGTGTCTTCTGCCTTAGGTAGTTCTGGGGCTCCTTGATTGGATTTGAGAGACAGAAACTTTCTCCAGGTAGTTGCTTCTTTGATGTTGCTTCGAGCTCCCTTTCTTCTTAAGATTTCACCAATAAGAAAACCATACCCTAGCCAGGGCATGGTGTTGTTTGGTCTTTCGTGGTATTTCTTCACATATGCTAGCAGGTTGTTGAAGACATACCTTGTCCAGTTGAAAGGTGACCCTGAGATGATTGCTGCTAATGGAGTTGCTCTCTTGTGATTTATTTCATCAAGAGCAGTGTTTTTGGCGTCTATGCACTTGTATAGTATGCTTAGCAGAAGGGCATACTCATACACCATCTTGTTGGTCTTGAGATTGAGAGTTTGTGTGTTGCGTGCACTTGGTATTAACGCCAACTCTTTGAATTCCTGTTCGTTGAGTTCAAAGTCTTCAACTTGTGGAGCTTCATCTCCAGGGAGGGAGAGCAGTGTTCTGATATCTCCTTCTTCAATCTCCACAGGTCTGTCCCTTATCCAGGATTTGAGAGTGTCCTTGGTAGAGTTGAGGTAGAACTCTGCAGCTACCTCGGGATAGAAGCATGGATATGGGTGGGTAGCCATCTTTAGGAGACCTGTGCTGTCAAGCTTTCTCAGAAGATCTTTCATAAGATCACTGTTGTTAGCTTTCTTCAGTATTATGGATGTGTCAAGAATGGATCCGGTGTAGATCTTCTTAGCCATGAGTTTAAGGGATGCCATTCTTGTTTGTTGGAGAAGTGGAAGGAGTATGGGTGAAATATGGAGTGCGGATGAGATGGTGAGTACAAGAGTTTGTTTGTTTGAGGGCTTTGAGAGCGTTCGAGGTTTAGAGAGAGGTTTGAGAGAGATTGCAAGGTAAAAGTGTAAAGGAATTGTACGGAGGAGGTATTTATTCTTTATCAGAAACTAGCCGTTAGGATATAGCCGTTGGAGACTACGGCTGGTTTAATTGTGTTCACACAGGTAACAGAGTGCTCTAGCTTGGTAAATTTTTGAGGGTTAATGAGAGCAAAAGTTACCTTTTTAGAATCCTTGATATGTGAGGATCAAGAATATTTGAGCCACGTGCTGAGATTCCATGTATATTTGCAGTAATTTGAGCTAACTGCTGATCTCAGACAGTGGCCTGCTTCTGAGGCAGACACCTGCTTGCAGACATCTGTTCGAATTTGTGAACTAGTGTCTGTACCTCCATTGTTCCTTTCTTGTTCCAAGCTTGTACTCTTCTTTATGAAAGTATTAATTCAAGTTCTCTTATTACACATGTAGCAGTGGTCTAGTTGGTCAGCTGCCTGCTGACCCTACTGCTGTTTTGAACAGTCACATACTGAGCCTGCTCCTTGAATTTTGACTTCTTCTTTCTTTTGAAAGTCTGAGATAGACTTTCTTGGACCTTGATGCTTCATTCCTTTTGGATTGTGAGTAGCCTGAGATGGCTACCTCTGATAGTTCCCCCTCAACAGATGGCTAGGAATTCCCCCTTGATTATGGAATTTGATTCCCCCTGAATAAATGCAGGGTTATTCCTTCGCTTGATCTAGATCATCTAACATTCCAAGATCTTGCCTTAGTTGGTTGAATCTAGCTTCATTCAATGGCTTGGTGAAGATGTCAGCCAACTGTTTTTCCGTGGGGATGTATTCAAGCTTGATGGTTTTCTTCTCAACATGCTCTCTGATAAAGTGATGCCTGATCTCAATGTGCTTGGTTCTTGAATGAAAGACAGGATTATGAGTGATAGCAATAGCACTAGTGTTATCACACAGTATGCTAATCTCCTTTGTCTCTTCTCCATAATCCTTTAATTGCTGTTTCATCCAAAGTACTTGAGCACAGCAGCTGCCTGCAGCTATATATTCAGCTTCAGCAGTGCTAGTAACAATTGAGTTTTGTTTCTTGCTGAACCAAGAGACAAGTCTTCCACCAATTAATTGACAAGTTCCTGAGGTGCTTTTTCTATCAATTTTGCATCCAGCAAAGTCAGAGTCCGAATAACCATAGAGTTCAAAACCTCCATTTGTTGGGTACCATAATCCAAAGTTAGGATTGCCTTTCAGATACCTTAGAATCTTCTTGGCAGCTAGAAGATGGCTTTCCTTAGGTTTAGATTGAAACCTTGCACACACACCAACTGAGTAGGAAATATCTGGCCGACTAGTGGTGAGATATAACAAGGAACCAATCAGACCTCTGTAAAGTGTGGGATCAACATCTTTGCCATCTTCATCCTGACTTAGACTTTGGGATGTATTCATGGGTATTTTCACAGTGGACTTGTTTTCAACTTTGAACTTTTTCATGAGATCTCTTGTATATTTTGCTTGGTTGATGAAGATGCCTTGAGGAGTCTGCTTTACTTGTAGTCCCAGAAAATAATTCAACTCTCCCATCATGCTCATTTCAAACTTGCTTTGCATGAGAGTTGAAAATTTCTCACACAATGCTTGATTTGAACTTCCAAAAATTATGTCATCAACATAGATTTGAACAAGCAATATGTGGGGACCTTCTTCAATTTTGAATAAAGTCTTGTCTACTTTGCCCTTAGTGAATCCATTATTTACTAAGTACTCAGAGAGAGTGTCATACCATGCTCTTGGGGCCTGCTTGAGTCCGTATAGAGCTTTGTGTAACTTGTAGACTTGCTCCTTCTCTCTATTGATTTCAAAACCAGGAGGTTGCTCCACATAGACCTCCTCTTCTAGTAGACCGTTTAGGAATGCACTTTTTACGTCCATTTGATTGACAGTGAATTGCTTATGGGCAGCATAGGCTAAGAATATTCTTATAGCCTCAAGTCTAGCAACAGGAGCAAAGGTTTCATCAAAATCTATACCTTCTTCCTGGCAGTAGCCTTTGGCTACTAGTCTTGCCTTGTTCTTGATAATTGTGCCTTCCTCATCCATCTTGTTTCTGAACACCCATTTGGTTCCTATCACATGTTGATGATAGGGTCTGGATACAAGCTCCCACACATTGTTTCTTTCAAATTGGTTGAGTTCCTCTTGCATGGCTTGTATCCAGTCAGAGTCAAGTAGGGCTTCTTCAATTTTCTTGGGTTCTATTTGAGAGATGAAGCATGACAATAGTGCTTCTCTTTGAGTTGCTGATCTGGTACGAACCCCTTCATGGATGTTTCCAATGATCTGTTGTGGAGGATGTTGATTCAGCCATCTAATGTCAGATGTTTGATCGATGCTGGTTTGGATTTGTTGGTCATTCTCCTCCTCTTCTTCTTCTTCTTCTTCTTCTTCTTCTTCTTCTTCTTCTTCTTCACTTTCTTCTGGTAGAATAGGGTGATTAGGAATTTCATGAAGGCCTGGAAGGATGTTTGTTGGTGAGTCACCTGCTGGCAGTGGGCTGACAGTGGAGTCAACTGCTGGCCGTGGATTGACATTAGATTCAGCTATTTTTTCTTTATCATTTCCTGGAAGGCAGCTTGGAGCCTTTTCAGTGTCCTTCTTTAAGTTGGATGACCCACCTTCTTCTTTTGATTGAGCAGTGGAGTGGTTTTCAAAAACCACATGGATTGATTCTTCTACCACCTGAGTTCTTTTGTTGAGGATCCGGAATGCCTTGCTTGTTGCTGAGTAGCCCAGGAAGATCCCTTCATCAGATTTGGGATCAAATGGCTTGAGATAGTCTTTTCCATTGTTTAGAATGAAGCATTTGGATCCAAACATATGGAAATGACTAACATTAGGCTTCCTTTCTTTCCATAGTTCATATGGAGTCTTTTTGTAAGTCTTATGAATGAGACTTCTATTCTGGGTGTAGCAGGCAGTGTTGATTGCTTCTGCCCAAAATCTTTTGGGTAAACCAGCTGCTTCTAAGATAGTCCTTCCGGCTTCCTTGAGTGTCCTATTCCTTCTCTCAGCAACATCATTTTGTTGAGGAGTTCTTGCAGCTGAAGTTTGGTGATGGATTCCATTTTCTTTACAGTACTGAATTACTATAGAGTTGAGGAATTCAGTACCTCTATCTGACCGGATCTTCTGGATTGAGAGACTTTTCTCATTTTGAATTAGTTTCATCAGTTCTGGAAGTTTCTTCTCTGTTTCATTCTTTTTCTTTAGGAATATGGTCCAAGTGTATCTAGAATAATCATCAATTATCACCAGGGTGTATCTTCTACCACTTAAACTTGTTGGTTCAACTGGTCCAAACAAGTCAAGGTGTAGTAGGCTTAAGGGCCTAGTTGATGATTCCAGTTCCTTTGATTTGAATGATACCTTGGTTTGTTTCCCTTTTTGGCAAGCATCACAGAGATGGTCCTTCTTGAAATTGATCTCAGGAAGTCCTTTCACCAATCCTTTTCTGGATAATTTGTTGATTGTTTTGAAGTTGAGATGGCTTAATTTGTTGTGCCATTCCCAACTCAAATTTGAATCTGCCTTTGTCACCAAGCAGATCCCTCCTTTTGCTGAGCTCCAATCAACAATGTACATGTCCTTCTTCCTTCTACCAGTGAGCACAATTTTGTTACTTTTGACATCTCTAATCAAGCAGATGTCTTTGAAGAATGTAACATTGTAGCCATTGTCACAGAGCTGGCTTGTGCTTATGAGATTGAACTTTAATCCTTTAACATAAGATATGTTTTGGATTGTAAGTCCATTGATGAATAGGTCTCCAGCTCCTTTGGTTTCTCCTTGTTTTTTCACATTCCCAAAAGTAACTTTGGGTCCTTCTCTTGCCATATAGTTTGACAGGAGCCGCCTGCTGCCTGTCATGTGCCTGGAGCAGCCTGAATCTATGTACCATGTTTGTGAGTCGACTGCTCCAGCACCTTCCTGTACCATGTAAAATGTGGATTTGGGCTCCTAGCCATGGGCTTAGGAGGCCCATTACAATAATCATGCCTTCTTTGGGCGAAATAGGGCCACTAATGGGCTGAGTACAATACTTAGTAAATAAAGTAGAGAAGCATTCTGCCCGGACGAAGCCTGGCCGATGCGGTGCCTTTTGGCCGATGCGGTCCCATGGCCGATGCGGTCCATGGGCCGATGCGGCCTCAGAAGTCCAGTGTGTGCTTCCAGACCCGGTTGACTTTCTGGCCGATGCGGGCCCCACGGGCCGAAGGGGGCCACGTGGGTGTTCTTCTGGCCGTAGTTGACTTGAGTATGTGGGCCATGGGGTCCAGGCCCATATACTCTATCACCAAGATTCTTGCATCTCGGCTTGGCCCTTGCCTCTTGGGCAGTATTAACCCTGCACATCTTCTTAGCACAGGAAATAGTGAGGGCTAGAAAGAGGGTCACACCTAGATGCATGATCAAAATAGATCTTAGAAAAGCCTATGACACTGTGTCTTGGGAATTCTTGGATAGGGTACTTAAACCAATAGGATTACCTGGCTTGTTTGTCCATTGGATTATGGAATGTGTTACCACCTCTTCTTTTTCAATCTTCATTAATGATGTCTTCCATGGATGGTTTGAGGGAAAGAGGGGTCTTAGATAGGGGATCATATGTCCCCCATGTTGTTTGTTATCTGTTTAGAGTATCTCTCACAGATGCTGGACCTTAGGACTTCTAATCCTTTGTTTAGCCATCATCCATTGTGCTCTAAAGTTAAAACATCACATTTAGCATATGCTGATGACTTGATGTTGTTTTCCAAGGGTAATTATACCTCTATTAAGATATTGGTAAAAGCTTTGAAAGACTGTGGCCAAGTCTCCGGACTTATGGTTAACCATGATAAATCCAATATCTTCTTAGGTGGGAATGTAGCTAATCAGTTGGCTTACATACTTCATATGGTAGACTTTCAACAAAGATCCTTTCATGTTATGTACTTGGGTATTCTACTTGCGCCCTTAAAGATATCTGTGGCACAGTTTGCTCATTTGTTGGACAAAATCACAGATTATATTTATGCGTGGAACTCAAATTCACTATCTTATGCAGTAAAGTGGAGTTGATTAGATTAGTCATGCAGGTTGTACACTTTTTTGGCTTTGCATCTTTTCGATCCCTAGGGCCATACTTGATCGTATTGTGGGTATATGTAGGATTTTCCTTTTTTTTTGTTGGGGGGGGGGGGGGGGGTAAACATGCAAAGGTGGCATGGGATGATGCTTGCTTGCCTAAAGAAGATGGGGGTTTGGGTTTACAGGATGCCAAGGTGTGGAATAATTCCCTCTTATCCCGAACGTTATGGAATATACACTCCAAACAAAACTCATTGTGGGTTAGGTGGGTTCGTGGAGTGTACCTCCATGGTAGGGATGTGTGGACTTTTATTCCACACAATAGGGACTCTTTGTTGATAAAAAGACTTGTTTTGATTCGTGATTAGATTATCTCAAAATTCTCCTTTAAATGAGACGTTAGAATATCTTGGTAAGATTGCCATTCATGAGAGATTATCATCATCTAAGATATATGATTTGTTAAGGATAAAGGGCACCCCACATTCGTGGATGTCCTTCATATGGAAGGCGTATATACCTCCCAAATATTCTTTCATCGCTTGGCTAGCCTTCCTTAATAGGCTAGCCACGTATGATAACTTCGGATATCTTGATTTGATTAACCTATGTCCTTTTTGTAAGGGTGAACCAGAAACGGTATCACACCTATATATTGAGAGTCATATTACAGGACAGGTTTGGACCAAGGTAAAGGCATGGCTAGGCATCACAAGACAAATGACAACTTTGAGAAGTGCGGTGAAGTGGATCAAGAGGGACCACAATGGAGCACACATAAAGGCCAAAGTTGTGAGGATCTCCTTCTGCTATACCATCTAGGCATCTACTGGATGTGCAGAACAAGGAATTCCATTTATTTCGATGCTGCCAAGGTCAATGCCGAGGATATGCTTAACTATATAAAGTATATGGTGTACAAAGTGCTTTATTCTATGTATCCGTACTATATGATAACCTTCTAAGGACCTATTTTGCTAACTTGTCACCTATTTTTGTGATGGCTTGCATGTGGTTTGGCCAGAGTGCTAGCTATCTACTTTGGTTTTGAGGTGATAGGGCATTCTAGCTTAGGATCTCTATAGTTTTGATTTTTGTTCATACGATGTACATAAACATTCTTGGATGATTCTACATATATTTACATTTCATCCAAAAAATGGAGGAAGCGACAACTCCGAAGAGTAGGGGTTTTCTGAATATTTTGTATTGTTCTATACATACATTTTTAGCAATTACTTATTTATACAAATAATTATATATATTATGTATACTTCAAATTTAAAGCATTTCGTATTGTGTTATAATTGTTGCTACGATGATTTGTCTATGTACGATGGCAACTCTATAAATGTTCAAGTGCAACTCAACGAGGTTAGTAACATATTTCATAATTTATTTAATGAGTTTAATGCACAATATGGTAATGTACCCCTCCCCCGAAACAAGTTACTTATCATCTAAAGGAAAATATCTTTTTAAATCTACAATATCTAATCTTTTCTATAAAAAAAAATCTACTCCTACCGTTTCACAAAGTTTGATTAACGAGCTTTCTTAATATATAATGTTTCCATGTGAGTATGAAGAAGGGGAAGAGTTTAACATTCTCAAATGGTGGATTATATCAATCATTAGATAAAGCTCTCTTTATATCTAACGTCTCAAATGAAGAGGATGACAAACAAAAAACGTTTCCGATTTTATCAATAATGGCAAAACAAGTCCTGCCAATCCCAGTTTCAACGGTTGTCGTGGAACAAAAGTTTAGTGAAACTGATAACATCCTGACCGATTATAGAACGAGGTTGAACGTGGAACCTCTTGATACACTCATTTGCTTTCATGAGTGGTTGAAGGCCCACCATAAAACTCAAGAAATTAACATAGCATCGCTCTGCCACTTCATGGAGGAAACAATAACCGACGCTGAACGCGGGAGTTTTGAAGATTAGGAAATTTATGTAACTATTCTCTATTGCTATTTATAAATTTATAAGTCAATCTAATGTTTCAAATAAATCTACATTTTATTTTTAATGTGTAGAATTTATTGTTTATATTAATAATATAATAAATAATAATAATAATAATATTAAATAACTAAAAAATGCTCGAACTGTCTCGAGATCGGACCCTAGACTGGCAGGGTACCCAGGACCAGACTGGGACCCATAATACTCGGGTTAAATCCGGGCCTCCTAGTTTTTGAAACTGGGACCAACTGGTCAGAGACTGGAACCGAGACCGGACCGGGACTGAGATTGAAACTGGGACAACATGTATTAAACTTATACACATATGACCTAACCTAAGATGATCAGATCTAGGCAATATTAAAATTCACACATACCAGACTTAAACATATCAGTCCAATAAAAAGCAATCTTAATCAAAGAGGCAAGTCACTCTATATTCTTAAGAGGGAAAACAGTCAAATATGCCCTCATAGTATATTGAAAAAGTCAATTAGACCCTTGTACTTTAAAAAAAAGATTCAAATATGTAATTTAGTCAGTAAACGTCTGACTAACCGGTTAAAACACCCACGTGGATTTCCCCTTTCTTTTCCAATTTTGTTTTATTCTCTCATCCTCCTTTTTCTTTTTCTTTTCTTTTTCCGTCATTTTCCCTTTCATGTGCAAGTGGCAAGTGGCGACGGCGGCGGCGGGCAAGTGGCGACGCCATCATCTCATCATTCCCGGTGGACTCCTTATTACAGCCGTCTTCTTCTACTTGGTGCCCCTCTATTTTCAATCCTGGAAATTGAGATGCATCTTCTTGGCTACATGGTAACTCCATTAATGGAGGTCCAGGTGACTAGGTACTAATGGCGAGTCACCGGTCGGGACCATGGAGTTCGTATCTGGACGGCGGCGGCAATTGGTGAAGCCACAGACGCAGTGGTGGCGGGTAGTGAAGAGGCGGAACACGAACATATTCACTAAACCTCCGGTTGATGATGTCGGCACTATAAAGACGGCCGGTGAAGATCCACTAGTTCTTCACGTTAGAGATTATCTATTGGGAGCCGAGTGGGTGGAAGAAGGGGGGAATGAAAGAAAAGGAAATAGAAATGAAACGGGTGGTTTGATGAAATGATGAGTGCAGGTTGTGATGTTGAAGAAGAAAGGTGGGCAAAGAAGTTCCAGAGTTTAATTGACTTTTTCGATATACTATGAGGGGCTATTTAATAGTTTTCCTTTCTTAAGACATTTTTCTCTTAACTTTGTGCGCAACAATGGGGTTACGTACTCATATTCAAGGCCAAGTTTAAATTCTCAATCATTTAAAATACTCAAATTTAAAGCCATGTAAATTTATTCAAGTAGAATTTATATACCATGTATTCAACCAGATGAGTAAATCTTTGATTGAGTAGCTTACGAAAAAGAGGCAAATAATACTGCTTCCAAAGGGATAGTAATTTGTTTTTCCTCAATCGCACCAAAATACCCAAAATAAAGCGAACGACCAATGTAGAATAGACAGTATGAAGTGGAAGGAGATTTGTCATGATGAAAATTTGACGCCCTCATCGTCCGCAGAAGTTCCCTTGAATATTGCAAGCCTTCCCTTGTTCTCTAGCAACTTCAATGCTCGCATAAGAACTGTTCGGTCCAGCCCGTGAAGCTCTGAGCAAATAAACAAATACATATGGAGGGCACAAGACACAAACCACCAAGAGATCTTTTGTTAGTTACATGAGTGAAGTAGATAATACTCTCCCAACCTAAAATTTTCTTCTTCTTTTTTTGTTTTTGGGCCATCATAAAAGTTTGGGAAAACTATCAAATAGACTCTTATACTATATATAAAAAATGTTAATTGAGTCCTCATATTATAGAATCACCCAATCAAATCCCTCAACTATAATTAACACCCAATCGAGCTTTATACCCGGTCACGAAAAGGTTAGCTTGTAACCTAGCTGGTGTGGCGTTGATTATTTCTATGTCGTATTCTAATATTTTTAATTTTGTAATTGGAAGAAATCTGGACTGCTATTCATCCCTTCTTCTTGGGCCGGAAGAAATATGAGTCACGGTTAACTTACCGTTCTTCTACATACACCCATCATTTTGGTGTGGAGGGCTGGAAGAATCTGAATAGTTTCCTCTCCTTTTGCTCTTTTATATTTCTCTTCTAAACTCTTTCTTTTTATTTTAATTCATTCTTAATTCTGTGACTCTATTCCCTCGCGGAGCAAGCAACGGAAGCATATATATGGAATATATATACATATATATTTTTGAAATGAGAAGACTTAATTATTATTAACAATGATTTATATAAATGGCATATCATATGGCATTGACTCACTATTTTTTGGGTTGGAAATATGATGGAATAAAGCAAAATGGCTCACTAAACTGTCTGCACTTCTTTGTTATGAAGCAACAGTCAGTCCATGCAATTTTGATGTGATTTTCACTACGGGTCATCCGCAAACAGTTTTTCTGTGCTTTAGTACAGGGGTAAGACTACGTACATGCGACCCCCCTTACCCAACCGTAGGTGGGAGCCTTTGCGGCACTGGGGTAATGATGATGAATGAATGATGATGGATGATCATATGGCATTGACGGGAACCGGTCTGATATGATCTGCCGTCACACTTTATTCCAACCGACCCAATTACCCAACCACATTTAAACATGTTTTCATTCTTTAAATGCCATGAGACATATTCAACCACGCTTTGATGTGCATAATAGATGAAATCTTCGTTGGCACCTTATCATTAGGTGAGGCAGATATATTCCATAAGCAAAATTTGCAGTCGTTTGAACCCCTCAAAAGATTTCCATCCTTGAATGGGCTTACATGACAAGCTATACCCTTCTTTATCAGGGTCACAGGAACCACCTTCATTAGTTCTCGGAGATGGCCAACCTGGAAAAATCGTTGGAGTATATCTGAAGATAAACTGCTAGTCTGGAAAAATTATGCCGCACACTCTTCCATATCATCGGGATAACACGCTAACCAGTTGGTGACTGGCTGAAAACTCAATTGGGTTATTTTATAGTTGAGGGGTTTGGTGGGGTGATTCTATAGTATGAGAACTCAATTGACATTTTTGATGTAGTACGAGGACATATTTGATAGTTTTCCATAAAAATTCTTCTCACTTTCTTCTAAGAAGAGAGTTGTTTAATTAATATTGTTTCAAATGTTTCTAAATAAACCTGATCTACATAATTTCATACTTCCTTAATAAGTACGTGAAGTCAATGCAAGAAGACAACTTTGAGTAATTAATAATAATAACAACAATAATAATCATGATAATGATGATGATGATACCATTTTGTCATATTACTCCCATTCATTTTCGTTTACTTGCAAGAGCAGGTTACCTGTTCCCCTGGATTCGGTCCCAGTACGTATTTCTTCAACTGTCGTCACAGTGTCCTCCAAACCATTTTCCTTGACCTGAGAATTTTATCAGATATCATGAGAAAGAGCATATTGCCATTAGGGTTGTAAATGAATCGAATCAAATATCTATCTATTAGATTTGAATATGATAACTTTTTAGAATTTATATTTGTTTAGAATTCGAACTCATAAGAGTATTCATATTTTATTTGATTATTTATTCAAATATATTTGCTTATATTTGAATATTCATATTTGAATACATCATTATATATTTTATCCTAATTATAATATATATTATTATACATAGCATAAATATGTAATTCTAATTAGATTTAAAATAAACAAATAATCAAATACCATAGAAACACATTTCTTATTTGATTTTTTCGAATTCAAATAGTCATAATGAATTCGAATCATGAATTGAGCATAAAATATTTATATTTGATTCATTTATAACTCTAATTGTCATACATTGAAGGGCATTTACCAAAAGAGAGTCTTATTTTGTTAAAGTGCAACTCTTATAAGTGATCAATATTGCTTAAACCCAGTTTGGTAATCATAATTCGCCCATCTGCTAATTTTTCTTATCATTAAACTAAGTAGAATAATTGAATAAGTAGCTTTTAAGTTGCTCATTTTAAAGTTACCAACGAATCAGCATTATTTGGTACTTATTCAATTTATTCACAATTTCTTGCGCTCGTTTGGAGTTTGAGGTGGCTGGACATCAATTTATGGCCTCGTTGGGAGTTTGAGGTGGCTGGCCATCAATTTGTGGCAGAATTCTATGTTATTATTATCATTATCATCATCATCATCATCATCATCATCATCATCATCATCATTCATTATTATTTGTTTCCTAAAGTAAGTTTCCTAAAGTATTGGGTGTTAGTTTTCTAAGGTTATTATTAGTTTCCTAAAGTATTGGGTGTTAGTTTTCTAAGGTTATAATTAGTTTCCTAAAGTAAGTTTCCTAAAATATTAGGTGTGAGCTTCCTAAGATTATTATTAGTTGCAGTTTCCTATTAGTAGAGATATTCTATTCTAGTTAATTTCCTAATAAAAGTATTGTAATAGAATTAGGGTTACTCTAATACTAGACCACCAAGACTCTTGGGACTAGTATAAATAGAGGTGCCATATTAATGAATAAAATCATGAATCTTCTGGAGAATAATTCTACTTGTGCATTCGGTGGAACTGACGGACACTTCCTTGCCTAGGGCGGGAAGCTGGGTTGATTTTCCAACTATCATACTTATCATTCTTCTTTTTTATCTCCCGGCCACGCTCGTAACAATTTGGTATCAGTATCCACGACGATGGGGAACGATGACGTCACCAAAGAGATATTCACAACCTTCATGGTAGATATTAACCAGTGACAAGGATCGCTTGAGGCAAAAATTACAGATTTCGTGACACATTTTTCCGCACAGCTTGCTGCCCTGACTATAAATCTGCAGGTCCACACACGGACTCCAATAGCAACAGCCCCTCCGGATCCCAGGGTGAGAATAGGGAGTTTCAGGAACACCACCATCAAGTCCATAGCGCAAATAACATTGTGTCCCGCTATTCCAAACATGATTTTCATAGTTGTTGTTCTATGAGGATATGTTACGAGGTTCCGTCACCGGAAGATGAATTATTCCAACTTCAGCAAATAGGTACTCTAGATGAGTATATTAGCCAGTTTCAGTGTTTATTACTTTATTGGCATGCACAGAGGGCTTACCTTCACAGACTCAAGTGAACTTCTTTGTAGCAGGACTTCAAGATCCTTCACATTCGTCTTGCATTGGAATGTCAATATCCTGGCAGCGTGGATGTGGCAATCAGTTTAGCAAAAGCTATTGAGCGAAGGCAACAATCACAATATGATTCTCTATCTTCACCAACAACAACCCCGGTGGCGACATTGCCGAAAGCTCCTTCATCAAAATGTCAACTTTTTCCTGTGCGGTCATCAACATCTCCATTGTTCCCACAACCATTGTTGGATAAGCAGTCATTTTTATCCACACCACCACCAATTTTGTCACTGCCAACAGAGCAAGTTTGTTCGCAACAAGGCAATCTATTACTGTCAACAACATTCTTGCTGTCACCCGTGGAGCTGAAACCACCAGTGTTGGCACCTTCATCCTTCCCTCCTCCATATTTGCTGCCCACAACCAAGATGCAAGAAATAATATGGACCTTCCTAGCAAGAGGAAATTTTGATGAATCTGGCCAGATATTGGGACATTGGGCCATTACTAATAGTCATGTGGCTACAACCAACATGGTGATGGTTGATCATATAATAATGCCGCTTGCTCGTGGAAGACCGGTTGTCATGAGTTATTAGCTTCAAGCTTGAGGACAAGCTTGATGTTCAAGAGGGGAGTAATGATACGGAAAGAAGAAGCTCATTATTATTATTATCATTATTATTATTATTACTCATTATTATTATTGTCATTATCATTATTATTATTATTCATTATTATTCCACCTGATTGCATACTTTAGTCAGAAATTCATTGAACGTCATGTCAAACCAGCAGCTTATGAACGAGAGCTAATAGATCTCGCCATGGCAGTGGTCCATTGGCACCCATATTTATGGGGACAAGAGTTTCTTATTTGCACCAATCTCACAGGTTTGAAGTATTTGTCGGATCAACAGCTTACGACCTCTCCCCAACAACACTGAAACATAAGCTCATGGGTTCTTCTCCCGAGTGGAATACAAACCGAGCCGTTTCAACACTATTGCCTACGCCCTTTCTCGCAAAAATGTTGCTATGGGGATACTAGCTGCCAAGTCCATTCCCTACAACACATTGTTGACTAAAACTCGTGCAATTCAATCAGCCATTCCTGAGTGTTAGGAACCCCCAAGATTCCAGAACAAATTACAGAAAGATTAAGAAGAAACAGATGAAAACTTTTATTGAATCAAGAACAGTACAGTAACCAGGCTGAAGCCCCCCAAAGAACGAGATAAACTCGATCTTCCCAGTCCTCCCAAGACTAACCGTCTAAAAGCCTTCCTTACTACTCCCCCTTCCCGTCTATTTATAATAGAGACCCTTATTACTAATATTATTATTATTACTTCTATTATTAGTCTAATAGGTAGGTCCCTATCAATACTCCCCCCCTAAACATTCACCTTGCCCTCAAGGTGGTCGGTAGGAGACAACTAAAATCTTCTCCTTTTTCTTCTTCCTTGTACCTCTTCCCAATATCTTTCAAATTTCAGGATCCTGAACTCCATGACTTGAATCTTCCTTCTCACTGCTTCTTGCAAAAACAGCATTAGATCCTCTTCCTTCCAATCATCAATATTAGTCCTGTGTCTTTGATCTTGCTGGTACTGATCTTCACCCATTATCCCTTGCTCATTCTTCCACCTGCTAATAGCTCTTACTACAGGATATAACTCAAACCCTTGAGTTTCAGTTGCTTCATTCCTTGATATTGCAGCATTCACAGTAGCCAACTGAAACTGGTAGTCACCAACTCCACCCCCATCTGGAACAAGTAAGCAGACCACTGGCATTTCTCTAACCTTTATCATATCACTCTCAGTCATTCCTACTCCCAACCCCTTTCTAATAGAACAACTCAGATATGAAACTCTTGAGATACATTGATCATTGCCCACCATCACATAGCAATATCCACCATCTTGGTATGCATTCTTACTCCAACCTGAGTAATAAGGAGCCTTTTCTTCCCGAAAATTGGACCAAGAACTCAAGCCAGAAGACAAAGCATTTGGATTCAATTTCAAGACAGCATAGGTAACAGTTTCATTTGGTTCAGCCTTCTTCCAGCCTTCCATAGCAGAAATTAATTCATTACTATTCTGCAGCTCCTCATAGTTTCTATCTTCTGAGACTAGTACAGTATTGGCTGCAAAATCATTTTTGTTCCTATCAACTTTTTCCTCTTTTAATTCCTTACCTACCTCATTTGAAAAGGAAAGTCTAAAAGGTTTTAGCAAGCAAGTAAACTGATATACTCTTCCCGCTGCAATTCTCTTAACTAAGGAACAAAAAAAATTATTTTCCAAGTACAATTTCCAAAGTTGGTGTCCTAGCAGGTAATCAGATCTACCACCCAAAAAAGACATGGCCATTTCCAAATTAAGTATCAATTTCACCTTTCCTTTGGTTTCACTATTTTGTTCCACCAAATTTCCCACTGCCTTGTCATTTAAGAAATCTGCTATTCTGAACTCTCCAGATGAAGCCTTAGGACTACCCCCTCTCCTGACATCAATTTTTTTCACTTGGTGTGTCATGTCTTCTAGTCCAAGAGTTAGACTTACTTCTTCAATCAAAACATCCTTTGGAGATGAGTTTAAATCTGAATCCACATTTTCCATTCCTTCCGAATTTTCTTGTGGACTGAGACAAGTTGCTGCAGGTCTGACAGAAACAGTTCCGGATTGCGAACTGGAAACTTCACATCTGGATTGCTTCTTAAGTAAACTGGTAGTAGCAATTGAAGCCTGCGAACTGAAGGATGATGTTGGTGATGACTTTTGCAAACTGTAGGAAGTTCTTGTAGATCTCGATGACTCCCGTCTTGCTGTCTTCCCTGTCTTCTGCCGGTGTCTAGGTGGAAAATCCTTAATCAATTCTTCTTTTAGAGCCTACCAACTATCTTCTCTCTTTTGAAAATCCCACCATTGAAACCAGACATCTGCGGCTTCCCCCATTGCCTTTGCTGCTACATCCACCTTAAATCTTTCTGCAATAGCTTGGACTCGAAAATATCTTTACATTCTCTCTATCCATTCGTACGCTTCATGCTCGTAGAATAGAGGTAATTCCTCCTTTGTACTTGCTGACTTCCGAGAAGCGACTTTAGAAGAAGGTAGCGAACTGTGAGAGTTCTTTGATGACGAAGATGATGATTCTTCACCCCCTCGCTTCTTTCTTGGACACATATTGACATCCGATGAGTAAGTCTGCGAACGGAGAGAAACTATTCGCGACTGTGAACAGTGATCGGTAGTTCGCGACTTCCTCTGGGACTCCGTCGGTGGTATGGGCTCATGGCTGATGTTCTTCGATCGATCTCCAGGTCTTCTACGAAGACTCTGTTCTTCCGATTCATCTGAGTCAATCGGATGCTGCGTACGTCGATGATGAGAGTCGCGATGCGACCTACGCGAAATCAAACTTCACTCATGACTCTACAGAAATTGTCCCTATTCAGTCTTTCAAAGAACATGAACCCGTTTTACCTGTACAAAACTTTCCTAAACCTGAGCCTACGTCCCTAGCCATCCCTGAAAAAGGGAGTGAAGACGAAACTCTTTGTGACACATTCCAAAGAATCGTATTGTCGAGTTCCCATATACCTATCAATGTCGACATCGTTTGAGTAAGCCTTACAATCATCCAACAGAAAAAGAAGATATTTATCCAAGTGATTTATGTATTGTGCATCGGCACCTCAAGAGTCGGCCTAAGAGATAACTAATGATCTTCCCATTGCTAGCAGAATTGGTAAAAGATCCACTCGCAATCCTTATCATATCTATAATTGCCTCTCATACAATTGTTTGTCACCATCATAGTATGCCTTTATTACACGTCTCTCTTCTGTTTCTTCCTAAAAATGTCAAGGAAGCATTAAGTCATCCGGGTTGGAAAAAAGCCATGCTTGATCAAATGGAAGCTTTTCACTCGTCAGGGACATGGGAACTTGTCCCTCTAGCACAAAATAAACTTGTGGTCGGTTGCAAATGGTTATACATAGTTAAAGTTGGTCCTAACAGCAGATAGACCGGCTCAACACCAGGCTTGCAGCCAAAGGACACACACAAGTGTTTGGAATCGATTATAGGGATACATTCATTCTGTCCTATAGCAAAAATAGTATGTGTTCGCACTTTGCTGGCTATTTCAGCAATACGAAAGTAGCTATTACATCACTAAGACCAATTGGAGTGGTGTCGTATTAGGAGTCCAAAATGTTAAAGATGGAATTCTTGGACTCCTAATTTCATGTAGTGGTAGGCTAAATAGGGTATTAAACATGGGAAAGGGGGTGGATGTTGTTAGAAATAGAGGGTGGGTTGATAGGAGTGGAAAAGGGAAAAATGGGGAAGGGAGAGGAGGAGGGTGCATTGCAAGGATGTGGGGATGACATCATCCCTGCGTCATTATAATCCCATTTTTTAAAAAAAAACTCTTATAACTTTTTATTTGTTTTCCAAATTTTCCAAAAAATATATCAAAACTCTTGAAATTTTATGATCTTTCATATGATACCAATATGTAATATATAAAATGAAGAAAAAAATCTGAAGTCTCAACTATTGGAGTTTTCTAGAGCCCGAAAAACACGAAACACAAATTTTTAATTCATGGAGCCTTCACAAATAACTGAATATCCCATAATCAAACTTTACTTGAAGTAAGTTCATTTTTTGTTAATCGAAAAACATTAAAAAATGTAATGAAATTTATTTATTTTTACATCAAAATGTGTATTTTTTATTTCACAATTATTCAGGAAAAAAATTAAAAGAAAAGCATTACTTATAATGATTTAATTAATGTTTTACTAAATTGATATGTAAAAAAATATGTTGAGTGTATTTTATTGATGGTACTGGAATGCATGACAATAGAAGTCTAAACACTGTTTTCATATGGACGGAGTCCATTTTTGACATTTTGGCCTCCTCACCATTACAAATGGTCTTAGATATAAAAAATGCATTCCTGCATGGAGATCTAAAGGAGGAAATTTATATGGAACAACCTCTGAAATTCATTTCTTCCGGGGGAGCTGACCTAGTTTGCCTCTCAAATGCTCATTGTATGGGAAAAAGCAATCCTCACGTGCTTGGTAACTTTGGTTTGGAGGGTTCAGTGAAGTAGTACAAAAAATCGACATGATTCAAAGTAAAGTTGACCATTGTGTATTCTACAGACACCAAAAGGGTCTTAATATCTACCTTGTGGTTTGTATGGAATAATGCTTCTTAAGAAGCATTTATTTCAACAATTTGAAACAAAAGATCCGTCAAATTGAGATACTTTCTAGGCATTGAAGTTGCACAATCAAAACATGGTAGGTAAATATCACAACGAAAGTATGCTTTGGATTAGGGGTGGGCAAAATGGTTTGGTTCGGTCAAACCGAAAATGGATAGTTTGGTTTGGTTTGGCTCAATGAAGTAAACCGCACCGAAGAATTTTTAATACTTGGTTATTTAAAACATACTTAGGTTCACTGAAGTAAACCGTTTGGTAAGATTTTTTCAATCCGAATGGTTTGGTTTGGTTTTAAACCAAACAGTAAACCGAACAAAAGAATTTCATCACTGTTCATTTTTACGAAATAAATAAATAACTTAGATATGAAAAATACATGTTTAGCATATATCATTTTAACTCTTACACATTTCATAATATATTATTATGACAAAGTTAAGTAATAAAACATACTTGTAATTGTAATATTTTGTACTATGTAATAAAAAAATGTTTTGCGATGACATAGCACATTGCAATTATATCAATTTTAGTGTACAATGTATATTTTATATGATTTATTTGAATGAAAACATGGATTTTACGACATTTTTTCCATCGAATCATTTAGTTTTCTTTGAATATTCTATGTGATACTATATATGTGAATCAAAAATAAACTTTTGTGAGATGTGAATCTTTTTTCTAGTGGTTGATAAAATGTTAAACGTTCTAATGTCATCAATCCTAGTAAAACAAATTAGGTGTTAATTTATACTACCTCCGTCTCATTCAAAGGTTCTCATTGAAAAATGGCACGATTATTTAGACAATAATTAAATATGCTAATTTGAGTACATTTTGAGAAATAATTTTGATGAATATATAATAAAATGGGTTATTGATGATAATTGTGATGTTATAAATGTATTTTTTTAAGTATTTGATGATTAAATTATTATTTAAGAGTGTTAATTGTTTCCTAAAATAGAAAGTGAGAACCTTTAAGTGGGACGTTCAAAAAGGAAAGTGGGAACCTTTGAATGGGACTGAGGGAATAATATTTTATTATTCTCTTTCTATCTTTCATTTTCCTTCACATTTACTTACGTAATAAATATAATAAATAGAACGAGGTGCCGTTAACTACAATTTCATTTTCTATTTCTAAAAAAAGAACTTGGATGTATAAATCAATAAATATATGAAATATCGAATCAAGCCAAACTAAATCGAACCAAATCATTTTCAATTTGATAATCCAAACTTGAGACCGAACCGCTCCCAAACCGAAACACAAATGGTTTTAGTTTGGCACAATATCTCACAAACCAAATAAACCAAAACCGATAAAAAACGAACCGCAAACCAAATTGCCCATGATATTCTTGAAGATGCTAGTATGACAGACTGTAAGCCGATTGATACGCCAATGAATCCTAATGACACACTTATACCCACCCCTTATAACCATTAATGTGAGAACTGAGAAGACTGTTTTTTGTCTATGAACGAGGTTCATAGACAAAAATATAGTCTTCTCACATTAGTATTCACACACTTCTACCGGGACAGGGGGCCTTTATCAAACCCCAAAATATATAGAGACTTGTTGGAAAACTTCTTTACCTCACTATTACATGTAGGGGTGGTTAATACAGGTTTGGGGTGGGTTAGGGCAGGGTCCTAATTTTAGAAAACCCAAATGAGGAGGGGAGGAGCCGATGCTAAAAAATTTAGGAACCGTACATGTATTAAGATTTGAAAAAACGAGCACCCGAACTGACCCATTTTAAAATATTATTACTTTAATAAAAGACTATTATATTTAATATAAAAGACTATTATATTTAATATAATCTACTAAAAACATCCGAAATTTCTTCATTTCTTGAATCTATTAAAAAGAGCTTCAAAGTCCATACAAACTTCTAAATTATTATCCCCAATTCTTTATTTCAAATGCATCGATTTTTCTTTTTCTTTTTTGTGAACAAAGACTCTTGCTCAATAAAGTGTGACATATTCATTTAATTATCTTAAATTTACTTACACTTTGAGATTTATTAAGCTTCCAATTGTTTTCGTAAACATACTTCATATATGTATAGTGACTAGTTTAATTTTTATGACTTTGTGGTGCTATCTTTCTAGTTTATGAATGATGATGTCTAATTTCTACATTTCACAATTTGATGTTATTTAATTTGTGTGCTATTTAATTTATAGATTTGTAGTTAGATATTTTGTAAACTAATTCAAAACTCTATTTTGTATTTTTATTTTGAATTTTACTACATTATGGTGACATTGATACTTGATTGATTTGAGAATGCTGTTACCTACTAGATATTCTATTAGCGTAGTGGTATTTGTTTACAAAACATAAGAACCGAGAACCCGGATCGAACCGGCCCGTTTTAAACAAAGCAGGAAGGGTTCGGCTTTTATTTCGAGACTTGGTATACCCGGACTGTGCCCAACCCTAATTTACACGTCCAGACATCTCATTTGTTGCAAGTGTTTCCAGACAGATTTTACAATCACCGTGTGAGAGCCACTGAAATGTTGTCACTCGTATCTTAAGATACATCACACAAGCACCAGGTACGGGGTTGAAGAATCACGGACACAGAGAAATTGTGGGATATACTGACGCAGACTGGGTAGTGGGTTGGGTGGAAATCTGATTTCTTGGAAGAGTATGAAACAAGATGTGGTGGCACGATCAAGTGCTGAAGCCAAATATTGTGTGATGGCTCTTGGAACATGTGAGCTAATTTGGGTTAAGAATATCCTTTCAGAACTCAATTTCCCCAAATTCAGACCCATGAGGTTGATATGTGATAATCAAGCCACCCTACACATTGCAACAAATCCAGTTTTTCTTGAAAGAACCAAACATATAGAAGTGGACTGCCACTTCATCAAGTCTCTTAGAAGACCAAGATAGATTATACATGTAACAAGCTTGGAGCCCATGATATATATATGCTCCAGCTTGAGGGGGATGTTAGAAATAGCATTTAAAGCATGTACCTTTTTATATATACTACGTATATAGGAGTCATGATATATGATCTGAAGTAAGGAATACAAAAAGGTTCTCTTCTTGAATCAACAGTAATAAAAAGTTAAATGAATACTTACGAAGTGCAATATTAAATCGGCCCAATCTTGGATTCTATGCCAAAGGATAAGGCATTTCCTGTGGCCTTTATCTATCCATTCTGCACGGCCTGTTATAGAAAAGAGTGTATATAAAAAATAAAAAAATAAAAACCAAGCCGTAGTCCCAAAATAGTATGTAAACAAACCGTAAAAGAATTTACTCAAAAGAGATTCATACTTTCTGAGGGGTAAGTATTAAAGAAATTTATAAGGACATTAACATTCAAACAAATTTTCTAATCTAATGATAAAAATATCACTTACCATTACACCAAGATTACACTAAAATGCTTACCATCTAAAACCAAAGCTGATAGAAATGATTCCCTTGCTTCATAACTAAGAGATCCTGCATGATGAAACAAAGTGTTACTCAACCACACAAAGGAGGAATGTACTATGTACTCACAGTAAACAAAACAAAATAAAAAAGTTGCTAATACAACAACAAAAGGGGCCCAATCACCCAGATTTACATATATCACATAATGATTGCATGAGGACATTACCTTTACGTAGAGTCTGTTCACATGCATATTAATCTAAACAATACACTGAAACCTAAAGCTTGTGCAATGCTCAGGGCTGGTGACAGCCTCATAGAGTCAGTGAAAAACACAATGGATGCTTTGATTATATAACTTGATTTAAAATAAGATGTTACATTAAATAAATAGCTTAGTCAATAAAAGGAAATCAGGACAAACACAGTGCAGCCTCAGAAGTGTTCATATTGAAAAACTGAAGCTGCATAAGATCAGCCGATGTGGATTTGTTGCAGAGTGCAGTCATAGCCTAAGAGCCTGTTTGGTGCGAAGGGAGTGAAGGGGAAAGATGATAGGGCCTGGGCTATAGAGCATAATAATAGTAGTAATAGACTGATATTAAATAAGTGTGGTATTGTATAAATAAAGATTTAGGCCCATGTCATAAAATATGGGCTGGCCCGTTAGAGTATTACTACCTCCGTCCCGCTAAGATTGTCCCATTTTACCTTTTCGTGAAGTCCCACTAAGATTGTCCCATACCAAATTTGGTAAAGATTGTGTGGCTCTAGATCATTCTTACTTTATTCTTACTTTATCACTTTAATATCAACCACACAAACTCACTTTTCTTAAGAATCGTGTCACCTTCTCTCGTCCCAATCTTAGTGGGACGGAGGTAGTATTACTATAAGAGTGGGGAGGAGGGAATAAGGGAGTTAGGCAGAAAATTAGACTGGACTGGGACTTGGGAGTGCTGAGACTACTCAAAGTGTCTCAATCTGTTTTTTCTATTTCTTTCTGTCTACGCCATTGTAATACAGTGAAGGTTCTGAAATCTTCATTAATAAAATACTAATTTCTACTGCATTGCTTGAGTTCCTAACATTGGTATCAGAGCAGTTGTCCCTGGGAAGCTTCGATCTAAGTCACGCGAAAAAAATGGAGCAGCGCAGGGAACATCGAAGGTCAGTTGCCTCTGATTTGCGCGTGAACACTGAGAAACGTGTGTCTACCCAAGGCGGAAAGGAACTGCGCAGGGGAAGCTCTGATCAGGATGCTTCGCGCGGAAAAGTGGAGAAGCTGGCGGAAAAGGTTGAAAGTGATTGGGCGAAGGAGATGCGAATCTGGTTAGACAAGATGCGCGAACATTCGCGTCGCCGGAGACCAAGAGGCCGTGCGAGGAGCCCTCCTAGATGCTGTCGGCCAACTGAAAATCAGATGTCATCCCAAGCCGCTTCAGCTTCGTCGCGAAGAGAACTCCTTAGTTTGCAGGTGACCTCGAAGTGAGCACCATCTTTTGTCGTTTCTCCTATTTCGCAAATGCGAACCATTTCTACCAGTTTACAGAAGACATGTCACAGTGCGCTGATTTCGTCGCCAGCAGAAGATCCTCGTTTGCAGAATTCTTCGCTAGCCTATTCTCTGAGTTTGCAGGATTCCCCATCAGCTATCAGTTCGCCTCAAATTACAATGCGATCAAATGGAGAATCCTTCAGCTGGCAGATGACATTCAACCAAAGTGAGTTATCCATGAACCTCGGATATGTCCGAGCCGGGAAAAAAACAGAGCTATCTCTACGCAATCGCAAGGACGCTTATAGGGGGTCGTCTGAGTCAACGCCTCAATCTGCTGGTGTTTCTGGTGGCTTTAGCAAAACTGGAAAAAGTGAAGAGTATGTGGTGTCTGAAGTTCCGTAGGATCCTACACGAGCTATTGGCTCTCTGAAAGGGAGAGGAAAGTACATAGATGAAGACAAGAGGGGATGGAAAGATAAAGGAGATAGGAACAAGAAACAAACTGAGGTAGAGAGATTCAACTGGATAACTAACACTGGTGAGGAGCTTTATGCCACTCCAAGGGCTTATTTTACTTTATATGGTCTCTCTGTCCAATCGTCATTCCTGGGAGGTGTCCTGGAAAAAGTTGGGATTGAGCCACAAGTTGAGAGGATTGGTACACACAAGTGTGGTGGTAATCAGTTACTTAATACCCAAAAGCATACCTGAAAAAAACGGTGAGATGCTAACTGTATTGCTTGATAACATCTATGAAAATTGGCTTGATAAAGTCTCTGTTACAAAATAAAAAAAAGGAGAAGATGTTAAAAATGGTATTAATGAAGGAGTCTACCAAGTTCAGAGGCTAAAAGAAGATGGCTGGATGACGGGTATAAAGTTTGACGAGGAGGTTTTGTCTAAGTTGAAACAGAGGTTGGGCAATCAAATGGATAAGAATCTTCCTACGGTGGATCATAGGAAATACGCAGGGATCAAAAGACGGACTCTGGGTATTGCAGGCTATCAAGATCAGATTGCTCAAATGCGGGCATCTGGAAGAATTAGTCGCGTCTGTTCCCCTTTTAGTGTGCTAGGTTCATGCATTACAGCAGAGGAGATCAGTGAAAGTTTTTGTTGTGCTAGAAAATCAAAGCAGTACCAGGCTTTCGCCATTCGAATTGATAGCCCTGGGGGTGATGCACTTGCAACTGACCTCATGTGGAGGGAAATTAGACTTTTGGCAGATACTAAACTTGTAATTGCATCTATGGCGGATGTGGCAGCTAGCGGTTGATACTATTGGGCCAAGGGCGCAAAGGATACTGTGGCAGAAAACCTTACATCCACTGGCTCGATTGGAGTGGTAACAGGAAGGTTTAACCTTAAGAGTTTAGATGATACGATTGGCTTTAACGAAAACATTATATCAAGAGTTAGATTTGCAGAGCTTACTGTTGCTGATCAGCAACCATTCAGGTCTGGTGAAGCAGAATTATTTCAGAAATCTGCACAGAACGTATACGAACGGTTCCGAGATGAGGCCTCGTTTTCGAGATCAATGAATGGAGACAAAATGGAAGAGGTTGCACAAGGGAGGGTTTGGACGGGTCACGGGCAATGATACTGTCAAACGTGAATTTGTTGAAGCCATCCGTGACATTTCTCAGGAGGACGCAAAGGATACTATTGGGCCAAGGGCGCAAAGAATACTGTGGCAGAAAACCTTACATCCACTGGCTCGATTAGAGTGATAACAGGAAGGTTTAACCTTACGAGTTTAGATGATACGATTGGCTTTAACGAAAACATTATATCAAGAGTTAGATTTGCAGAGCTTACTGTTGCTGATCAGCAACCATTCAGGTCTGGTGAAGCAGAATTATTTCAGAAATCTGAACAGAACGCATACGAACGGTTCCGAGATGAGGCCTCGTTTTCGAGATCAATGAATGGAGACAAAATGGAAGAGGTTGCACAAGGGAGGGTTTGGACGGGTCACGGGCAATGATACTGTCAAACGTGAATTTGTTGAAGCCATGCGTGACATTTCTCAGGAGGACGCAATAGCAAAGCAAAAGGCCAGCATACTTCAGGAAAGAGAGGCTGAAGTTGTTAAGATGTCAGGGTTTTCTCCATCATTGCCAGAAATATTTGAGTGCGGTAGGAAACGTGTGGCTGAAAGTATATCAATATCTGATATGCAAATTGTTTCTGACCTTGCTATTGAGATGACAAAGAGGTTCACATTTGATCCTTTTGATCTTCCAAGGGATGTTGGAACCCTTAACCAAATTGTTTATTCTGTTCATGGAGGTGAAATTGCAGTTGCCTTTTTGTGTGTTCAGGTTCATGTTTTTTCAGGTTCAAGTTTCACCCCCATGGGTTACTACCATATTAATGTTGGGACTGAAAATGTTGTTCCTGCATTCTCTATAACAAGCTGTTGTCTTATCTCTGTTTGGCATGACACTAGCAAAGACGGTTCCCTCTTGAAGCTAGTCCGCGGTTTCCCACTCTCTCTTCCAAGAAAGCAATTGAAAGGTAACTCTACGACTTGGGAACGTGAAGTTGCAGAGATGTGTTGGTGGAGTCTTTCAGTGGGAGTTGATTGGAGGGATGTTGTTGTGTGTACCCAAAATGCGGCAGAAGATGACATTCTTTCATTGGACAGCGTAATTGCTATTATGGAGCAGATCTTGGGAGTAGCTTGGCAAAAACTCTAGTAGCAGTTACTAAACCAAACCAACCGCAGTGGAAAAAGGGGCTGAGCAGAACGACATAGCTGGAGATTTTGATGTCCTATGTGGGCAGTGGAGGAGCTGGGCGGGGGCATGCAGGGGCAAGCGCCCCCGCTTCGGGCCAAAAAAATTAGTACTACCACTTATAATATATTTAATGTTCCCTTTTTTCAAAAATAAATACTCATTAAAGACAATTTTAGATTAAGTATTAAAGTAAAAGGCAAAATCTTTCAGGAAACGTGTCTCTAGGAATACAAGTACGTATTGACTGCAGCGTACGTCACTCATTTGAATGCAAGTGTGGATTATTTTAGACCTTAGATGCCACACGAATTGACTTTTTGTGGTTATAGTGCAAAAGAGTATTGGAATTAATGAATATGTTGTCACATTTCTTGAAACAAAATGATCAAAACATTCTCGAGACTATGTTGGATTCCTCCTTAATGGAAAAATTCATGAGAATTTTAGAATTTGCAAAGATGCCTACGATTTTGTATATGCGTGTAGAGAAGTATTGAATGTTTTAGAATAATAATGGTAAGTTTTCTATAAAAGTGTGAAACTCGCTAAAACTGTGCGGAAGAGTGTGAAAGCCTCTAAAACATTTTGAAGAATTGTGGAGTTCTCTAGATCCTTCCATTAGATTAGAGAAGCTTGTGGATACTTCTTGGAAGAATGTAGATGTGCAATGGTGTATAAAATATTCTAAAGAAGATTTGATGAGATTAGTATAGATAGGGGTAAGATTGCTCATTTCTATGAGAACCTTTTGAGTTTTGAGTGTGTAGATGAGTGTACAACAGTCCTATCAGCTCGTTTTCCTATGCAAAATTTTGAACATATTAAAACTCGTACGATTGATTTACCCAGATTATAGATATGAGTCAAGTAGAATGTAATGACTAATTAGTGCTAATGTATTACATTTTTTATTGTTTTTATTATATTTTGAAAAAATACACCATAAATATTGGCCTTCGGTACACCCCCGCTTCGAAAAATCTCTGACTCCGCCACTGTATGTGGGAGTCCAGAGGTGAAGGAAGTGACGATGAATGTTCAAGTACCGAGGCTAAAGGTTCAGAAGATGGTGATGTACTGGGAAGGGAGAGGCGCAAGACTAAAGATGAAGAAGATGGTCAGAGCTGTCTCTTATCACCCACCTTGAGGACAAGGTGGTTGTTCAAGGGGGGAAATATGATAGGGCCTGGGCTGTAGAGCATAATAATAGTAGTAATACACTGATATTAAATAAGTGTGATATTGTATAAATAAAGATTTTGGGCCATGTCATAAAATATGGGCTGGCCCGTTAGAGTATTATTACTATAAGAGTGAGAAGGAGGGAATAAGGGAGTTAGGCAGAAAATTAGATTGGACTGGGACTTGGGAGTGTTGAGACTACTCGAAGTGTCTCGATCTGTTTCTTCTATTTTTTTCTGTCTACACCATTGTAATTCAGTGAAGGTTCTGAAATCTTCATTAATCATCATCATCATCATTACCCCAGTGCCGCAAAGGCTCCCACCTACGGTGGGGTAAGGGGGGTCGGATGTACGCAGCCTTACCCATGTAGTAAAGCAAAGAGAGACTATTTCCGGATGACCCATAGTGTAAATCGCGTCAGAAATTGCTTAGAAATTGCTTAGACTGACTGCTACTTCATAACAAAATATAGTGAGTTTTTGCTTTGTTCCATCATATTCTCAAGCCAAAAAATAGTGAGTTTTTGGCTCCATTGCAAATGATGGAAATTCTTGTTTGGTGAGGAGAGGAATGGAAGGAGGAAAATAATAAATGGTGGGTACTATCTTCATTAATAAAATACTAACAAAGGAGATATTGAGAAAATGGTGGGTCGGGGAGGGGAGGAGGAAGGAAATTTGGCAACCTTCCTATACAAATATTTTAACCAAACAAAAGGAGGGGAGGTATCCCCGCCTGCCCCTACAACCAAAAATACCCTAATATGAGCTTGATGGGGGGAAAGGTTACTAAACACATACACACAGAAGACCAATCATCATAGATCACAAGACTCAAATCATCATTAGTAACTTTGAGAACCAATCTAAACTCAGTATGTGATTTTTCTAATCTTATCAACCCTTTGTTATTAAGTAGTACAAAATCAAAATATCAAAATGACTGGAAATCTTAAAAAAGGGATAAGACGCCTCACTCTCAATTGCAGGATTACTGAACAATGGAAAGTCCTCTTCAAGTCCTATTACATAGATTTTTTGTTTCTTACAGTAATCCATTATCAATTCCTTCCATAGCTGTGCCTGTTTCTCCCTTGTTTCCCTTACAGGCTGTAAGCTAAACAAGAAAACAGAAAAGAGCTTTAAGTTCAGCAGGTTTCCAAACAAGACTTTCAATACCAAGCAGAGGACGAGTTCTCAAAAATAATGATAGAGTCCTGAATCTCTTTATGGTATTTTGATATCACGGAAAGTTTTATGAATAATAAAATTTATCATGTTGACTTGTAATGTTCGAAGGTTTTGGAAATCTTTCTCATAATTCCATCCTAGTTCAACCTTAAGAAGGTTGCAACATGCAACAATGATTTATAGTGTGAACTAATTTTAGAATGACGGAGAAATTTACAACTGCAAATTTTATGAGAAGACTGCTATTGAGATTCATATGATGATCAATGAGCGGATCTATGGGGGTTAATTGGATTACGTGAAATAAGGAGGATAGCTGAAGAAGGGAGGGCGCTTGAAGTCATCCATTTTTGCATCCTATAGAGATCCGACACGGCCGGGCTATCCCACAGGCCTCTGTTCGAGGTGGTGTTGTTTCCTGCAGTGGCGAGATGAAGAGCAGACTTGGGTAGCGGTTTTTGGAGTGACCGGGAAAGAAATCAATTTTGTTCACTCTCACGGTCAAAACAGGTGAGCATTAGCCAAATTTGATATTGAATTGATAAAGAATAAAATAAAAAATGATTTACTCAAATTTGATTGAATTGATAAAGAATAAAATAAAAAATGATTTACTCAAATTTGATTAAGTTTGGTATGAGATAATTTTAGTTGGACGGACCAAAAATGAAAAATTAGACAATTTTAGCAAGACGGATGAAGTATTTATTTTAACTTTTTCATTTTAATCTAATTAGTTTAAAAAATATACGGAGTATCAATTTTTTTATTTTTACGATCCTTAATATGATAGTGATGGCTTCACTGACCAGAGGTAGCAGAAATCAAGGGGGGACTCGAAGTGCTAACTATAGATTGAGTAGAAAATTTAGCAAAATAACAGTAAACTTGTGCGCAAGAATGGCGATCCATTTTCACAAGTTGGAAAGTGATATTTATAGTGTAAAGTGAAATACTTGGGGAACAAAGTAAAATCTGCTAGTCTATTAATACAATGACATGTGTAAAGCCTAATTCGTGAGAGATCATGTACAACTAGTTGATTGGTATTGTAAATAACTGAATTGATCCCTTTCGTATTGGAATGCGTAAGGAAGCCACATGTGGTCAATCTGGAATCTTCTATGTAAAACCGCTTGAGTAACGTAAGTTTGTGACAGTTGTCATGCGGGTAACAAAATCATCATTGCACTACAGACAACAAGTGATGAAATGACTAAGTCCACAATCTTTCCCGAGCTTGAGCTTTGTTGAGGAGGTCGAACTCAGGTGCAATGTATTTATTTGAGAGGAGGGTAATAATATGAAGCAATGTTTGCTCTTTGTTAGTTCTACACTTCTACCTCATAATATGAAGCAATGTTTGCTCGATTATAGTACTGAATTTGTTGTCGATCTCGGCGAAGGTCGACCTCGACCTCGAATGCAGTTTTGGACATATCTCGATGATCTGACAACTGACTTCGGAATCGACCTCGGCGGGCTTGGGCTCAGCAGGAAATGACTTAGTGATTTATGGGATCCTTTATTCCTGAATGTTGATACCCCGAGATATATGATAATATAATCCATCAGATACCAATATTGATACCATCAGATGCCAATATTACCCTAAATAGGACTAAAAACGTTTGTAAATTCCAAAATAGGACTGTCATGTTTTTATTCCCAAAATAGGAGTAATTACTACCAAGTTTGGAAAATACTGCCATATTTAAAGTCTGGTACTGCCAAAAAAAATGAATCTAATATATTTTTAATAAAAAATTGAACCATGGATCAAAAATATTATAACAATTTAAAACAAAATGAATTGGTATGCCAAATGGCAACCAAAGAAGGTAGGGGGTGAACAAAATATGACTCACATGCAACGACTGTAAGTATGAATCTCGTGAGATAAGGTGGGCAAAATGGTTTGGTTTAACTAAACTGAAACAAAACGAAAATTGGTACTTTGGTTTAGGTTCACTTAAGTAAATCATTTGGTAACAATTTTCTCAAACCTAATGGTTTGACTTGGTTTGTTTTTAAATCAAAAAATTGTAAACCAAACCAAACAACTGGTAATATTTATAAAAATACTTTGTATTTGTCTTCACTCTTCATCTTTAGGATATTAATAAATAACTTAGATATGAAAATAAATGTTTAGCATGTACCATTTTAAAATCTAATCGCACACATTTCATACATTCATTATGATAAAGTTAGCTAATTGTATAAAAAGATGGTTGACGATGACAATAACACATTGTGTTAACATGGATGGATCCAGAATCTTTAAATATTGGGGGCACCTATTAAGTGAAAAATAAGTGCAAATTAACTTTAAAAATAAAGAAAAGTTGCTGAAATTTAAGTAAAAACGCTTTGCAATTCTAAAATAAGAGTACTACATTTTTATTCGCCAAGTAAGAGTAATCACTTCAAATTTAGAAAATAATGTCACTTATGTACTGTCATAGGTGGCAATTATTTAAAAACTTGACTGTAATTACTCATATTTAGGGAAAAACATAGTAATCTTATTTTGGCATTCACAAATTTTTTTACTCCTATTTAGATAAATATTTTTAAAATAAATAATCCGATTTTAAAAAAATAAAAATATTATCTTTTATGACAATCCTCCTCTACAAGTCTTTTTCTTTTGTTTTTTAAAATGGCATTATAACTTCATTTGTAACTGTACCAAACACATATTTTCTCACATAAGAAATAAGAAAATCATTCAAAATTAGTTGCTCATCCTATTGCACAACCTTGATATGAATTTGTTTTTTGCGGAAAAACATTTTTTCAATTGTAGTGGTCGCGACATGCAAAATCAGTGATAATTTCAGTAGATGATACACTATACGATATGAAAATTTTTGTAATGAAGACTCTATTTGACAAGGTAGCAAATAACTTATTTGGAAAAACATAATAAATTCAAGAGATGTCAGTTATTAGAGGTATTAGATGTCAGTTATTAGAGGTATTAGAATAAATCGTGTCCATTGGTTGATCCTACAAAGATATATGCTTGAACGATTGACAGAAGGTCATCCTGATCGTCGTTTTCAAGCTTCATTCATCTTCTTTTGATCCCGAAGCAAATCATAGAGCTCTTTTGTCATCAAATCTTCATTGTAAACCTCCCGGTGACCTCCAAAGCTCTCAATCCACTCTCGAATGCATCTCGAATCATCCCAATTTCTCCTCAAATGCCGATGTTGAACTCTAAATTCCTCATTTTGACTCCAAATGACACAAAACTCGAACCAACGCCTGTTAAAAATAACTTGAGCTAAAATTGAGACTTGTAACACCTTAAAGCTAGGAAAACCATCAAAATCCGATCTCAACACACATCAAATGCGTGTCTAAATACGGACTTATCACTGCTGTAGTGTTCTTGGGGATCCTTCTTCTCCTCATAAGGCTTGATGGGTTGTCCCCGATATTTGTTGGGGATCTTAGCCGCCAGCACCCTTGGGGTGAAAGGCGTCCTTGTGCGGAGCTGAATGAGGGGTTCGTCGGAGCCTTCGGCGAACTTGCGCTTCATCTCCTCCACCTGTGCTCGGAGGGCGGCATACTCCGGATCTGGCCCCGACGCGGAAGCCGTCGGGGGCGCTTGACGTGTCTCCTCGAGTTGACGGAGGAGGGCTTCGATGATCTCATCCTTGGGGTCCTTCGGGACAACCCCTTGGGAGTTGGCCCGGAAGGATTGGGCTTGATTAATTTGGTGCCTGGCGTCGTCGCCATGGAGGGGGCGCTTGCCTTTGTCCCGAGGGGGGGTTCTCTCCTCGGCCCCCGAGACGGAGCCTCCGCTTTCTTGCGGTCTGCTGGTTGCCTTCCCACCGAGGCGGTCTTGGACCCCTCGGCGCTCTTGAGTTTGGCCCAACCTCTCGAGGGCAGAGGTTCGGGGCTTCTCTTTTTGACGTTTATCCTTGGATTGAACCTCTTGGGAGGCGGTGTCTTGTGCTACGACCCCATCGGCGTTGCCAATCCGTATTACGGGATTGTTGAACAGAAGAGGGGGCGGCAGACAAGCGGCGTTCCTCCCAAAGTAGGGTTGGAGTGGTGCCTGAGATACGAAGGGCTCTAGGGTTGAGAGCCATGTTTTGAACAAAGGCCGCAAAGGCAGCCTGAAGATCGATGGCCGGGGCCGGAGGGGGAACTTGGTTCTCACTCCGATCCCTCCTTCGATTATCAAGCCCTATGCGGGCATCAGGGGCAGCCTTTTGGAGCTGTTGACGGAGGTCAGCGGTGGCTTGCTCTATTTCGGCGATAGTACCGCCTTCGGGTACCAAGAGCCTGTTGGAGGCTTCGGCCCCGTTGGTTTCGCCGGGGGCTACGTGGTTTTCCTCGAGGGTTTTGGATTGACCACGAGTTCTTCCCATTTTGATAGGTATTTTTGTGTTTGGCGAAGGGGAGGGTTTCTTACTTGATTGTTCGGACCTCTCAACGAGAGCACCAAATGATGGACAGTGTACCCGGGGGTAGCTTATCTGGGGGGTTATTATGAGAATAACCTAGAGAGAATTCAGAGCAAACAAGTAGGAGAGAGAGAGACGATTGTATTAATGAACTCGAGATGTTCTGGTCCTTTACAATGGGAAAAAGGGGTGCTATTTAGTGCTATTTATAGTAGTAATAAATGCGATGAGAGTACACGTGGCGATAATCCAACGGCCGAGGGGTCACCTCAATCGGGTGGCACTGGCATTCACATGTGCACCGCATTGATTGCGGTGGGTGGATGTGACGTCGCATTAAATGCGGTGGTTGCTTGTCTCCAAAGGGAATCTTCGATGATTGAGTTGTTGGCCGAAGGCTCCCCCTTCAGTCGAGGGATTTGTGTAGCCGAAGGCATGGGAGTGCCGAAGGCTTCCCTGATGCCGAAGGCACCATGTGTGTTTGGCCGAAGGCTCCTGGTAGCCGAGGGCTACTGTTTTATGCCGTTTTCTCCCAGTAGCTTCGTATGCTCGAAACCGGCAGCCTTGTGAGATTTGGAGCCTTCGGCCAAGGAGGCCGAAGACACCTATTTGGGTGTAGCAGGCTTCTCGGGCTTGGGACGTTGTGCTTTGGGCCTCCTATGCTTCCTGAGCCTGCCGGGCCTTTGTAGGAGAAGTAGGAGTCTGTGGGCCGGGGGTTCCTGGGCCATATACTCCATCAACCTTCTATGAGCAAATAACTTTGTTCCTCAAGCACTACCTAAAATTGAGCAAAAAGTTGAGTCATCAAACTGGAATAGAGAAGAATATAGTGTAATTTCATTCAAAATCATAATGGCAAGCCTTATTATTTATGAAATCATAATAACCGGCCCTATCATTTGTGACTTGTGAGTTAATAAAGCAACAACCGTTTGAGAAGTGAGAACAATACCCTGAGATGTGAAATTTCTCCACAAAAGCATATGATGAGGTCCCTCAAGGTCCTCCACCACCAAGACAATACTCCCCATCGAGAATCCACCACCCAAAATCCCTAGTGTAACCATAAAATACAGAAATAAGCGATTAGTTATCAACTTCCTTCCCAACTAGTTGTATATATAGTATTCTATTTCCTATGTATTAACTTCATGGATAGGTGCCACCAAAGCAGCAATGTTGTTGGTCCCGGTTATCAAGGTAATAGTCTAGAGGGGGGGGTGAATAGGCTGTTATGGTTTTTAAAATTTTCAAGCTAAGTACCAAGGTTAACAGAATAGCCTGCTCTGTTGGAGAACAGACTGGTAGCGGATAGTCTTCTGGTAGGGGTTCTATCGGGATAGCCTCACAGAGATGCAAAGGCGCTAGGCCTTCTGTTAACTCACAAGAGGTGTCCTGCTGAACACAGATACCACTTCTTTGTAGTTAAGCAGTTTAAATGTAAAAGCGAGTATTAATAGCAGTAAGTAAATGACACCAGGGATTTTTATAGTGGTTCAAGGAACAACGTGTTCCTCTAATCCACTGTTCCACTAAGCTTGTAAAGAATTAGTTACAAAGCCTTAGTCCTAACACTTAAGAAGCTCTCCACGTCTTCTTCAAGTGTAGATGTCTCCTGGGATGCACTTCCTTGCTTCCTTTAAGACTGATCCTTTCACTGAGCTTTCTTGAAGTATACCCACTTCACTCCAGTTACTTGGACGCCCTTCTTTAACAGAAGTTGTTAAGATCAAAGTTTTCTCCAACTAGCTTCGTTACAAAAGATATGTAATGAGGTGCTTGAAGTGTTGAAGAACTTGGAAGAACTCTGCTCTAGGTTGGATGAAAGAATATGAACATAATATCTTTCCAACGTAAGCTTTTCTTGGTGAGGAAGATGAAGTTTGAATCTCAAGATAGCTTTTTGAATGTAGAGAGAGCAAAAGTTATTCGGATAGTTCTTCAAGTGTATCTTTTATACTAGGGTTGTCTTCCCGTTGGAGGAGAAGACAACTGCATTAAATGCGCGTACTGTTGAGTTGACCGGTTGGGCCCGCAAAGTTGGCGGCTTGCTATTTTGGGATAGGCTTTCCTGGAATCTCGATCAATCATCAGCTTTAACTCTTCAGAGCATAGGGCTCATTAAATGAGCATTAAATGCACTGTCCTGTAGCTTTTCCGTTGAAGATCTCCTAGCCGTTGAGGGAATCTTCCGTTGGGTACTCCGGCGTAGGTAGCTTGCAAAACTTCTAAATGTTTGGGTTTCTGTTGTGTTGCGCAGAGAGTTAGCTTCAGAGAGCCTTGAGCTCTTCTGTCCAGTAACATTTAAACAGAGAACCACGAGCACTTTTGTCAAGCCCAACAGAGAGCCTGTAGGTCTTCTGCCAGTCGACTACTCTAGAATGCTTACACTTAGAAAAATTCTAATACATCAATTTTAATGGGGGTACTCTAATGTTCTAATTAATCTAGCATCATCAAAATCTAAATACATGTATTCCTTACAAATGTTACAAGAGAAACTGTAAGTTCAATGCCTGTTAGGAATCATAATGGTTGCCGAAAAATCTGCAAGCCACAATAAAAAAGAAATAACTCAACTTGTTTCTTTAACTCTACTTAAAAGTAGTATTTAGTTTCACACCGAAACTCCACTTTCACATAATGGGGCTATTCAGTTTCACACTTAAATGATATACTATCGTACATAATTATAGGAAGTTTAGAATTCAAAGACAGACAAAGAAAACCCCACTTTCATACAATGGTGCAGACCTATTGCAGATATTTATGCATATATGCAGGCCATCTAATCACTAATGCTCCAAAGAATATTCAGTTTAACCGACTCATCAACTAAGAAATATCATGCAATTAGTCATTACATATACTGCCTTCCAAACTAAAATGAGCCCTGTCCGAGATATCTGCAAGTCAATGCGGCAGTTGTGGTTCAAGGTACTAACCAGGAGAAACCTCTTCTCGACTAGTTTGCGAGCGATTTAATGAAGTGCTTGCACATTAGAATTCAATGACACAATAACAAATTAACAATGACTAGCATGGTAGCGCGCGTTGCGCGAAATCCATGCCCAACAATGGAAAACAAGCAATAAAGCAATGCAAAAACAATTAAAACAAAAAACAAAAAAGAGTAGTTCAATCATGGCAGTTGCACCATTGTTTTAATCCTTGCCCTTTGGCAAAATTGATACAAAATGAACACATTTTCCTTTTGTTAACACCCTATTTTAAAATGTAAACAAGGTCAGAAACAATGAAATAAAGTAACATAAAAACAACCGAAAAGGGAAATCATAGATCAGTGGCATAAAGGATGATCTCTATCAACTTGCCTGCACATTAGTCTCCCCAGCTAGGCCTATGAGTTTCGACAGATACCCAGGTAACTGCTTCCATGAGTTTATCCACACCAACCATATCCCAGATCGGCATACGAGATATATTTCTTTATCATGTCAACAATCTGGTAGTACAATATTAGTAGTTTAAAAGCAAATAGCTTGACTGGACAGGATTCTTATCAAAAATCGATCTAAAGTTGGATACATTTTCAAACAACTTCGAATGTTTAAGCATTACTATTGTTCTCATACTAATCTAATATCTGAAAGCAGCAACTGCTCTGCAGACTGCAGGTACACAGCGAGTGAAGACAACCCATGCAGACAATTATAAAAAGAGAAAGATAATGGTTTTTCACTTAGAAAAAAAGTCAGTCCTTTTAACTAATTAATACATCTGATTTTGATCTGAGCTAAGCCATGTGAGAGTCCCATAAACTCAGCCCCATTTTCTAATCACAACAACCCTTAACTGGCAAGAGGAAAATGGAAACCTATCAGCCAACCTCCTATAAATGAATCCTACCAACACTCTTTCTTTCCAACTCTCAGATCCATTCCAACATCTAACAAACACTCCGATCCCAAAAGAGCTCAGCTAAAACTTCCATTCCAAACAAAACACAAAGAACAGATAGTATATATGGCTATCAGAGTGCCATATATACTGGTTTGACAACATATACCAATATAGTAGCATTCTATAACAAAATAGAGTTTGACAAACATGCAACAAGAGCAAAACAATTCCAAGTGATGAATGAAAATATACCCTTGAGAGTGCAACTTCTCTATTATTGAGATTGCTTCAATGGCAATACAAGCTACCATTTGAATTGACTTCCTGATTAAAGGAAACGAGCATGTTGTAATAGATGAGAGAAGCATGAAATATGATCCTTACCATTTATGTTAAGCAAATTAATTCCATATGACAACCATACAAATAAGTTATGTGGATAAAGCTTCACTCTTCACTACAATAATAATATTCACATAGGCTTAATCTATTTGTGGAGCTAATAATCTTAAAGAATAGTCTTTTTTTAAGGAATTAAATTCATGAAATGTATGTATGTAAAAGTATTAAAAATGCATTAACGAATTATTTAGATTTTCTTATAAGAAAAAGTATTTAATTGTCTAAAACTGCATTTTCATTTACAAATCATCAACCTTCCCTTTCTTTTCGCTCTTTTCCCTTTTGAAAGGAGAAGGCATTATTAATTCAGAAGATAAATAACCAGCTTGTTGACAGTATAATCAAGCCGAATAAAATAGCTGCATGTACAACACGGTTTAGAGCAACACGATTATCCTAGCAAGAGCAACACGATTATCCTAATTTCTTTTCAGTAATTATATTTTTTAATTTCACAATTCTTGATTCATGATGTTTTTTCCAATTAACTTACACTCACACACCATAATTTTGTATTATTCTATATCAGTATATTTTGGAAATATTTAACCCTATCCCCGAGGACTCAATATCAGTTTGATTGTTTAGCTAACTTGACTCCATCAAGTTTATCTATTTACTAAATAGTTTTGGTCAATATACATGAATTGAATTTTGCATTGTTATAGAAGGTAAAATGTTAGCAAAAATGACAACAACTAAAAACTATTAAGCTATAATTCGAGCCAAGTTAGCGATGTTCTATTACAGATAGAGAGAGAGGGTTATTACAGAAACAACAGAATAAGGTTAGGTTACCTCCACATCTACTTGCATCTATTAAACAAGCTCAACAGAATCCCGTATTCCCGTGAAATGCCAAGAAAACAAATAGCAATGTACACCTAGAGATTAAAATTTAGAATACTAAAGAGAGTTAATTGTATTAAATTGAAACACCTCCAGACCATAAAAGGAAAATGTAAGAATGCAACAACATTCAATAGAAAAATACATGTATAAAACAATAGTTATATTCATGATATTGAGAATTTTAAGCATAAAAATACATGTATAAAAAAATAGTTCAATATTCTTGATCTTAGAAGGGGAATCAGAAATTAAACCTAACTAATGAAGCTGTTCTGGAGCAGGTAATGACAACACATAATAATAATTCAAGTGAATCAATTATCCATGAATGATGGTGGCAGTTTATATGTGATGCAAGTGCAGAAGTTTAACATATACTATGTATGATTTACCTCATCCAAAGCTACTGGCCTCCAAGTTTGTGGTGATTATTTTCATAAATTAAACATGTACACGGTTTATTCTTAAATAAAGTTACACCTCTTTAAAAGCTAATTAGATTAAGGAGAAAAGGGGTTCTAAAATTCAACTTCAATAGAATTCTACGTTCTAATCAAGCAGTAGACTAATTCATCAAATCAATGATATATCATCGATCTCTTCTTATGAAAAAACAAATCATTATACAATATAATATGAATTGTGACATGAGATCACCAAATTTTTCCTTCTTAAGCAATTGTGCACTTCACAAAGTTATGCTCAAAGCCTCAAAGTGAGTTACTGCGATATACAAATATGGCCAAAGCATATATTTAATGCCAAGTCATTCAAAAGATAAAAACATAGTGTGGAATTTCTATTGGATCCAACAGCAACAAAAAATTAAATACAAAACAAAAATACCATCAAGCACATGCCATCGGAAAAGAGAAAAGAAGAGCTAGTTGACCTGAAATCAAGTTCACTAAAGCTGTGAAACTGTCCATATTCTAATCCTATGATCTGGGCATTCCTGTATACTTCAACCATTCATTGCCAGTTACAACTTGAAATAAAATTCTAGCACAAGTTAGAAATTGTAAACACTCGTACTCGACGAAACCAGGGAATTGTAGCTAATGTCCTGACCTTAAAAAGGTGAAACCTTCATAAGAGAAATTTTCAAAGCATACCAGGTGTGGAGAGGCGATGAGCTCATTATCCAGATAGGCACAGACCAAGCAAAAACTTGTATTACCATTTCACAGAGTATAAGTGGAATTGGAAAATAGAAGAAAAGGGGGGAAATAAATGAGTAATAAATGAGCAGAGAGCTAACCAAATCGTTTGGGGAGCAACCGTCAAGCGGGAATATGGAGGTAGGAAGAGGAGAGATTGGACAACAAGTGGAGTGGTCTGAGACATGAGCATCCCACTAAAGATAGAGCTTTGAACCGTCGCTTAGTGGAGTGATCCGCTCCTATTGATTTGCATACCTCTGTAATGACCAATGATTGTCCCTAGCCAAGAATCCTTTTCCCTTCATTAATTTATTTATACCACATTAGTCCAAGAATCAGAATTTGAAACCTCAATACAATAACACTTTAATAGTTATAATTTAGTTCTTTCTGTCTTTCACTCAATATAGATACATAGTACTCCATGCTAAGTAAGAGTGTATCCTCACTCATTCATGAGTTGCCATATAAGATGTTAAGTACAAAGAACATAAATACAATGGGCAAACTGACATAAGTACAAAGGGTAAAAGATTACTTGTGTCGGTATTAATGGTCATATAGTCATCACGAGAATGTTTTTTTATATCCTTTACTCGGCCATTGAAACATTAAATTAAGCCAAGTAAGAACAGAAAAGTAAATTAAGCCAAGCACGAACAGACAAAGCTTAAGCCAACTCATAAAACTGAATTTCAACTGAAAAACACATTAAACTGTTATAATAGGATAACAACATTCATAATAATAAAAAGTGTATTTTTCAGTTTGATTATAACTAAAGGTTGGATATTTAGTTTAGCCATAAAAGAGAGTGTACAATTCATTTCTTAAATAGCAATAAGGGTTTTATTAATAACAAGGGCATCATAATAGCAAGTGATTGTTTCTTAAAATCTTTAAGCTATCACATTGTAGTTATGCAACAAATAATAAATATCACAATACTTTTCAGCAGGACCGGTCCTGGCATTTTATGGGCCCGGGGCAATGAATAAAAGTGGGCGCTTAAAATAAATATGAATATTATAAATTCTGAACATAAAAATTGTGAAATAAAATATAAGGCCCATATGTTAGGATGTTTACGTGGTTATGTGGTAGAGGACTGGACATCTTCCTTGAAGGTTATTAGTATCTGAATATTTATGAGTATAATATATGAAGTACGTATGTGTCCATTAAAATTATTAATATATACAGTAAGTATGTGTGTCGTGTAGGGTTAATCACAAAAAGGAGAGTAGAAAGACTAACACCATGGTCACACTAAAATAACAAATCATTTAATGAAAAGCATTGATGTTTGATAGCATTTAATTTAATAACTGTAATTGGAATCAAAACGTCATGTAATTCCAAGACCAAATTAATATTGAAGCGTGAGTTGCTGCCGTTTACATGAATATATATTTTACTATATATATAGAATTATGGGCCCCTATCAATATTGGGCCCGGGGCACAAGCCCGGGTTGCCCTTGCTCAGGGCCGGGCCTGCTTTTCAGAAAAATCGTATGTAAATAATAAATCAAGTTTTAAATTGATATTACTCCGTATAACTCTATTGACAAGTTCCAAAAAAAACACGAAAGAGAGCCACTCACCTATCCTCCACTAACTATTGTAGAGAGCAAAATTGATTGTCTAAATCTCCCTCTGTAGCTTCTATTGCCGTAGAAGAATAAAGAATAGATGGATAGATTGCTTTTTTGGGATCAATTTTTGGATGACTGAGAAGCATTCTACCGGCCAAGATTGATGATAAAATAGAGGAATTACGCTAAACTCGGACTACATTGTCTTACTTCCTCCGTTCCTTCACTTCGATCTTTGTCTAGAACCAACAAGGCTGAAAAGATCGAAGCAAACAAGGCTGAAAAAATTGAAGCAAACAAGGCTGAAAAAATCAAAGTGGTTCAAATTGAAAATACACTACATAAAACTATTGGCAATTTTGGAAAACCTTCTCTGCAATCCGTGGGAAGCGGTTCGGAGCTGGCTGGGCCTTCTCGGCAATCCACAAAGACTACACTCCGCTTCCATGTCTTCTGACCGGACGATAGGGGAATATGTTCAGCTGAGGCCATAGTCGGCTACCAGTCCAACAAGAAGACTCGCCCAACCTTCAGCATCCAGTCTATCAATTTCAAAGGCAAACCTTTGGTCCATGACCCAAAGGCCTATATACTCTCCATCAACTCCCACCCATATTAAATATCCATTCAGGATCTTTATAACAAGAGACTGTTCCGGAGGGTTGAAAATGATTTTCATGTGTCTATTAATCAAGAAACTTTAAACAAAAATGAGAAAAATGAAACAATGATGCAAAATGTCCACAGCAAGAAATGGCAAAAACACTTCAAACCAAATATGATCTCCTAACCTTTCCCAAATGTGTGCTTGTAGCATAGTTCATGAGAGAAAACCTGTGAGAGAGGAAGTACCTGGAAAACTCAGAGCAAGACCAGTACAACATCCAGCTACACCAGCATTAATTACTGCAAGGAGAGAAAAAGCATTTCGATATGTTAAAGAAAGTCATTTGAGAGAGTAAATGCTTTTTCAAATTGATAGAACCTACCATCATCTTTTCCCCTAAGCCTCTTCAGAAAGCAAACCACAACACTTTGTACTCTGGACAGTACTGCAAATGTCTAAAGTGGAAGGGGTATTGTAAATGTGATAGTCAATATACAGCCACAGTCTAACAAATTCACATGTATGTAGTGATATTTTATTAGTAAAATTATTTGCTAACAAAAATGAGGGTTCAAATACCTTTGCAGATGACCCTGCCTCTGCAAAAGACCCTTTGAAGCCCTTCTTTTTTATCAAACCCGCACCTGATAGATTCGGGAATAATGGTGTAACCCCCCATGCAATTAAATTATAAATATTAGAGGCACAATTGGATCCGAGGAAATGCTATGAAAAGGTAAAGAACTGCTAGGGGAGTAGTTTTCTTATACATATTTTACCTTGGGCAATGATATAGGATTATTCGTTTAATTCATCACCATTACGCCTTCTCTAGATAATTGAAGCCTTTCTTAGTAAGCCATTTCTGCCTTTCTTTTACTCTTCATATTATTTAAATGAAGCAACAATGAATTTAACAGAAAGATAGATAATCGAATGAAAAACAAAATAAAAGAAGAAATCCTACCTCAGGTAGGTGATGTATTCACTTCTAAAACATCCACACTCAGTCTTAATTTATGTAATGGGATGACAAATTGGTACTGCTACAAGCATGGGTGTCTCATAGAGAGCTTTAGTAAGCCACAATCAGGAAAAAATGGGCAGAGTTTCAACTCTTCAAAGTCGTACCTGTTGGTGCTAGGGTTATCAGAACTCCCAATTAATAAGCAAACAGATATAAATTGTGAATAAACAAGGAAAAGGAAATGGCATGAACAAGGGAAATGAAATGAAATAGAAAGAAAATTATACAAATGAGAAGAAAACTACCATGGCAGCTCGTTTCAGACCCGGAGCAATTCTTGGCAGAAGATGATGAGTGGCCGTCCATGAGGAGTTCCTTTGAGAACAAGACGATGCAACCCTTCATCCACCGAGTCTGTCTATGAGAGCTTATTTGCAACGGCAACGAGGTATTGTCTCGTTTGTTGGCCGAAGGGTTATAGAAGGGAAGATGAGAGAAGATTTCCGGAGAGCAAATGATGATAGAAGATGGGCGATGTTGAGATGTCGAGTGAGGGGAGAAAACGAGAGGCTTCTTTTAATCACGTCCAGCAAACGGAGGTACCAAACGGAGGCTGTAAACAAGGCTAATAATCAGAGACGGCAATAACGGAAATGGAACAACTAACTTTCTTAGGCACTTAATATATATAGTAAGATAAGATAATGGAACATGTTCAGAGTGTGCATTTAATCAAAAGAGGATTACCAACTATGCTATCATGAACCCTGCTCATAATTTTTCTAATTGATACATATGCGGAGAGCTGATTTCAAATAATACTATAATATGATTCTATACTACATGCCTTTCATACCAGCTTTTTCTATGTCTTGAGAAAAAACACGGCTTCGTTCAACAACTGAAAGATCATTCTTGTTCAAGAACTTCAGAATGCATCATTCTTTTCATGTTAATAAAATTGAACAGGTGCACAATGACTAGAGAATGTAAAACATAAAACCATAAGTATAACGAAAAGATCAAAATACAACCAGTAGTGCATACAAAAATTTGAACAATGACACACAATCATGACTTACTATGACTTAAATTTGAGCAACAGAAACCAATAATTTGGCAGCCAGTAAACCCAAGATAGAAGAGACAACTATAGCGACAACACCTTCGGAGGTATGCAGTTCATGTACTCCCCATTTGATAGCAGTTGTATGTATAGCTATATTGTAAGTCATTTGGCGAATCATATTTTATCTTAATTAATATATATGTCGATTTTCCTTCCAAAAAAAAACTTGTATGTATAGCCGTTGTTAATCCGGAAAACAAAAACACTTAAAGGCTATGGTAACACTTAAAATGACGAGCGGCAAAGCATCTTTTATCATTGGTGTCTCTTGCCAATATGGAGTCACAACTTGTCAAACCAAATAAACCTGATGACCATCAAACACGTGTCTCTACTATTGCAAAAATAAACACACATTTAATATATACTTGAATGGACTGGTTTGTTGTACTTTTGAGGCTAGGTTTTCATCTTCTAAATTGATTATTGATGATGAGTGAGCATCTAATCTTATCTAAAGAGTTAACATACCACCACATTCACCCTACGCAAAATTGAGGAGAATTGCAAATGAAAAGTTTAGCGCCACTAGAAAGGAAAAACTACCTCCTTCATTGGTTGAACCCAGGCAACGCCGCCGAGCAAAGGAATCCCGTTGTCTGGTCGCCGGTAATTTCAAGAGGAGACAACTATGACGGGAAGTCGAAACACCTCTGGGTTAGTCTAACTTGAGCGCCATTAGCAAATTGGAAGGGAAAATACAACGTCCTTTCTCCCTGCGTTCGTCTTCGAGACGTTGACCCGATGGTTTTTACACCCAACGCTCTCTCTCTCTCTCTTTGCATATCCTTCTAAACCTATTATAGTATGTGCTCCAATTAATGCCAACATCCTTACTGGAATGGGAACTCGAACCCGTGACCTCGTCTTTGGGAGATAACGGTGATGCCATCAGACCACAAGATACTTGGCTACACCCAACGCTCTCTTTGTTTCATTTTGCGTTCGGAGACGTTTACCGTTCTATGTTTAATTTCACCGTTCAATTCTTCTGTCAAAGAATAGAGCTTCACGACAGGGATTGATATGCAAAATAAATGGGTTTCATATAGGTGAGTAAAGAATGCATACGTGACATTTTAATTGATCTAGCGAAGCAAAGGTACTGTATTCTGTTTTAGACAATTTACATTTGATTTACATTTGACATACTGCGAGTTACACCACAAAACAAAGCGAGTTACACAACAAAATAAACCTCTATTATTCAATCAAAAATGTTTTTCTTATTAAAAATCATTTTTAATGGACCTAATATTAAAAACAAAATATATGCGCTATTTATGTAAAAAAAATGGATAATTAGACTTCTTTTTTCCATTAAACATGAGTTACATTTCAGGGCACAAGTTACATTTGTTGTTAACTGATGTTACATTTGTAGCAACGCGAGTTACATTTAATTATGCATAAGTTACATCATTCATGCTACTGGGATGAAAATAAATAAAAAAACAGTAGTTTACACGAGTGCACTGTTCACGCGCGTACTGTTCACACGTTTTTTTAATTGATTAAAACTGCATCATTTTGGGTGTGGAGCATGATGCTCACCGTGGTATATACGAACTGAACTATTCTCTTAGCACAAATTCAATTAAACAAAAGACCAACTTGCAGTCAAAATAAAAAATTGACAAAAAATAATTTTATAAGATTTTTTTTTTGCAATATCAAAAAAAAATCTTGTAATATTATTTTACAAAAAGCAACAAAGCATTCCAGCCCAGCTGGTTGTGAGGTTACCATGCATAGCGAGAGGCCTCGAGTTTGAAACTCGCCAGACACATAAGGGCTCGAAACTCAATGAAGTGAGTAGTTTCAGCCCTGATTACTTCAGGCCCCTAGCCCCCCCTGACCCCCTGGAGTAAAAAATATATATATTTTACAAAAAGCAAGTAATTTTATTGTAAGGAAGCATTAAACATCACTCAGCTTATAAACTGAATTTCAAGGAGCAAAAGAAATAAAGATATTGCATCTTTACCTTGGCATTAAAATGAGGAAACAAGTTGAGTTGAGAATTTGGTTCGTGTCACAAAAAGACAAAGAACAAACCATGTTGTCTCAGTCAAGTGGAACAAAGTAAGTAGATCAAGCAACGATCAAGATTGAGCTCCTCAGCCAACGTTGGAGATTCAACAACAAGTCTATAGATAAAGAAAAAGTGCGGGAAGAAACAAGTGGAAGAGCCAAGTGGAATAGAAGGGAATCAAGATTGACACAAAGACATCAGCCAACTGATTCCCCTTCACCACTTCGATTCTCACCTCACTCATCTAATGATTTTCGAATAGTTATAATTCATACAAACTATAGAGCTTCGATTAGTTGGTAGTTTAGTTTTCACTTTTCACCCATGTAAACTAGACTAGTGTTGGTCATTCTGGAGGGCTTTGTGTTCAAATCTAGAAGGTGAGAAGGACAAGGACATGAGTAGCTTCTGGCAAGTCAATGCCATTAGTGAAAAACCTTAGAGGACTGAGCAGTTTGAAATGGTATTCAAATCCCTTGGGAAAAACCTCACAATCTACGCCTGGGCCAAGGGTAGATTGGACACTAAATGTTATGGGACATTCATTTAGGGGAAATTTATCTGAAAGAGGTTGAGACTGGATGTAGGAGGATTACACCACCTCTGAACCAGGATATATCTTGTGTCACCTTTTATATTCAGCTCCCAATATACACTACAATTCCCACTCACCTTCACAACTTCACAACAAAACAGTCTGCTCACAAAAACTGTCAAGTGAACCTCTCAGTTCATTGTGAGTCAACTTCCTGTTTCCGTTCATCAAAGTGATCTATTTTTATAGGTCTAAATTCTTCATACTCATGTGTCAAGACTTGTTCTAAACCCTATCAATGTGTTATAGTGTAGTTCATTGCTACACCTTAACCATTGAAACAATAAACTCATTTCAGCAGCATGCTCTTAAAGGACTTGGCAGTCAGCTCCCAGTAATCTGGCAGCCAGCTCCTTCAGGGTTTGGCAGGCTGCTCCTTCAGTCATCTTATTCTGGCAAACATATTTGAACCATGTTTCATCCACCTCCTCACAACTAAAAGAGTCATAACCTTTGTTGCTATAAAGTGTCACACTTTTGAGGTCAAGACTTCCGCTGTAGGTTTCAATATCTTTTAAAAGATATTGAAACTCATTCTGTTAGAGGAAAAAGTGTTGAAAAATGAAAAGATTTGAAAGTCTAGTCACCCTCCATCAAAAGGTAATTATCACATTTTGATCTTTTTATTGATTTTTAGGGTTGTCCATAACTATGACTTTGATGAATTTTAAAAGATGGGTGTCTACAAGATTGTGGATTTTGAAATCCGACGGGTGTCTACAAGATTGTGATGGAATGCTTTTGTACGTAGAAATTCACCAAAATTCATTAACATCCATACAAATAATTAATACCGAGTAATAAACATACACGGATTATTTGAGAACACCATATTTTCATAGATTCTACAAAAATTCACCTAAATTCCTACTGAATTCCTACTGAATTTTAGGAGGTGTTTGAATCTGATTCTAAAAATTGCTTCTGCTCCTTCAGGGAGCAGAAAAAAAAATGGAATGTTTGGGTGAAAATTTTAACATTATTCTAGTACTCATATTTTTGTTACACCCCTTAAATAGAAGTGTGAAAACTATTATCGCGCATCAGATTTCTGTGCCGCTTCGTCGATCTTATCATCTTCGTCGCTTGTAGGTCGGTCTGACTCGGCCATGGCAGCTCTGCAGTACCTGGACTTGCTCTGCAATGGCCACCCCGAACTCTCCGACTGGTCAACTACCCTCGCTGATCTGTACCAGCGGAAGCTCTGGCACCAACTCACTCTCAAGCTGGAGGAATTCGTTTCGCTCTCCATATTTCAGGTCCTTACATATTTCGTTTTATTTTGCACATGTTATCAGATCATTGTTTCTCAATCTCTTCAATGTATTTGTTGATTTGTGAAATTGGCTAGTGAAACTTGTAGTTTTTAATATGCTATCGATTTTTTATAAGGCAATTGAGCATCTACGGTTAAATTATGCCTGCATTAAGATTTTTAGGAGTGGTAGTGCTATAAGTTTGAGAACATTTGAATTAACGGAGTGAGTGTTGAAGTAAGAGTAGAGATTGATTTTGTGGAAGGGAGAGTCTTTAACTTGTAACAGATTATGAATTTCTGTAAATGAATATTTGTTACTTCGTTTTGCTCCCTAGAGGGCTTACCTAGATATAGTGGAATGTACTGGGAAATTTATTTGGGTGTTCCTATTTAAATCCCAGTGAATTATAGAATTCTTTTATCCCACAGTTTGAAGATTTAGTGGAGATAATGCTATTATACTTCCCTTTGTGGCCCACTTCATTCTTACGATGTCATGTACCACACCATCTTTCATACTATATGATAGTTCTTTTCTGGGTTTGCAGTTGATATCACAGTCCTCGATAAACATTTATGCGAGGCATGTTAACAATAAATTTGTATCAATACATTTCCATGTGCTCTAGTAGTAGGCAAACAAATAAAAGAGTTCATTATGACTTTATGAGGTGGAATATGACTCTTTTTAAAGAGAATCATAGACAAACCATCCGCATACTTGTCTTTCTTTCGTTAGTTAATGTGTTGTGGCTGCTACGGAAAATTAGAGCTAATATCATGTGATTCTATATAACATAAGCTATTGTACTCATCCTCATGTTCTTAGTTAGAAGTATCTTTCTAATTCTAATACTTAAGTATGCTACTTTTATCTCTTTCAGGCTGGTGATGCATTGATACAATTGTATCATAATTTCATCACTGATTTTGAGACAAAAATTAACCTTCTCAAACTTGCACATTTTGCTGTCATTGTTTCTCGACGGTACTCTGAGAAAGAAGCTGCTATTACTTACCTTGAAGGTGTTATTGAGAAACTGCGTAATGCTAAAGAAATGCGCATTGATGAACCAATCCTTTATATTAAGATGCAAACTGCATTGCTTAAACTCGAACATAGAGATCAAAAAGGGTGCAAAAACCTTTTGGAAGAGGGAAACCGTACACTTGATAGCATGACTGATATTGATCCATCTGTGCATGCGAGCTATTATTGGGTTTCCTCTCAGTATCATAAGTTCCGGCAAGAATTCTCTGAGTTCTATAAGAGTGCTCTCCTCTATCTCGCTTACACTTCAGTAGAGTCTCTATCTGAAGCATTTAAGTTGGTGAGCCATTTGTTCTATCATCTTTTTATTATGATTTATGTGTCGATCATAGTGTCTATTTAAGTGGTGGAGTAAGAGAATTGGGCGATGGTGGTGATTGTGATATTAATGGTAGACACTGATTTTAGAATGTTATGATATTTTCACAAGCTATTCAAAACCTGTAGCATCTTGCCTTATTAGGACATATACTTCACAGTTGTTGGTTCGTTCATATACCCTTTCATTAGTTTAGGAAAGGATCGATAGTTTTGTTGGTTGGCTGATAAGTAGTGATGTGCAAAGTCAAAGGACATGAATATGCATGCTCCTGAAATAAGCGTATATCAAATGGTAATGTTACTATGACTTCAGTTTTCTGGTGCAAGCGTGCAACATTTTTTATATCACTGTTATTTTTCATTTATTAGTCTCTAAAAAGCACTAGAAGTGCAATGGGACGTATTGAGAATAATGAATTTCACTCTTTGGATGATGAGTAATGATGTGCAAAGTCCTATGACATGAATTCGTGCGCTTCTGCAGTAAGAGGACATCAAAAGGTATTGTATTAGACTATCAGTCATATATAAATTTTGGAGTTTTAAGTTACAGGATTAGGATAGGTCGATGCTACCAAGCGAACGGTCATACTTACAGTTCAGCTTATATGCTAGAGTTAATTAAACTTTTAATCTCAAGTATCTTTGTAGTGTCACTTTTTATTCAAGGGAGAATTTGACTTTGCCCCCCATTTTTCTGGGTGATATTTGACATTGCACCCTATTTTCAAAATCATTAATGCATGCACCCCAATTCACTATAAATCATTTGAGTTTGCACTCCGCTCCTTCACAATTTTTGGGCTAATGGAGTTACACATTAATGATTTTAAATCCATAGGGAGAATAAGACTTTGCACCACAGGTTTTTGGTGATATTAGACTTTGCACCCCATTTTCATAATTATTAATGTGTGCACCCCATCAACCCAAAAATTATGAAGGAGTGGGATGCAAAGTCAAATGATTTTATATTTTTATAGTGAATTGGGGTGCATACATTAATGATTTTGAAAATAGGGCACCAAGTCAAATATCACCCAAAAAAATGGGGTGCAAAGTTCATTATCGCCCAAAACAAGGGGTGCAAAGTCAAATTCTCCCATTGAATTCCCTTATTCAAGCACAAGTGGTGGTAATTTTATGGTTTTATGTTGTTTCATGTATTCAGAGATAAGAGGATTGTCAGCATATTTGGCGTAACTATTTTACTATTTGTAAAATTCTTTTTAGAAACTCAATTTTTTTCTAAGTTAAGTTTGTTGCAACTCCAAAGACAGAAAAGCATAATCCATCTTTAATCCCAACACTGTTATTGAACCCTCCAACATTAATTATAAGGAATCTTTTGTGTGCTTGCAAGGGAAGATGCATGCATATGCATATTAGATTAATTTTGCACACTAAATAATGATTCTGTGTACAGAACTGTGGTGATTGCATTGAATTTAAAGTTCGCATACTAAATAATGATTCTGTGTACAGAACTGTGGTGATTGCATTAAATTTTATTAGAGAATACTTAACAATTCAATATGTGTTTGAAGACAATGAAGAATTATCATGTAGGCTTTAATTTTAAACCATTGACCTAGCGTGATGGTTAATATAACTCTTATCTAATACGGGAATTTGATGCCTTGTTCTTGCTTGAGTGAGATTTAAATCATCATGATCTCTTTGGTGAGCCTGTATACTGTTCTGCTTCTTTATGTTCTTATCAAATGCAGACTCATTTTGATACAAGCTGTAAATCCTCCTACAGATACATGATCTGAATGACAGATTATGTAAGTTTATTATTGCTCATATGCTATATGTTACTAAGCTAAGAATTTCTCTTTACATTACATTAGGACTTGGCATTTGACCTTTCGCTATCAGCATTGCTAGGAGAAAATATTTACAATTTCGGAGAGTTACTCGCACATCCGATTGTAAGTTTAATTTTGCATGTTCTGTTTATTGTTTTCACGTGCCCTCCCAAGCACATCTGTACTGAGGACTATTGATTCATAAATCCATCATGTGACAAAGTTTCCTTGCAAAGTTCTAGGACTCCTGATGATTTGCATTATTTTTTCCACGTTAACTAATTCAAAGAATTCAATCTCTCAATAATTTGTAAAAGAATCAAGTGGGAAAACTGTCTATTAAGTCTCTGTGCTATACTCAAAAAGTCAATTGAGTCCTCGTACTATTAAATCAACCAATTAAACCCCCCTCATGCTATAGAAAAACATTCAATCCAACTTTTTAGCCGGTTGAGTTTAATTAAACCGGTAGCACTCCCGTGGCTAGCCACGTGTCATAAATCACATTGCCACCCGGTCAACGATATCATTTTTTCTCTCCCCCCCTCTTTTCGTCCATATTTTCCAACCCTTTCTCGTACATCTCTGCATTTCTCCTCTTTCATTCATTTTTTCTCCTTTTCATTTTTCTCATACAAAACAAACATTCACTTTTAATTCCATTCACAAAAATTGACTAGTAATATGCTGCATAAATTTTAGATAGAAATCAGACCCACTGGATTTCGTCTGCCATCAGTCCGGTAGGTGTCTGCCAGAGAGACGGAGTAATAATTATAAACTCTTAAAGTATTCAAATATATTGAAATATGGTATGGTCTAAGCCCGTCTAAACATAACCTTCCCCTCCAAACCCCTCTATCCAGACAGAACCATAAAATCTGTTTAGAGTTTTGAAGAATTACTCGATGGATAAGATGAAAAATGTTTTCATGGTGCTGTTAATTGGCAGAACTATTTAAATCTATTCATTAAAACTGAATTCTTTAAGTTTGTTTCAAAGATCAGGAGTCTCCTAGGGACAAAGGTTGAGTGGCTCTACCATATTCTTGAAGCATTCAATGCTGGAGATTTGGTTCGCTATCAATCGTTGTGCAATGTCCATAAAGATGCACTGAATGCTCAACCTGCACTGGTGCAAAATGAGAAAAAGCTCTCAGAAAAGATCAACATTCTCTGTTTGATGGAAATCATCTTCAGGTATGATAATAGCCCCCCCCCCCCCCCCCCCCCCGTGTGCAAAGTAAAATGTTCTGGACCAGTATTTATTGCCATTTGATCATATAAATATGTTGTTCCCCTGCAGTCGCCCATCTGAGGATAGAACTATTCCGCTGAATATCATTGCGGAGCGCACGAAATTGACAGTTGAAGATGTGGAGTACCTTCTTATGAAGAGTCTTTCTGTAAGTTCATACTCTACCATTCTAAGAACATGTTTTAGTATAAGGGTCTGTTAGGATGCAGGGTTTCGGAGAGAATCTGCGAAGGCTTAGTCTATAAGCAAGCATGTTATATTGTCCATTAAGTTGGTTTTTGGCAAAATACTGGCTGATGTTCAATAGATTAGAAAAGGGTATTACATGCTCCGTAATAGTGGTATAATGGTGGGGCATGGCAGGTGCATTTGATAGAGGGAATAATCGATCAAGTTGAGGGAAGCGTATATGTTTCATGGGTGCAACCAAGGGTTCTAGGTATTCCCCAAGTCCAGTCGTTGAGAGACCGTCTGGACAGCTGGGTCGACAAAGTACACACTGCTTTGTTATCTGTGGAGGCTGAAACTCCTGACCTTGTTGCAGCATAATAGAGACTATTTCTTCTCATTAGCATGTGTTTTTGTTTTCTTGATGGTACTTTTATGGATTGATTGCCCCCCCCCCCCTCTTGCTTTGCGGCAGTGAGTTTAAGTTTCAGAACAAACTTTAAAGGTGAAATTTGTTTATTTCGTCATCGTATTTGCAAATGTCTGCAAACTTGTTTTGAATCCCTCCCCAATTAAAACTATTACCTTAGTGCTGCATTTTAACCCCATACCATACTCTCTATTCAAGGATTCATCTTTATTATCTCTCTATTTGAACCGTGCTCCTGAATTTACTTGTTGGGTTCTAAATAGATTTTTAGGCAGGTCGGTTGGTAAATTTAAGCTGCCTCCAAGTCCTCCACCCTAACCAACCCCTCACAAAAGTATGTTTGAGGTGAATTTGCAAACCTACCTTTCTTATTGCTTGACTACATCCATTTCTAAGTCTGGTATATTTGGCACTGCTAACTCGATGATGGATTACTTAAACCTTTTAGATGAAAGTCATGAAACAGTAAGGGGGTGTTTGGTTGAGAGCTTATCAGCCATTTTTTGGCTGATTTGACTAGGTTTAGCCTTTTGACCAGATCAATCGGCTAATAAAAGTGTTTGGGAAATAGCTTTTCCAATTGGCCTTTTTTCCCAAACAGCCAAAATATTAAATGCCATCTAGCCTAGCGTTTATCATGGGCTGTTCCATATCTTCCCTATCCTGCCCATGCCTTTTCTGTATCTATTCCTAGTTACAGAAATAATTTCCATCGAAGTGTTTGGCCTTTTGACCAGATCAATCGGCTAATAAAAGTGTTTGGGATATACCCTTTTCCAATTGGCCTTTTTTCCCAAACAGCCAAAATATTAAACGCCATCTAGCCTAGCGTTTATCATCGGCTGTTCCATATCTTCCCTATCCTGCCCATGCCTTTTCTGTATCTATTCCTAGTTACAGAAATAATTTCCATCGAAATAAAATCTTGGGAACCTAAATCTACTTCCAGGTTCACCAAAGAGCAAAAAAAAGCAAGTAGATCATCTTGCGAACCTAAAACCTTCTCCGATAGTTAAAAACAAAGCAAAAACGTATCTGATTCTGATCTCCTCGGAATTTTTACCAATACACTTCTTCTTTCACCTGAATTTCTATTTGTACTCTCTGCTTCTTGGATTTTTGTATATTAATGAAATTGTTTGATAAGGAGTCCTTGATTTTGCTAGTGTGTAGGGTTGGACTCGGGCCGGGTGGCCCGAACCGGAACCGGCCCGGTCACTGTTTGAACTGGCCCGGCCCGGCGGCCCGGCCCATGGGCGGTTCGGGTCGACCCGCCCGGTGGCTACCGGTTCCGGGTTCGGGCCTTCATTTTGGTGAACCGGCCCGGCCGGTTCGGGCCCGGTCCGGGCCGAATTTAATTTTTTTTTTTTGATTTTTTTTTTAAGTTTTTGGGTTGGATTGAGTATTTTGGGCCATTTGAGGTGGTTTGGGGTTGAGGGGGAGGGTAGGGGGTTGATTAGGAAAATAAAAAAAAAAAATTATATAGAACCGAACCAGGCCCGGCCCGAACCGGATCCGGGGTTACCCGGGCCGGTTCCGGGCCTCCCCTACCTTGAACAGTTGAACCGAGGCCCGGCCGGTTCAAGGCCCGAACCGGGCCCGGCCCAGAACCGGTCCACCCCTACTAGTGTGTTCTATGGTTGAAGAAAGGTGTGGGTGCAGGGCCGATCCTAACATTTTTTTGGCCCAAGTCGATTTTTTGTAAAAGGCCTTTGAGTAATGTAAAATATGGATCTTAAGATTCATAAGCACTAATTTAATTTACATTTTTACATCAAATAATTAAAAACCACACAATGCATGATATTATTTTGATTGACATTATTTGTATTCCTGCTATTTTACTATAAAATACAAAAATTGTATATATAAAATACAAAATTATTTATGGGCCCGTATTTTTTAATAGAATTTTGGGGCCTGAGGCAATTGCCTCTTTGCCTCAACAAGAGGTTCGGCCTTGTGTGGGTGGGATAGACTGGGGCTGGAAATGTGCAGAGATGGATAGAAAGCAGTTCCCATTGGGGTAGCACTCTCTCGTGTTATTCGGTCAATAATCATCTCATAAAAAAGAAATGGATTATTAATTGAAGAAATAGAGATTTACCAATTAAATTAATAAAAAAATAATTGATGTCCGTTCATGTCATTTAACAAGTTATCAGCTGAATGTAAACAACCATTTAACCAAACATCATTTTAAGAACGGCTAATAATTTCGGCCAGTCAAAACAGTCAACCGAATCCGCTATCATCAATTAGCTAAAACAATTAGCCAACAGCCGATTGCCAAATACCCCCTAAATGTATAAGAACACCCAAAATACTAAGGAATCCTTGGTTCCTTCTTTAGTTGCCATGAGTGTGTAGGAAACGTGGGCGGACATCTAGGCATTGACTCGGTTCGGGTTGACCAGCCCTGCCCGCTACTGTGCAGGCCTGGCCCGGCCCTGGAAACCGGTTCCGGTACCGGGCTTAGGCCCGGCCTGAGGGGGCTTAGGCCCGGCCGGTTCAGGCCTCTTTTTTTTTGTTTTTTTTTTGGGTTTGGGCTGGGCTGGGTGTTTTTGAGGGGTTTGGGGGGTGGGGGTTGAAAAAATAAGAAAACACAAAAATAAACCGGAACCGGTAGACTCCTTGGCTGGTCCCGGGCGTTGCCCAAAACCATCCAAGCCTGGCCTGGCCTGAACCGGAACTGGACCCGATCCACCCCTACAGATATCTCATAATGTTAGGCTTAGATGCCATCAGGTTGTCCCATCTCCGCCTGGTCCGACAATCTCCCTAGCATAGTCTGGTTTAGGGGTGGATTGGGTTGGGTCTGGGCAGGCTTTAGCTCCAAAAACATCAGGCCCGGTACTAGCTCGGGTTTGTATCAGGACCGGGTCGGGCCTTTATTATTATTATTATTATTACTATTATTATTTTTATTTTGTCTTTTCGAATTAATTCCATCCCCCTACGGCCCTACCCCCACCCAGCAGCCAGCCCAATGGGGAAAAAAATTAATTGGGCCCGGACCGGGCCGGTCTACCAAAACAAGAGCCTGATGCCCGCCTATTTCTTCTACCGGGTTGGGTCCTGGGCCTAGTCCCAGTCAACCGGGCTAGGCCGGGCCTGCACAGTGGCGGACCGGGTAGACCCGTCCCAGTCCATCCCTAGTCCGGTTACAAAGAAAATAGACCAAACTCTCCAGACCTGAATCCCATCTAGTCGGGGCCTGGGGTCTTCTGCGATGGAAATCTTGCCACATTTTGGCGAAAAGTCAAACAAACCTTCAAGCTGACAAGGAGAGCGAAAAGTCAAACAAACCTTCAAGCTAACAAGGAGAGACTTCAGGTGGGGGCCAACCAAGTGACGGAACAGAGAAGGCTCATTGTGTTGGTCACCTACGAAGCCACCATCTAATCTCCCTCCAATGGGGGGTGTCAACCCCAACCTCCCTCTGTTAAATAGAAACAGTGCTATTAATAGCAACAAGAAAACAACAATATTATCCGAGTGTTACAACGGCTCCCACCTATGGTGAGGTAAGAGAGGGTTGAATAAACACAACTTTACCTTTGACCTAAAGCACATAAAGACTGTTTCCGTATTATACATGTGGAAAATCACATCGAAAATTGCACGAATTATGCTTTATAATAAAAAAGCGTCAACAGTTTAGTGAACCATTTTGCTTTATTTTATTATAGTACCAAATAAAAAACAGTAAGTCATTGGGGTCATTGGATATGATGGAAAAAGTGTTATTAATAGCAATAATAATAGAAGATAAATTCATTAAAAAGACTTATAAACACTTTTATTGTACACATGCCTGTGAAGGCATTTTTTAAACCGTAAAAGTGCACATCAAGAATTGTTGAAATTCATTTGGACCCAACACCAAATTCATTTGGAGCCAACACCAACGAAGTTGATTGTGATGGATTCGGATTTACCCTCCTAGAGGCTTTGGAGGGTAGTTTATAGACTTGGAGAATGTAAATCCGACACCAAGATTACAAAAAACAGCTAGCTTAATACCAACTTTATTTCTAGCCTTCAACAATGCACTCTATAAGCAAAGGCAGAGGGGAAATAAAACCATTTTCCTCTCCATCGAATGTCGAAATATAGTCGGTCATCAATCGAACGAAAATAGCCCGCTGGGGGAAATCTTAACAGCAACCAGCAGTTGATGGGGAGCTGCAAAGATTGCGTGTGTTCTTTTCTTGTGATGTTTTTGAGGCAGTCTTGTTCTTAGAGTAGCAAGAATTCCACTCCCCGCCACTCTGGGAATAATAATCCATTGGGTAATAATCTTCTTCTTCTTCTTTCCTGTTGCATGCGCAAAATTGTGGGGAACCAGACTTTCTTCTCTCCCACCAACCAGCAAGATCCCCCAAAGCAATCTCGGCTTCAAAAGCAGTCAGAAGCGGCTTCCCAAACGCATCGCCCCAATCAATGGACAACCTGGGGCAGGCTATCTGCACCCAAGCTTCCACGGAATCATCAAACAAACCTATTCTAGCAGGAGAGATTTCTGACATCATTATCACCGTCCAACTCATCCCTTTCTCCTCCATCTTCTTCTCCAACCGATCCAATATCCTGGGGTTTCCCTGCCTCCCCAACGTCCCCAAGACTATTCCCCAATTCCTTGCCCCCTTGGCCTTCTCTATTGCTTTTCTCCTCTCATCCTTCATCCCCTCTTCATCATACTCCTCAACAAACAGCTTCCCTATGTATGGATCGTACCTGTATGCCTTTATCATTGGATTTGCTATCATAAATGCCTCCAGATGAAACCTCCCATCCGCAACGAAGACCAAAACTGCACTTTCCGGACTGCAAATCTTCCTACTTACAGTTGGAGCGGTGCACCCGAGGACTTCTCCCGCTGATAGGGGCTTGGATTGTGGTATCAAAACCCTAAACCCTAGCTTTTCAAGCTCCGGTTTAACGGCTCGAATTGCATTAGAGAACTGGATTGTACCGGCCATAATGAAATTTTCATACTGCTCCGGAGAGAAATTGTTTTTTAATTCGTCCAGAAGTTTGCGTACATCGATGGCGATCTCAACGAAGACGTAGAGACAGGGGATTGTGGTGACATCAATGGGAACGAGGCAGCTGTGGCCATAGTGAATCAGGAGGTCGGCGGAGAGCGCGCCGGCTGATAGGTCGTCCACGCAGCAGGCGCCGTAGGTGACGTCGCCGAGAACAAAGCAGTCGGTGACGGAAGTGAAAGTGGAGATGATATCGACGATGACGAGGGAATACATGAGGAGGCCCTCCGGGAACTGCAAAGCGACGCGTTTAGCCTGCCCGCATCGGATGCGCCAAACACATTTGTGAATCTCGAAGTTATAGTTGATTGGGAGGAGGGAGATGGCAGAGTTGAGAGCCGCATCGTTCAGTACCGAATCTGGGATTTGGCTCTTCACAAAGCGCTTAGGCCGCGACTGAGCCTTCCGTCGTTCGTCGGCGGCAACCACGGCGGTATATTCCATTGATAGCGGAAGGACTATCAAATAAAAACAATTTCCCTTTTTAAAGGCTAATGCTATCAACCCCTCCACCGACTGAGAACCTCTTTTGCTCACCTTCACCCGTTGGCACCGATTGAGGCATAATATACCGTACCGTCTGAGTGTACCGATTTAGGTGCTGTTCTGTTCGTCTTATTCTTATTACTTATTGCTTATTCTTATTTTATTCAGATCAGATCAGATCAGATCAGAAAAATTCAGATCAGATCAGATCAGATCAGAAAGATTCAGATCAGATCAGATCAGATCAGAAAGATTCAGATCAGATCAGATCAGATCAGAAAGATTCAGATCAGATCAGAAAGATTCAGATCAGATCAGACCAGATCAGAAACATTCAGATCAGATCAGAAACATTCAGATCAGATCAGATCAGATCAGAAAAGTTCAAACATGATTTATCACTTTTATTATTATATTAATTATTATTATTAATATTGTTATTACTATTATGATTATTATTATTATATAATTATTATTAATATATTAATAATAATATGATAAAGAAATAAGATATTAATAATAGTTATAATATTTTAATATAATAATAGTAATATAAATGCAATTATTAAGAAGACTATTATTATTATTATTATTATTATTATTATTATTATTATTATTATTATTATTATTATTATTATTATTATTACAATATAATAATAATAATATGATTAATATTATTATAATATTATATTATAATTATATGTAATTATAATTATAATTACAGTCATAATTATAATTATGATTATAATTATAATTATAATATAATATTATAATAATATAATACTAATAATAATAATAATCGTATTATTATTAATATATTGTAATAATAATATTAATATAATAATATTGTTATGATAATATTAATTGTATTTATAGTACTATTATTATATTATAATATTATAATTAATGTTAATATAATTATAATTATTATTAATTATAATTATAATAATTATAATTATATTATTATATTATAATATTATAATTATAATTAATTTTAATATAATTATAATTATTATTAATTCTGATTATAATAATTATAATTATACTTATAATTATATTATAATTATAATTTATGATTATAATTATTATTTTTATTATAATAATTATTATTATTATTACTATTGTAATTATTTTACGGAGTAATTATAATAATATTGATAACTATAGTTACAATTATAGAGATAAATATTGTAATTATAATTACAATTATAATTATATAAGTAATTATAATTAAAAATATAATTACAGTTATAATTATATCTATATTTATAATTAGTGTAATAGGTATAATTTTTTTCATTTTACATTTAATTTTAATTATTATTATTATTATTATTATAGTTACGATTATAATTATAATTTTATTTAAATTATATTTGTAATTGCAATTATAATAATTATAATTATAATTATAATCATAATTATAATCATAGAAACATTCAAATCAGATCAGATCAGAAAGATTCAGATCAGATCAGAAGGATTCAGATCAGATCAGAAACATTCAGATCAGATCAGACCAGATCAGAAACATTCAGATCAGATCAGAAAGATTCAGATCAGATCAGATCAGATCAGAAAGATTCAGATCAGATCAGATCAGATCAGAAAGATTCAGATCAGATCAGATCAGATCAGAAAAATTCAGATCAGATCAGATCAGAACTTAAAAAATTCAGATCAGAAACATTCAGATCAGGCGAAGAGAACAGCTTCTTAATAAAAGTTAATGTGCGGAGAAAAAGTGATTTTGAAAAGGGGAGAAAAAGTACGAATATATTCTTCTATTATGAGTGTGAGAACAAATATACTCGTGTTCTATTTTTGTGAATAAATATACCCTTGAAGTATATGTGAAAGTGCACATATACCCTTCATGTTCTTATAAAGGAGCAAATTTAAACTTATTGACCTTTTTTTTTATAACCCGGTTTAAGCCAAAAACCCGAGAGTTTTTGGGGTGAGGGCCAGGAAACACCTCACCAATTTATTAAAATTAGGAAAGTATACATGAGTAAGAGGGCTAGACCAAAGCCTACTCAATGAAAGATTACACAACATATGGGAAACTTACAACATCAAACTTAAGAATACCAACAAATTGACTAAAATGATGACCATTGGTTTTGATGGACATGCTGTGGTAAGCAAGGAATTCCGCTGCTCTGTTAATTTTTGGATTAACGTAAGTGACTGACCAAGTGTTTGTTTTGATTTTTTTCTGGATTTTGTGGATCTTTGGCCAATATTTCCAATGTTGAAGTGAGACACCAGCTACCCCTTCATAAACATTCCTACCATCAACTTCAAAGATAACGTTAGTAGGCACAATGTTGTTTAAGAGAGGGATGAAATAATCAAGGGCATCATAGGAGGCATTGGTTGTTTGGTTTTGGCTAGCCAAATGGGTTGCATGCCCAATATAACTTCCTTCATGATTACGGATGATGGCAGCCGAGCGGGTGATGTTGGACGTGAGCCTTATGGTAGCCAAGTTAACTTTATAGGTGTTGATCGGCGGTTTGATCCAGCTGCTAAGAGTGGCAGTCTTAGGGCTCTTTTTGGGAGGTATCATCTGGATGTTAAAAGGGGCAGTGACAATGGTGGCAGTGAGGGGTTTGACAACCGAAATGGCAAAGATATCATATTTAATAACATTTATAGCCTCAGGTATATGACCCAATTTGTTATCATAAAGGACCTTATTACGGACCTTCCAAAGATGCCAAGTTACTATGTTGGGTAAAAGATAATTGAAATCAATAATAGGGCCATGGTAGTCAAGGTACCAGTTATTAATGTAACTAATGAAGGTACCAGACTTAGCTGGACAGAAATCTAAAATGGTTTCAAAGTGATGCCAAATAGTTTTAGCAAAACAGCAATGAAGGAAAAAGTGTTCTATGGTATCCATGTTATTGCAAAAAGGACATTTGAAGGGGCCATGTATGCCAAAAAGGTTTAGTTTGACAGGAAATGGTAAAAGATCATTGTTGAGTCTCCATAAAAAGAAAGAGATTTTTTTCGGGATACGGGTGTTCCATAAATACTTGGCTCCTGGACTCAAATTATTTTAGGGTCTAATGACATATTGACATCATATGCGCTATTAAAACTGAACATGCCATTAGGATTCGGTTGCCAAATGTTGATATCATTGTTGATACCAAACTGAATATTCATAGCGTGAAGAGTGTCAATGACATAGCGTGGCAGCTTGTTTTGGACAGCAGGTTTCACCTCAGAATCCGACATGGCATACCTTATGGTCAAGTTGGCCTCAGTGGGGGTGATATCATCCTGGTAGTGGTAAAGGGGCCCAAGGTTACACCAATTAGAGAACCAAAATGAACTGCACCCATTATTAACCTGTACATAACAATTACTATCAAAAGTGTGCCGAACAGAAGCAAGCAAGTTATACATGATAAAGCAAGTATTATCCTTAAGATAGCTGACCCAAGACGCCCAGATCCCTTTACCGTGTTTAAGTTTCCAAAGCAGTTTCATAAAGAAAGTTTTTTTAATATGGAGGAGACTCCTAAAACCAAGCCCATTTTTAGTAATAGGATAACAAACTTTGTCCCACTTACGCCAAATGTGCTTTTTATGATTGTTGTTATTGTCCCAAAGAAAATTAGCAAGTTTACGCTCCATATTACGCATCACAGTAATATAGGGATGGGTGAAACAACCATATGATAAAGGGGTAGGGAGTTAAGGACATGATTAATCAAAATTATCCTACCACCGGTCGAAAGGATCCTGTGTTTCCAGCCCGAAAGTTTATTATCAATTTGAGTCAAAATGAAGTCAAATGCCCATTAAGGGTGCGCCCCGAGCTAATCTTGGCTCCCAAATAAGTGAAGGGGAAAGAGCCCTTATTGATATGGAAGATATGGTTCACAACATTGCAATTATGGAATTTTGAATGTTTAGAAATAAGATAAAAACTTTTATTATAGTGTTGTGAAGGCCCACCATCGTGTTTAGAAGGATAATGCTGTGAACCATAGGATATCCTTGTTAATAAGCTGCCCAGAGTATTTTTCGTACTCCGTGATAGTGTTGTGAAGGCCCACCATCGTATTTTTGCCAGCATTAGAAAAGACCACCAAGTCATCAGCAAAAGAAAGGTGTGAAATGCAAGGCATACCCCGATAAGTATTAAAAGGCGTACCTCTCCCAGAAGAGTAAAACAGCTTTAAATTCCTGGATAGAACTTCAGCCACAATAATAAACAAAATGGGGGAGAGGGGATCACCCTGCTTTACGCCTCTAGAAGGCTTGAAAAAACCTTTAGGAGCGCCATTAATCAAAATCGAGCACCAAGTAGCATGCAGATTATTCATAATAAGCTTAATAAAGGCAGGGCGGAAACCAAAGCTAAGAAGGACACTGTTAATAAAAGGCCAAGATATACGGTCAAAAGCTTTAGCCATATCGAATTTAAAAATAATGTTATGCCCACGTGTCTTTTTATTAATGTGATTAACCAATTCCCTAAGAACAAGAATACCGTCAGAGATCTCTTTGCCTGGTTGAAAGGCAGATTGCTCATCAGAGATGATTTTGGGCAGCAGGTGGGTAATCCTATTAGTGAGAATTTGATGGTCCCGGATAGGGTAAAAGTCTAGAGGGGGGGTGAATAGACTTTTAAATCTTTTTCAACTTTTTGAAGTTTTTCCCTCCAGATGAATTGATCTATAATCTTTTGAGAGATTAATAGATGCACAGCGGAAGTCTTTACCCTTTATATAATAAGAGTTTGACAACTTTCTAATTTGGGAAGATTGGACTTAGATAGCTAGCAGTTAGCTTGGCAGTTAGCTTGGCAGTTGGCTTAGATAGCAGGGAACTGTTGAGGTAACTGCTAGTGGAAAACAGTAGTTTGAAAGAGATGATTATATAGCCTTGTAGAGAGTGATGAGGGCTAACTGAACATGTGTAGAGATGGAGAAAATAAGATGTTTTGACTGAGCAGGGGTCTGAGCAGTTGGGTGAACCCAGGAAACTGCTAACCCGTCTGCTGCGTATGAATGAAATATCTTTGAGGACTGACAAATCACACCTTTTAGTAGTGATATTCAAGGCTAGTGTGAAGCAGTTGTCTCAAGGAAAAGTGAGTTATTAAGCAGTAGGATAAGCAGTAAAGTCAATTAAGACTACTGCTTAGGATGCTGCTGGCAAACTACGATTCTTTTAGTGAGAAGTGTTTGGTGTGTGCTTTGTTGAATGAAGGTAAATCAACACACGATGTATCCTGGTTCAGAGGTGGTGTAATCCTCCTACGTCCAGTCCCATCCTATTTCAGATGGATTTCCACTAAAGTATTAAGCCCAATACACTTAGTGACAATCTAGCCTTTACAACACTTAGGTCTAGATCGAAGGTTTTTCACAATGAGTATGACACCACTCAAAGTTACTCAGTCCTTAGACTTTTCTCTAATGATCCAGTGGGGATCAAAAGGTACTCTATCTAACTAACTACACTTTAGGATTCGAACAACTGTTCTCCTAAGTGTTTACAACCACTTGTGAAATATTACAAGAAAGTTCTAATCTCCAACTATGAACTAAGCTCTAAAAATATGAAAGTGTTGATCTAATCTAAGAGCTTAGTGAAGCATGAGGCTAAGCAGAGAGTAAAGTTGAGTTTTGCACTTTCTCTTTTGCTAGATAGCTCGAATATGCTTTTGATGAAGGTATTCTTCTACTTAGGATGCTCAAGCTTATTTTCGAACTCATGCTTCTACCTATATTTATAGGCCTTCATGGTTGATTAATCTCATCCGTTGGTTGAGATGAATTAATCCTTGTCGTTGAAGATCTCTGGCAAGGATAAGTAGTACAATTGTCTTCTTGTGCTGGAGCATTGATTTCAGCTGATCACTTTGTCTTGTATTGTGTGTGCGTCCCATGCCGCGGCCCCAGTACTTGATCCGGTATTAAATGCCGGTCAAGTTTTGTCTTCAATCATATACATTCAATGTATATGTTTATGTGACATTTAATTTTTGTGTGCTAATAGAATTATACTGGTAGGATTTAAATATCCTTTTAAGGTAAAAGAATTTTTACCTTATTGCATTTTGACTTTCCAGTGTAATTTTATTAGTTCCAAAAATTTTACATTTATTTTGTCACATTTTAATGCTAATATTTGAATTTAATTTAGACACAATGTACGGGTGCAAAGTATAGTGGCATCATCAAAATCTATCAAAATTGGGTACTAACAGTTTCCCCCTTTTTGATGATGCCAAAACTATACAACACAAGAAACAATTGTTTTTATTGATTTTTATTGAGAATATTGTACATTGGTCTACAGTCTAAAGTACAATAGTTTTTAGTCACTTTCGGACTTTCCTTGAAGTCTATTTTTGTTGGTTTCCTCCAGCTTCTTCTTGGCTTTTGCTTCTTCAGCTTTCCTTTGTCTGATCTCCGCTTCTTCTTGGAGGAGCTTGTTCTTTCTCCTGGTTTCTGCGGCTTTCTTTGCTGCTAGTGATCTTACAGATGAGGGGCCTGCTTGTGTTGTTCTTTCCCCCTTTTTGGCATCAACAGCAGGGGTCTGGCTTTCGTTGAATAGAGCTTCTATCTCTGGATCAGAGTCAGGATCTTCATGTGGTCTTCTGGATGTATTCAGACCATAGACTTCAATAGACAGTGCCTTGATGTGGTTGTTGATGTCCAGAAGATCCGTTTTTACCTCATCTTTGACTTCGTGTTCCAAGTTCTGAAGTTTGTGTTTTGTCTGTGCCAAGTCTTGTCCTAGTTTCTGGAAGTCCTTGCCTTGCTGCCAGAAGGTTTCTTGAGTTCCTTTGTGGAGAACTTGGAAGTTGTGAGCAATGTCCTTAGTGAGCTGTTCATAGGCTTTAGCATGAGCCTGCTGCTCCATAAGGAATTTCTGAGATAGCTTGAACATGGCAGGGAACTCCTCATTCCTTAGTTTCATGAGATACTCTTCATGTTCCTGCACCTTTTGAAAAGCCTGCTGAAGATTAGAAGGTAAGGTTGGGAGAGAAGGCAATTGCTCAGAAGTACTTGCTGCAGTAGGCTGAGCTTGTTGCTGCTTTTGAAGTACTAGCACTTGTCTTTCGAGTTCTTCATTCTTGGCTTTTAGTGCAGATATCTCCTGCTTTATTTCATTGGTCAAGGCAGACTGCTGAGAGGTTTTGGTCTTGAGGAGAGCTCTCTGCTCAGCATTGAACACTTGTTGGATCATTGAATCTTTCCTGATGTGGCTGTGGACTTCTCCAAACCTGATATCTAGCCTTTCTTCTAGTTGCTTCTTCATTTTGATGAGTCTCTTGTGTAGTCGGACCTCGGCGCGGCTTATGAATTGTGTGGTAGCCCTTCTTTCTTTGATGAAGACGTCTGCCAGGGTAGCAGTGTCCTCGTCATTATCCTCAGGTGCAAGAATGAATGTGGGAGAGTGCTGCTCTAAGTTTTGAGTAGACGCTTGAGAGTGTGCACTAGACTCCTGTTCTTGATCTGCAGTGGGCTGAGCAGTGGGTTGAGGTGGAGCATGTTGCTCAGTGGGTTGTTGATCTTCTACCTCCATTGTTCTGGAGGTTTCTCCACCTCCTTTTGTCTCAAGTAGAGATCTATGTAGAGCTATTTGGAGTTCTTTATCACTGGATGAGGAGGAAGAGATGATTTGTTTACTTCTACCCTCTGGAGAGCCATTAGGAGCAGTGTTGTTGTCATTATCATCGAGATCATCATCATCATCGTTAGAAGGTTCTTCTTGTGACTTACCGGTCAGTTGCTTCTTCTTTGTGAGGTAGACCAGATTCATTTGATAAAGATTTGTGGCCTTTGCTATGTCTTCAGTGCCAAGCCAGGTGAGAGCAAAGTACTCTTCACTGATGAATTTTGTTAGGGTCCTGGCTTGGTGGAGAATTTTGGAGAGTTTCCATTCTCTCCAAGCTTTGACTCTAGCCCATTCAGCCTCTAATTTTTGCAGAGGAGTGGGTGAGTGGTCTGTTGGTGAAGGTGGAGCCTCCTGGTCTTCTTCCTGAGTTGTCACCCCTTGAAGATTTATTGAAAGTGGAGTTGCAGAGATAGCAATACCTGAAGAGGAAGTAGCCTGCTGTTCTTTGCTAGATTTGGAACCTCCACTTTCTTCATGAATAGTGGGTAGTAAGGAGGCAGCTTCATGAATAATTGGAAGAGGAGAGATAGCTGCTTCCAATTCCAGTTGTAGATTTCTAGTTGGGGCAGAAGAGGACTCTTTCTTTGATTTCTTTGACTCAACTTCTTGACTCTCAGATCGAAGTCTTTTTAGTGATTGAGTTTTGATCTTTCTGAACTCCGTGTTGAGAGGCTCATCCGAGAGGAATGTGTCTTCTGCCTTAGGTAGTTCAGGGGCTCCTTGATTGGACTTGAGAGAGAGAAATTTTCTCCAGTTGGTTTCCTCTTTAATGTTGCTGCGAGCTCCCTTTCTTCTCAAGATTTCACCAATAAGAAAACCGTACCCTAACCAGGGCATGGTGTTGGTTGCTCTTTCATGATATTTCTTTACATATGCCAACATGTTGGTGAAGACATATCTTGTCCAGTTGAAAGGTTTACCAGAGATTATTGCTGCCAAAGGAGTTGCTCTCTTTTTGTTTATTTCATCAAGTGCAGTATTCTTAGAGTCAATGCACTTGTAGAGTATGCTTAGCAGAAGAGCATACTCATGCACCATTTTGTTGGTCTTGAGATTGAGGGTTTGTGTGTTCTGCGCACTGGGTATCAGGACCATTTCCTTGAACTCTTGTTCATTGAGATCGAAGTCTTCAACTAATGGGGCTTCATCTCCAGGTAGTGATAGCAGTAGTCTGATGTCTCCTTCTTCAATTTCTACTGGTCGGCCCTTTATCCAGGATTTTAGAGTGCCTAAGGTGGAGTTGAGATAGAACTCTGCAGCCACTTCTGGGTAGAAGTATGGATAAGGATAGGTTGCCATTTTGAGAAGACCTGTGGAGTCAAGTTTCCTTAGTAGTTCAGACATCAGATCACTGTTATTGGCTTTCTTCATGATGATGGAGGTGTTAAGGATGGAGCCAGTGAAGACCTTTTTGGAGATGTGTTGAAGAGATGCCATTCTTGTTTGGTTGATGAGTAGAGTGAAGTGTTTGAGAAAGATAGGATGCAGGTTGAGAGCTTTTGAGAGTGATTGAGGATTTTTAGAGAGAGGTTTGAGAGAGATTGCAAAGTAACAGTGTAAAGTGAATTGTACGGAGAAGATATTTATTCTCTATCAGAAACTAGCCGTTGAGATATAGCCGTTATAGAAAACAGCTGGACACGCGTACCATTTACTCCGTTCACACTTGTAGCAGAGGGCTCAATGATGGGTAGATTTTTTGATGGTCTGTGAAGACGAAAGTTACCTTTTTAGACTCCTTGATATGAGAGAATCAAGATGACATATGCCACGTGCTGAGATTCCATGTACATTTGCAGTAATTTTAGCCAACTGCTGATCTCAGACAGTGGCCTGCTTCTAAGGCAGACACCTGCTGGCAGACATCTGTTCGAATTTGTGAATTAGTGTCTTTACCTCCATTGTTCCTTCCTTATTCCAAGCTTGTACTCTTCTTTATAAAAGTACTAATTCAATTTCTCTTGTTACACATGTAGCAGTGGTCTATTTGGTCAGTTGCCTGCTGACCCTACTGCTTTCTTGAGTAGTCACCTGCTGAGCCTACTTCTTGAATTTTGATTCCCTCTTTCTTTTGAAAGTCTGAGATAGACCTTCTTGGACCTTGATGCTTCATTCCTTTTGGATTGTGAGTAGCCTGAGATGGCTACCCCTGTTAGTTCCCCCTCAACAGGTGGCTAGGAATTCCCCCTTGATTATGGAATTAGGTTCCCCCTGAATAGATGCAGGGTTATTCCCTTACTTGATCTAGATCATCTAACATACCAAGCTCTTGCCTTAGTTGGTTGAATTTAGCTTCATTCAATGGTTTGGTGAAGATGTCAGCCAGCTGCTTTTCGGTGGGGATGTACTCAAGCTTGATGGTTTTCTTCTCAACATGCTCTCTGATAAAGTGGTACCTGATCTCAATATGCTTGGTTCTTGAGTGAAACACAGGATTATGAGTGATAGCTATAGCACTTGTGTTGTCACACAGTATGCTAATCTCCTTTGTTTCTTCTCCATAATCCTTTAATTGTTGTTTCATCCAAAGAACTTGAGCACAGCAGCTGCCTGTAGCTATATATTCAGCTTCGGCAGTGCTTGTAGCAATTGAGCTTTGTTTCTTGCTGAACCATGAAACAAGTCTTCCACCAATTAATTGACAAGTTCCTGAGGTGCTTTTTCTATCAATTTTGCATCCGGCAAAGTCAGAGTCCGAATAACCATAGAGTTCAAAACCTCCATTTGTTGGGTACCATAATCCAGAGTTAGGATTGCCTTTTAGATACCTCAGAATTTTCTTGGCAGCTAGAAGATGGCTTTCCTTAGGCTTAGATTGAAACCTTGCACACACACCAACTGAGTAGGAAATATCTGGCCGACTAGTGGTGAGATATAACAAGGAACCAATCAGACCTCTGTAAAGTGTGGGATCAACATCTTTGCCATCATCATCCTGACTTAGACCTTGGGATGTATTCATGGGTATTTTCACAGTTGACTTGTTTTCGACCTTGAACTTTTTCATGAGATCTCTTGTATATTTGGCTTGGTTGATGAAGATACCTTGAGGAGTCTGCTTCACTTGTAGTCCCAGAAAATAATTCAACTCTCCCATCATGCTCATTTCAAACTTGCTTTGCATGAGAGTTGAAAATTTCTCACACAATGCTTGATTTGAACTTCCAAAAATTATGTCATCAACATAGATTTGAACAAGCAACATGTGGGGACCTTCTTCAATTTTGAATAAAGTCTTGTCTACTTTGCCCTTAGTGAATCCATTATTTACTAAGTACTCAGAGAGAGTGTCATACCATGCTCTTGGGGCCTGCTTGAGTCCGTATAGAGCTTTGTGTAACTTGTAGACTTGCTCCTTCTCTCTATTGATTTCAAAACCAGGAGGTTGCTCCACATAGACCTCCTCTTCTAGTAGACCGTTTAGGAATGCACTTTTTACGTCCATTTGATTGACAGTGAATTGCTTATGGGCAGCATAGGCTAAGAATATTCTTATAGCCTCAAGTCTAGCAACAGGAGCAAAGGTTTCATCAAAATCTATACCTTCTTCCTGGCAGTAGCCTTTGGCTACTAGTCTTGCCTTGTTCTTGACAATTGTGCCTTCCTCATCCATCTTGTTTCTGAACACCCATTTGGTTCCTATCACATGTTGGTGATAGGGTCTGGGCACAAGCTCCCACACATTGTTTCTCTCGAACTGATTTAGTTCCTCTTGCATTGCTTGTATCCAGTCAGAGTCAAGTAGGGCTTCTTCAATTTTCTTGGGTTCGATTTGTGAGATGAAGCATGAGAATAGTGCTTCTTTTTGGATTGCTGACCTTGTACGAACCCCTGCATGGATGTTTCCAATGATTTGGTGCGGAGGATGTTTGTTCAACCATCTAATGTCAGATGTGGTGGTTTTGCTTTGAAGTTGTTGGTCATCCTCAACTTCTTCTTCGTCACTATCTTCTGGTAGAGTAGGGTGTTTAGGAATTTCATGAAGGTCTGGAAGGATGTTTGTTGGTGAGTCACCTGCTGGCAGCGGGCTGACAGTTGAGTCCACTGCTGGCTGTGGACTGACATTAGAATCAACTATTTTTTCTTTATTATTACCTGGAAGGCAGCTTGGAGCCTTTCCAGTGTCCTTCTTTGAGTTGGATGACTCACATTCTTCTTTTGATTGAGCAGTGGGGTGATTTTCAAAAACCACGTGGATTGATTCTTCTACCACCAGAGTTCTTTTGTTGAGGATCCGGAATGTCTTGCTTGTTGCTGAGTAGCCCAGGAAGATCCCTTCATCAGATTTGGGATCAAATGGCTTGAGATAGTCTTTTCATTGTTTAGAATGAAGCATTTGGATCCAAACACATGGAAATGACTAACATTAGGCTTTCTTTCTTTCCATAGTTCATATGGAGTCTTTTTGTAAGTCTTATGAATGAGACTTCTATTCTGGGTGTAGCAAGCAGTGTTGATGGCTTCTGCCCAAAATCTTTTGGGTAAACCAGCTGCTTCTAAGATTGTCCTTCCGGCTTCCTTGAGTGTCCTATTCCTTCTCTCAACAACACCATTTTGTTGAGGTGTTCTTGCTGCTGAGGTTTGGTGATGGATTCCATTTTCTTCACAGTACTGAATTATTATAGAATTAATAAATTCAGTACCTCTATCTGACCGGATCTTTTGAATTGAGAGGCTTTTCTCATTTTGGATTAGTCTCATCAATTCAGGAAGCTTCTTTTCTGTTTCATTCTTCTTCTTTAGGAATATGGTCCAAGTGTATCTTGAGTAATCATCAACCAACACTAGAGTGTACCTTCTACCACTTAAACTTGTTGGCTCTACTGGTCCAAACAAGTCAAGGTGTAGTAGGCTTAAGGGCCTGGTTGATGATTCTACTTCCTTTGATTTGAATGATACCTTGGTTTGTTTTCCTTTTTGACAAGCATCACAGAGGTGGTCCCTTTTGAAGTTGATTTCAGGGAGTCCTTTCACCAATCCTCTTCTGGACAATTTGTTGATTGTTTTGAAATTTAAATGGCTTAATTTGTTGTGCCATTCCCAACTCAAATTTGAATCTGCCTTTGTCACCAAGCAGATCCCTTCCTTTGCTGAGCTCCAATCGACAATGTACATGTCCTTCTTCCTTCTACCAGTGAGCACAATTTTGTCATTTTTGACATCTCTAATCAAGCAGATGTCTTTGGAGAATGTAACATTATAGCCATTGTCACAGAGCTGGCTTGTGCTTATGAGATTGAACTTTAATCCTTTAACATAAGATATGTTTTGGATTGTAAGTCCATTGATGGATAGGTCTCCAGCTCCTTTGGTTTCTCCTTGTTTTTCCACATTCCCAAAGGTCACTTTGGGTCCTTCTCTTGCCATATAGTTGAACAGGAGCTGCCTGCTGCCTGTCATGTGCCTGGAGCAGCCTGATGTACCATGTTTGTGAGTCAACTGCTCCAGCACCTTCCTGTATTCATCATTGTTGAGCAGTAGCCCACAAGTTAGTGGGCATCTTCCTTTGTACAAGTTTGGGCATCCATGCCCATCTAGAACCATTTAGTTCTAAGCAGATTGGTCTATAGCCATTTGAAGTATTATAATCATGGGGGATGGCTATGTAATTGTTAATCCTTTTTCTTCTTGAAGTTGAAAATGGATTATTGACCTTTGGAGGAGACTGCTTAGTGTTTTGACTGTGGTTGGTCTTATTGGTTGATTGCCAACGGGTTCTTGGGTTTTGATGGTTGGGAAGTTTTTGTCTATACAGGAGATTGGATTTTGATTTGGGAGCAGGCAGGTTCCTTCTTATGGGAACATTCTGAGAATGGGATTTTTGGTAGATTAGCTTTCTTGTATTTTGTTGGTGGCTTGTGGAGGGTGAGTTTTGAGTGAGTCTGGTGGGGGATACATATCCGAGGCCTCTTCTCTTCTTATTTAAAACAACTTCAGTAGTTGAGTCACTGGTTTTACTATCCATGCTGAAGTTATTCATTTTGTCTTTCAGCTCTTTGTTCTCTTCTTCTAAGACATTGTTTTTGGTTAAGGCATCTAGCAATCTTGTGTGAACAGCCTTAATGTCTTGTTTTAATCTATCATTTTCTGATCTTAAGAGAACATGGTGATTTTGGACTTTTTGGAAATCTTGTAATAAAGATTCCAGTGTAATATTGGTTGGTCCAGAATCACTAGAGCTATAAGAAGAGCAGGATGTTACCTCAACATCATTGTAGTGGTCTTTGGCCATTAGGCATTTAGGGGACCTGTATTCATCATCTTCACTGAGCCATCTGCTGCTTTCTCCAGTGAGCCAGCTGCCGCCTTTTTCAGCCACCTGCCAGGATCCCAACAAGTTGGTATAAAGATTTTGTTTTCTAAAACATATTAAAAAAGAAAATTACAAGACGTTTTCTCAAATGGTTAAAAAAAAAGTTGAAACCCGTTTTTCTAAATGTGTTTTGAAGAAGAAAAAAAAAAATAAACATAGGAATAATAATTGGACTAAGAAATAATATATTTAGGATCGTCGTGAGAATGTGAGATTTTGAATTTCTATTTTGGCGGAGTTTGTGGTTCTTTGAATAGTTTGAGTTATACATATATGAGATATATCATTATTGACTCAGTTGAGAATGAGTTTGGAATTTTTGGAGACGAACTTACCAAATTATGAGAATAGAGGATTATTAGGCAAGGTAGTATAAATGTGAATGTCATTGACATACTTTGTGTCTCAAACATTATTCTTTCAAGTAGACAATGAAGTCAACGAGAACCAAAGTAGAAGACAATATCGCCGCACCGACCAACGCAGAATTGGCTCAAAATATGGTTCAACTCATCCAGACTATCGGGAGTGTGTTAGCTCAGAACCAACACCAACAACGTCTCAAAAACCACAATGATGTAGCGAAACTTGTAGTGAAGCGCAATCCACCGTGTTATTTAGGCCAAGAAGATCCTCTCATCCTTGAGGATTGGATTCGCACTTTCGACAAACTTTTTGAGGCTATAAACTGCCCTGCAGATCAACAAATTAATACGGCTGCATACTATCTACGTCAAGAGGCGGACAATTGGTGGGCCACGACTGCCCCAACGTTGCGTCAACAACCCGACTTTTCTTGGGAGACGTTCAAGGAGGCAATGCGAAAAAGATTCTACCCAGAGCACGTGAGAGCTGAGAAGTATGAAGAATTTTTACACCTGAAGCAAATAGGCATGACTGTCCAAGAGTATCACGCTAAATTCTTGAATCTCGCACAATTTGCACCCACGCTAGTCCCCAATGAAATCGAGAAAACTAACAAGTTTATACGTGGTCTAAACTTCGAGACACAAAAAGCTCTTTGTGTTTCAGAATGCCAAACGTTGAACGATGCCTACAACAAAGCTGGCAAGCACTATCGAGTACAACAACTCCAGAAGAAAACACTCAAGAGAGAAAGGAAGGGCACCGAAGAAGAAACTAGACAGGGAGGCAAACAACACAAGCTAGATAATGCAGGGGAGACCCGAAACGGGAACAAGATTAATAACCAAGGCCAAGGCCAGAAGCGTAAGAAGAAGAACTCAACTGAAGAGATGCACTTCTACTGCTCGAAGTGTAGAAAAGATCACCCTGAGAAATACTGTGATGGAACGCTCGTACGATGTTTTCATTGTGACAAGCTAGGGCATAGGGTGTTCGAGTGTTATTCAAGGAAGAAGGGAATCCCTCCAACTTGTGGACTCGTTCATCAAGGAAAGAATGACAAACGAAATGGAAGAACCTCAGAATAGTAGGCGAAAACATATCAATTCCTAATTTTCATAATTAGTAAAAATGTTTGAGAATTATGTATCGTTTGATCTTTGACGAATCAATTATTTTCTTGAATAAGTTAAATGCTTCGGGGACGAAGCATTCTTTTAAGGAGGGTAGAATGTGACACTCCTTAAATTTAATAAAAATAATTTAATATTAACAAACATGTGATACCTGCTAATTGTAGTTGTGGATATTTTTCTTAGCTTATGCTTCGGGACGAAGCATTTTTAAGGAGGGTAGAATGTGACACCCCGAAAAATTTAAATACAATAAATAATTTTTATTAGTCAGATAAAATGTTACAAAATTCATATTATGATAATTAAGTGAATCAGATGAAATTTTAACATAGGTGACATTTTTAATCAAATGTTTCAACAATAAAAAAATGAAATGTTATAATAATAATATACAGTACATAAAAATGAGGTGCATACCAATAATATATACGAGTACATGTAATTAGGAGGAGATAGGACGAATAGTATCAATAATACATGTACTATATGTACTGCCGTCTTTCATATGCATGCATTTGGCCAATTGATATATTTACTAAAATAATACTCATGACAATAATAATTGACAACTGACAAATGAACCCAAATAATCTACGTAGTATTATTAGCTATACATGGGACAGTACACATACATCACATATATGACTACGGACTATTCACATGCATAGTGCATACAATTCCGACACATCGCACATGCACATGTATTTACTAAAGAATGAGATGGCGTAACAACAAAACGTACCGAGCCATGACCTTCCTAGCTATCAGACCCCATGTATTATATGTATATAATAATACGCACGGCATAACCACACTCTGCAAAACAAAAACTTACAACGTTAGTATTGTGCGTGAGGTCTGATAGAGAAAAGACGAAAAAGAGAGTGAGGGAAGGAGGGGAAAAGAGCTTGGAACAAGATCGCCGGAAAACATTGCTAGACAACTTGACTAACACTGCCCGAAGGAGAAGCAGGTTCGCTGGACTGGCGGATCGCTGTCATGCCGAGGAGGTGAACCCACTGTTGTTCGGGACGATGCCGTCGCTCTCTGGGACCACCGCTGCGTGTCGCTGAAGCCGCTTAAAGGGTCACCGGTCGAAGAAGCTACGCCATCAGCCGCCATCCTTGCCCTGCTACGGCGAAGGATACGTACGTATCTCTCTGTTACGATATGTGCCGTATTAATTATGTTAGTTGGCCCAAGTCATAATAGCTAAATTGATTAATATAAACTGATTATTGAATATATATACTCCTATCGATCAGTATTATAAAACATTATATGATCTAACAAATAAATTGAATGACTACTATTGATATAGTCAAATAAATTGGATTAACGAGAGTTATGGAATTTAAATAACAAATAAATGGGATAATTAGACCATAAGTTGAGAATAATTATTAATGTTAGAATTTGAATATTCTAGAAGGTGAATTTGGAGAAGATCAAGCTAGTAGCTTCAATTAGGATTTGTCGCAATTCGAGGTAAGTACTATGTCAACCAAATTTCATGCTTTTCCCATATAAATATATTTGTGACTAGTTATTTGAGATCATTTGAGTATATGATAGTTAATGAGATTTTACGTATCAATTGTGATTGTGAATTATATATATTTGAGATTTGAGTATTTTATATTGGGTGATATTTTGAGCATTTGAATTTACATATGAATTGTTATTTGATTGAGATTTGAGATTTGAGTTATTTATGAAGTATCCTATATTTTGGACTATTGATGGTATATTTGAGTATGATGAGTTGGAGTTAATAATTTTATTGTGAATAATTTTGTGGAATTCGGATTTCATATCCATTTTGATTGAGGTTATGATACTTGAACTTTGAGGTTGAATTATGATTTTGTGAGTACCCGGAAAAATGTGGATTTGGTGAGTGGTAATGACTATAAGTCTAATTCCACCAGGGATCTCCCAAAAGCGGAGCATCCCAGCATAATTGTAGTAGTCGGTAGAAAAATCCCGACTACTCGGACTTTTTACTACCCGGAGAGCTTGGAATCTCTTTCAGGGGGTGTGCACACTTAAGGTAGGAGTTCGGCTTCCATTGAATTTGGTTGAGTTTGAATGATTGAACTTGAGATGATTTGGATTATTTGGTTGGACTTGATGGAGATGAATTGAACTACATTATATTGGATTATTTGAGTGGGTTATATTTGTTTGGATTGGATTGAATTTGACGTGGTTGAGATTATTAAATTATTTGTAGGTTTTCAAAGTAATACTTATTAATTTGATTTGATATGATTACGTTGAATATTGATTATGAGTGTTTGGAAGTATTTTGAGATGAATATTTGGGCTTTACATATGATTTATGTTTTGGAATATAATTACGAGGATTTTGGTGGTTTATGTATATTGACCTTTTAGAATTATAATGATTTAAAAATATATACCTATTTTTGGAATATTATTATTTTACATGTGATTTTGTGATGAGAAGTTTGTATAAAATGTTTTATGAGGTTTCCTCCCAAATGTTTTCGCAAAATGATATATATGTATCAAACATGATTATTTTACAGGGTTGGGTGGGCCTTACTTAGCATTTCCAGCTAATTTTTGTTTCTTTGTGTTTTTCTTTCTGTACTTTATTTGTGCAGGAATTGAGGATCATATTGAAGTTGATTTCGAGAGCTTCCGCTAGAACACATAGACTAAAGTGATTGAGTAATTTATTTTAGTCTTAATTTTAAAGAATTGTAGTTGAACAGTTAATTATGGAAAATTTTAATTTGTTGGTGGTGGATAGCCTGTGCACTCGGTTATGTGAGAACCGAGTGTGGCGGTAACGCCCCAGTTTCCCTTTGAATTTTCCGCTGCATAATTCTGATAAATCATTATTTAAATGTATTTTTGGGTGGGAAATTTGGGGGTGTTACATTCTACCCTCCTTAAAAATGCTTCGTCCCGAAGCATAAGCTAAGAAAAATATCCACAACTACAATTAGCAGGTATCACATGTTTGTTAATATTAAATTATTTTTATTAAATTTAAGGAGTGTCACACTTGTAGACTTGCTCCTTCTCTCTATTGATTTCAAAACCAGGAGGTTGCTCCACATAGACCTCCTCTTCTAGTAGACCGTTTAGGAATGCACTTTTTACGTCCATTTGATTGACAGTGAATTGCTTATGGGCAGCATAGGCTAAGAATATTCTTATAGCCTCAAGTCTAGCAACAGGAGCAAAGGTTTCATCAAAATCTATACCTTCTTCCTGGCAGTAGCCTTTGGCTACTAGTCTTGCCTTGTTCTTGACAATTGTGCCTTCCTCATCCATCTTGTTTCTGAACACCCATTTGGTTCCTATCACATGTTGGTGATAGGGTCTGGGCACAAGCTCCCACACATTGTTTCTCTCGAACTGATTTAGTTCCTCTTGCATTGCTTGTATCCAGTCAGAGTCAAGTAGGGCTTCTTCAATTTTCTTGGGTTCGATTTGTGAGATGAAGCATGAGAATAGTGCTTCTTTTTGGATTGCTGACCTTGTACGAACCCCTGCATGGATGTTTCCAATGATTTGGTGCGGAGGATGTTTGTTCAACCATCTAATGTCAGATGTGGTGGTTTTGCTTTGAAGTTGTTGGTCATCCTCAACTTCTTCTTCGTCACTATCTTCTGGTAGAGTAGGGTGTTTAGGAATTTCATGAAGGTCTGGAAGGATGTTTGTTGGTGAGTCACCTGCTGGCAGCGGGCTGACAGTTGAGTCCACTGCTGGCTGTGGACTGACATTAGAATCAACTATTTTTTCTTTATTATTACCTGGAAGGCAGCTTGGAGCCTTTCCAGTGTCCTTCTTTGAGTTGGATGACTCACATTCTTCTTTTGATTGAGCAGTGGGGTGATTTTCAAAAACCACGTGGATTGATTCTTCTACCACCAGAGTTCTTTTGTTGAGGATCCGGAATGTCTTGCTTGTTGCTGAGTAGCCCAGGAAGATCCCTTCATCAGATTTGGGATCAAATGGCTTGAGATAGTCTTTTCATTGTTTAGAATGAAGCATTTGGATCCAAACACATGGAAATGACTAACATTAGGCTTTCTTTCTTTCCATAGTTCATATGGAGTCTTTTTGTAAGTCTTATGAATGAGACTTCTATTCTGGGTGTAGCAAGCAGTGTTGATGGCTTCTGCCCAAAATCTTTTGGGTAAACCAGCTGCTTCTAAGATTGTCCTTCCGGCTTCCTTGAGTGTCCTATTCCTTCTCTCAACAACACCATTTTGTTGAGGTGTTCTTGCTGCTGAGGTTTGGTGATGGATTCCATTTTCTTCACAGTACTGAATTATTATAGAATTAATAAATTCAGTACCTCTATCTGACCGGATCTTTTGAATTGAGAGGCTTTTCTCATTTTGGATTAGTCTCATCAATTCAGGAAGCTTCTTTTCTGTTTCATTCTTCTTCTTTAGGAATATGGTCCAAGTGTATCTTGAGTAATAATCAACCAACACTAGAGTGTACCTTCTACCACTTAAACTTGTTGGCTCTACTGGTCCAAACAAGTCAAGGTGTAGTAGGCTTAAGGGCCTGGTTGATGATTCTACTTCCTTTGATTTGAATGATACCTTGGTTTGTTTTCCTTTTTGACAAGCATCACAGAGGTGGTCCCTTTTGAAGTTGATTTCAGGGAGTCCTTTCACCAATCCTCTTCTGGACAATTTGTTGATTGTTTTGAAATTTAAATGGCTTAATTTGTTGTGCCATTCCCAACTCAAATTTGAATCTGCCTTTGTCACCAAGCAGATCCCTTCCTTTGCTGAGCTCCAATCGACAATGTACATGTCCTTCTTCCTTCTACCAGTGAGCACAATTTTGTCATTTTTGACATCTCTAATCAAGCAGATGTCTTTGGAGAATGTAACATTATAGCCATTGTCACAGAGCTGGCTTGTGCTTATGAGATTGAACTTTAATCCTTTAACATAAGATATGTTTTGGATTGTAAGTCCATTGATGGATAGGTCTCCAGCTCCTTTGGTTTCTCCTTGTTTTTCCACATTCCCAAAGGTCACTTTGGGTCCTTCTCTTGCCATATAGTTGAACAGGAGCTGCCTGCTGCCTGTCATGTGCCTGGAGCAGCCTGATGTACCATGTTTGTGAGTCAACTGCTCCAGCACCTTCCTGTATTCATCATTGTTGAGCAGTAGCCCACAAGTTAGTGGGCATCTTCCTTTGTACAAGTTTGGGCATCCATGCCCATCTAGAACCATTTAGTTCTAAGCAGATTGGTCTATAGCCATTTGAAGTATTATAATCATGGGGGATGGCTATGTAATTGTTAATCCTTTTTCTTCTTGAAGTTGAAAATGGATTATTGACCTTTGGAGGAGACTGCTTAGTGTTTTGACTGTGGTTGGTCTTATTGGTTGATTGCCAACGGGTTCTTGGGTTTTGATGGTTGGGAAGTTTTTGTCTATACAGGAGATTGGATTTTGATTTGGGAGCAGGCAGGTTCCTTCTTATGGGAACATTCTGAGAATGGGATTTTTGGTAGATTAGCTTTCTTGTATTTTGTTGGTGGCTTGTGGAGGGTGAGTTTTGAGTGAGTCTGGTGGGGGATACATATCCGAGGCCTCTTCTCTTCTTATTTAAAACAACTTCAGTAGTTGAGTCACTGGTTTTACTATCCATGCTGAAGTTATTCATTTTGTCTTTCAGCTCTTTGTTCTCTTCTTCTAAGACATTGTTTTTGGTTAAGGCATCTAGCAATCTTGTGTGAACAGCCTTAATGTCTTGTTTTAATCTATCATTTTCTGATCTTAAGAGAACATGGTGATTTTGGACTTTTTGGAAATCTTGTAATAAAGATTCCAGTGTAATATTGGTTGGTCCAGAATCACTAGAGCTATAAGAAGAGCAGGATGTTACCTCAACATCATTGTAGTGGTCTTTGGCCATTAGGCATTTAGGGGACCTGTATTCATCATCTTCACTGAGCCATCTGCTGCTTTCTCCAGTGAGCCAGCTGCCGCCTTTTTCAGCCACCTGCCAGGATCCCAGGCATAGAAGTGCTTCCTCTGAGCTTTCAGATGAAGAGCTTTCATTGCTTGAGCTGCTTTCATCTTCAGATTGGGGTTCCTCCTTTTTCTTTTCACTTACAAAAGCTTGTCTTTTGCTTTTGAAGTCCCTCTTGTAACTAGCTTTGAGACCAGTCGCCTGCTGCCCTTGATACTTCTGGGCTAAGGGCAGAGGGCATTCATTTTTGTAATGTCCTGGCTGTCTACAGTTGTAGCATAGAACAGTTTCCTCACTGGATTGAGGTCTCCCTTGTCTTCTAGGTGGCAGGTTGTATGCTTTCTTTGAAGCAGTTCCCTCCTTCTTCATGAATCTTTTAAATTTCCTCACAAACATAGCAAACTGCTCGTCAGTGAGGAGATTATTGAGGGATTTTTCAGCAGATTTTGAAGTGCTTGGCTCAGATACTAGAGCTAGTGTCTTGTATTCATCTTCCTTCTCTTCTTTGATCTCCTTCATTTCAAATTCATAGGCCTTGAGATCACTAAAGAGTTTGTCGGTTGACAGAGTTCTGAGATCTCTGCTATCTCTCATAGCAGTTACCTTCATGTCCCATTTTGATGGCAGGCCTCTCAAGACTTTGAGGGAAATCTCCTTTTGAGATAGTTCTTTCCCAAGGTCAGAGACCTCTGCCACAATCTTCAGGAATCTGGATTCCATCTCATGGATAGATTCAGTTGACAGCATTTTGAAATCCTCAAATTTCTTGAGGGCTATGGTCAGTTTATTGTCCTTCTCTTGTTCATCTCCTGCTCCAATCTTTGTGAGCTCATCCCAGACATCTTTGGCAGTTTCGCATTTCCTGATTCTGGGAAATATAGATTCATCAACAGATTTGAAGAGAATGTCCTTGGCAATGTTGTCAAGATTGTTTCTCTTCCTGTCCTCAGTTGTCCATTCCATTTTGGGTTTTGGAATGTACACATCATCTGTTCCTTCTGTGGTTCTGGATGTGATGACCTTCATTATTTTGATAGGTCCATCAGTAATTACTTCAAGCATCTCATCATGTAAAGCACTGAGATGTGCTTTCATCCTTATTTTCCAGTCATCAAATTTGTTCAAGTTGAACAGAAGGTTCTTTGCTAACTGACTGTCCATTTTAGAAGGTGTTTGGGAAGTAGAGTGGCTTGGATCTTTAGTTCAAATTAGTCAGAAACTGACTCTAGGAACACTCGCTCTGATACCACTTGATGGTCCCGGATAGGGTAAAAGTCTAGAGGGGGGGTGAATAGACTTTTAAATCTTTTTCAACTTTTTGAAGTTTTTCCCTCCAGATGAATTGATCTATAATCTTTTGAGAGATTAATAGATGCACAGCGGAAGTCTTTACCCTTTATATAATAAGAGTTTGACAACTTTCTAATTTGGGAAGATTGGACTTAGATAGCTAGCAGTTAGCTTGGCAGTTAGCTTGGCAGTTGGCTTAGATAGCAGGGAACTGTTGAGGTAACTGCTAGTGGAAAACAGTAGTTTGAAAGAGATGATTATATAGCCTTGTAGAGAGTGATGAGGGCTAACTGAACATGTGTAGAGATGGAGAAAATAAGATGTTTTGACTGAGCAGGGGTCTGAGCAGTTGGGTGAACCCAGGAAACTGCTAACCCGTCTGCTGCGTATGAATGAAATATCTTTGAGGACTGACAAATCACACCTTTTAGTAGTGATATTCAAGGCTAGTGTGAAGCAGTTGTCTCAAGGAAAAGTGAGTTATTAAGCAGTAGGATAAGCAGTAAAGTCAATTAAGACTACTGCTTAGGATGCTGCTGGCAAACTACGATTCTTTTAGTGAGAAGTGTTTGGTGTGTGCTTTGTTGAATGAAGGTAAATCAACACACGATGTATCCTGGTTCAGAGGTGGTGTAATCCTCCTACGTCCAGTCCCATCCTATTTCAGATGGATTTCCACTAAAGTATTAAGCCCAATACACTTAGTGACAATCTAGCCTTTACAACACTTAGGTCTAGATCGAAGGTTTTTCACAATGAGTATGACACCACTCAAAGTTACTCAGTCCTTAGACTTTTCTCTAATGATCCAGTGGGGATCAAAAGGTACTCTATCTAACTAACTACACTTTAGGATTCGAACAACTGTTCTCCTAAGTGTTTACAACCACTTGTGAAATATTACAAGAAAGTTCTAATCTCCAACTATGAACTAAGCTCTAAAAATATGAAAGTGTTGATCTAATCTAAGAGCTTAGTGAAGCATGAGGCTAAGCAGAGAGTAAAGTTGAGTTTTGCACTTTCTCTTTTGCTAGATAGCTCGAATATGCTTTTGATGAAGGTATTCTTCTACTTAGGATGCTCAAGCTTATTTTCGAACTCATGCTTCTACCTATATTTATAGGCCTTCATGGTTGATTAATCTCATCCGTTGGTTGAGATGAATTAATCCTTGTCGTTGAAGATCTCTGGCAAGGATAAGTAGTACAATTGTCTTCTTGTGCTGGAGCATTGATTTCAGCTGATCACTTTGTCTTGTATTGTGTGTGCGTCCCATGCCGCGGCCCCAGTACTTGATCCGGTATTAAATGCCGGTCAAGTTTTGTCTTCAATCATATACATTCAATGTATATGTTTATGTGACATTTAATTTTTGTGTGCTAATAGAATTATACTGGTAGGATTTAAATATCCTTTTAAGGTAAAAGAATTTTTACCTTATTGCATTTTGACTTTCCAGTGTAATTTTATTAGTTCCAAAAATTTTACATTTATTTTGTCACATTTTAATGCTAATATTTGAATTTAATTTAGACACAATGTACGGGTGCAAAGTATAGTGGCATCATCAAAATCTATCAAAATTGGGTACTAACAGAATTTTAGTAAAATTTTTTTTTTGAAAAATTACTAAGGCTAATAGGTCTGAATTTGGAAAACTTGTAAGCATTAGGCTCTTTAGGGATAAGGGCAATCAAGGTATGCTCAATGCTTTTAGGGACAGGCACCCCACAGAAGAATTCACGCACATCGTTAAAAAGATCATCCTCACTGATATCATAAGCACATTGGTAGAAAACACCATCGAACCCGTCAATTCCAGGGGCAGTGTTTTTGCCTAGGCTAAAGATGGCTTCCTTGAGCTCATCTTTAGTAATAGGCCTCATTAAGTGAATGTTATCCTCCTCAGAGATAATCTGTTTAATATTCCTGAGGTAATCCGCATGGTCAAGGGAATCAGTTTCATCATCTGCATTAAGTAAGTCAGAGTAATAGGCAACAATAGAATTGCAAATATCATTAGCGCTGTTTTTCAAGAATAGCTATATCAGTTTCAGCTTCAGACAATTTATTGAAAATATTTCCAAAAATATTTTTGTTCCATTCCTTTAAATCAGTTTTTAGGCGTTTTAGTTTTGAAGAAAACTTCCACATGCCATACCCATCACTGGGATTATCCCAGGAAGCCTTGACAATTTCAAGAAAAGATTTGTGTTGAGTCCACATATGCTGAAACTTAAAGTTCTTGGGGCCAGAAATATTATTTTTGTTTTCAAGGAGGAGCAAAGGATTGTGGTCGGAAACGCAACGATTAAGCTTTTTAAGGGATAAGGACCAGTTAAGTTGTTGTAACTCAGTGGAAACCATAATCCGGTCCAGTTTTTTTTGGACAAGCCCATGCATCCTTTTCCCAATCCAAGTATACGGGGTTTCAGGGAAATGTAACTCAGTCAAACTATTGGCATAGATAAAGGCATTAAAATCATCCATATCTGACTTACAGGGAGTACTCTTGCCTTTATATTCCATCATATTGGATATTACATTGAAATCCCCCCTAGAAGCCAAGGTTTATCCTCACTGCCATCTCTGAAATTGGTAAGGTCAGTCCAAAGAGCTCTTCTAGTAGCTCTGTCATTAGCACCATAGATAACAGAGATATAAATAGGGGAGATCATGCTATTGGAGACAACCGAGAGATTAATACACTGGTTGAAATCAGATATAACAGTGACAGTGAGGTCATTATGCCAAAAAATCCAGATTTTATTAATTGAGTGAGCGTAAGCATGATCAAAACCAAAACTCATCATTTTATTGGTTAAATTGCTGGTATTAATCTTAGGCTCAATGATAGCAACTAAATTAACATTATTATTTTTGCAAAGAAGGTTTAAACGATCAGAAGATTGGGTGTTCCCAATCCCACAAACATTCCAAAAAAGAAAACTAATCTCTAAGATTAGAAGTTTGGGCAGATTTCTTTGGCCTTAAGGTTTAAGGCTCTCTTAGGGGTCTAGTTTTTTGTTTGGAAGGGCCTGAGGGACTAGGTGATCCCATAATTTGTGGTTTTCTTGGCTGGCTCCCCATCATAATTTGTGGTTCTGGGGTCCAAATCCTCAACCATAGTATCAATTTCATCACTCGTGGACTGACTTAGATCATTTAGGATCAATTTGTCACCGGGGGAGGGCTGGTGTAACACAATTGCAGTGTGGGAGTGATGATTATCATAGGGGTCAGTGAGGGCTACCTTAGTTATGGTCTGGATTTGGTTGATCAGGTTAGGAGATTGATTGTCCAGGTCAGCAGCTAGGGCATTATTGGACTGAGGTTGAGTTTCCTCAATGTGTTGCAGGGCATCAACAAAGTGCTCTATAATGGGTTCGTTTTCCTCACGTATTAGCACACCGGAGGTCTGACCAATTTCAAAATTAGAAGGGCCTTTCTTTTGCCAGAAAGTCAAAGATTGGCTAGTGTGAATGTTGCTATTTGAGGCCACCTCTTTGGCCTTATCTTTTCTATGGATAAGGTCAAGTTTAGGAGCATTAAATTGTCCCTGGCGAACCTCATGTTGGGGAGGGAGGTGTTTTTTGGAACAATTAGCATCACTGTGACCAATGTGGTAGCAAGTATTACAATATTGGGGAAGTTGTTCTTCGACAATAATGTACTGCCAAAACCCCTCGTACCCATCATCCTCAAGCAAGAATTTATCAGGGATTGGCTTAAGGAGGTCAACTTCAACAAGTATACGGGCCACGGAAGGACGTTTCATGTCCAACGTGGGTTTGTCGCAGCGAAGGGGTTGACAAAAATTGGAACAGAGTTCAAACAAGAAATCTACATCAAATAGATGGAAGGGGAGGTGGGGAAAATGAATCCAGCAGGGAACGAATGAGGATTCCCTACCCGGATGGTAACCAGGGTACCATCTAGAGACCCTCATTGTATAACCATGAATAATCCAGGGTTGCCTGGTTCTACAACGGATGTACTCATTTTTATCAGTAAAAGAAATGAGAATTTCATTGTTGTATAAAAGACCGATAGTAAACGATTTAAAGTTCAGGGCTTCAAAGACCTTACGAATTGCAAGAATCGGAGGGCGTCCCTTTAGAAAGGTACCAACGAGAGAGTATTTCAGGTCTGCGGCGAGAAGGTCCGACCTGGCCTTAGGTATTTTGACCGCAAAGCATCCTTTGTGCTTCCCAACAAGAAGCTGCAGCGACGGGTCGTCTCTAGCATTCAGTTGTTTCCTGGGCTGGCCGGAAACCACCGATGCCCAAGAGCGTTGCGGTGGAGGCTCCCCCATGGTCGGGGAACCAGAGGGACGAGAAGATAGCTAGGTCTCTGCCAGATTCGCAAGGAAGGGGCGTAAGGTTTATTTTAGAGATTGGAGAGAGCGATTATTTTTAGATAGAGAAGTGACCGTTTGATCGAAGAGAGCAGTTTATTGACCTTAAATTGATCAAATAAATTTCAAAAAAACAGCAAAAATAAATTATAAAATCGAAATTAAAAATAGAAAAAAATCTAAAAAAGTACTTGTGTCTAATATTTCTCCATTTTATTGTTTTTATATCACAATTTAATATGTTACTAGAAAATATTATTTCAAAACTTTACTACTACGTATATATTTTAGATTCTTTCGAAAAAGTGTTAATTAACATATGCGTTGCAACGTAAAAAAGATATTAATTTTTTGCATTCTTCGCACTATAAATTACATATTTTGTATGATGATAAGTAATCCAAAATTACAAAATAGTGAATTTAATTTTGTTAAGGGTAAACAAAATCAAAGAATGTTATTTCAAAAAATGTAACAATGTGTTCAAAATTTCGCAACAAGACTAATATTAATATTTATGAATTTGAAGTGCTTCGTTTACAACGGAAAATATTAGTTTTGAAATTTAAAATTAAAGAGTTGATATTTTAATATAATAATAAATCTTTATTTTTAAAATTCGAATTTACAATTTATTTTTGGTGTTTTTTGAAATTTATTTTATTTATTTAAAGTCAATTAGTGTAAATTTGCTCCTTTATAAGAACATGGGGGGCATTTTTGCACTTTTTAAAAGTTCAGGGGTTTATATGCACTTCAACATATACTTCAGAGGTATATTTGTTCCGAAAAATAGTATAGGGGTATATTTGTTCTCACACCCATATCACAAGGGTATATTTGTACCTTTTCCCTTTTGAAAAGTAAAAGTTGGTAGTGTTTGGTAAATAAGTGCTTTAGTGTAACAGAAAAAGTAAAAAAACACTTTTTGCACAAAAGCAGAGAAACACTTTTTTAGTAGAAGTTATCACTTGAAAACACTAATTTTAACTTTTTTAAGCCAAAAGCAAAGAACCACTTTTTTTAAGCAGTTGCAAACACTCCCTAAGGTGGTATTATTGTATAAATTTGTAAAGTGGAGGTCATTAATTATGGAGTCTGGCTTTTGGTTCCTTTGTTTTCTTCCGTGGGATCTCTTCGGTTGCATACTTCACATGTTTTTACTTGGACCATAATTTACTATTCTCATATCATATGTTTAAGTTTGACCTGGTCTAGTCAAGTCAAGTCCGGTCTGGTCTGGTCTGTTTAAGTCTTGTCTGGTTTGATCTGGAACTGAAAACAATCTAAGTAAAAACATTCTTCTTGTGATGAGTCCACACAATCATACTTTTCATTAACATGTACATGCATATATACAATGGGAATCGGGGATAGGGTTACATGTGGGACGGGCTGAACTCTAACAATACTAATGAGCCAGATATCATAATGGATATCCACATATTACATAACCCCCCCTAGATGTACATTACTAAAAATTACAAGAAATATATAATATTTTACATCATTCTATATATGCGCTTCGATAATGCAGCCTCGTTAAAAACTCAGTCGAGGAAAACCCAGTGGGACAAAACCTTGATCAAGGAAAAATGAGTGCAGCGTTATATACTCTCCCTGTTGACTGCATGCGTATATACTCCCCCTGCTGATTGCATACTTCGGAACTTTTGTTGAAACTTGAAATCAATCCAATCTGGTTACTAGTTCTTCATTGTAGTGTGTGTATGCCTCATTAAAAACCTTGTTCCAGATCTGGGTTCGACACTGATTTTCGGGAGAAGAGATCAGGGATCGATTCCCTCTTCCGGATTTGATTGGAATCGTGCCTCATTAAAAATCTTGTTCGAAAAACCCTTTTGGGGAAAAATCAATCAAGGATAAGAGTACATAATATATGTAAAAAATGTGTTGTATTGACTGTCTCATTAAAAACCTTTAACTAAAGAAAACCATGTGAGAAAAACTTAGTAAAGGAAAAGAGTACAATCATTGACCTCGGGGGCCTAATCTTCCGTATCACATTTGATTTTACTCTTCTAGAGAAAATAATACTCCAAGAATCACAATAACTATATGTTGTTTGAGAATCACAAAGTGCATCGTTAAAACCTTTGACCAAGAAAACTCTATATGGGACAAAACTTGGTTAAGGAAAAAAAGTTCAATTGTATTTGGTCTTCGGGACCAGTTAATTGTTTGACTTCACAGGGATCAATTAAGACCTTCACAGTACTATCTTCTGAACTGATATTACAATCACTCTTTTAGAGGATAATAGTCTTCCAAATGTTATGTATATTTCTCATTCTTTAAAAACCACAAAATACCTTATTAAAACCTTGGGGTTTTACCTTGAATATTACTAAACTTTAATCAATTTTCAAAAAAGTGACCATTTTCTTATAAGGGCAAAAAAATGATTAAGAAGATCATATTTTTTGAAAACATGATGTCACTGTCAATTTTAGTCACTTAACAAACGTCACTGTAATATTTTCGTGTCACTTAACAGACGTCACTATAATATTCTCATGTCACTAATGAATGTCACTATCGGATAAACATATCACTTTGACGGGCAGAAAAAGTTTCCTTCGATATCTGCGGTGAAAATTTCCATCGACACCGTTGCGCCGCCCACCACAAGACACCACCCATGTCGTTGAAAAAGCCTATGCCCCCTACCCCAACCTAGCCCCCTCCCCTTCTTCCCTCCACAGTCTACTGCCACAGCCTAACCCACTCCAGCGCCGCCCAATCCCCACCACACACACCGGCCACCATCTCCACAGCCAGCTGTCAAACCTCAACCTTAGCCCCAACCTTCAGGCTAATCACTGCCGCACCACCGTGCTTGACCGTCGAAACGGCCGCCCCAGCCCCAATGCACCTGAGTCACACAGCATCCTAGCCACACAAACCACACCATAGCTTCCGGCCTCAAAACAAACCCAGATCTGAAAATTAGATCTGAAATCCTGACTCCGTGGGCGTCGGAAGCGAGGCTACAACGAAGAATATTTAGAGCGGGCGACCTGGAAGCCGGCAGAGGCGACAGCGTCAGATTCCAACGGAGGCGGCGATTGAAGTTGGAGCCGGTACGATATGGAGGCGGTGGCGGACTGTGGCGGTGAGATGGGCGACTGCGGAAGTGCTATGGCTGATGGAGGTGCCTTGGACGACTGAGGAGCTACGGAGAAGAAAGATGACTTGACTGCGGAGAAGAAAAATGATTTGACGGCTGGTGGTGCAAGGCTGATTGGTGGAGAAGGAGAGAAGATATGGCCAGGGAGCCGCCGAAGAAAAAGCTGGGAAATGGTGGAGCCGATGGACAGACAGTGTGCGTAGATCTGCGACTTTTCGTTCTCACGCGGAAGAGCCGGTTACGTTTTGGGGAAATAAAAAAGTTGACATGTTTTTGGAATTAGAAAGTCAGGGATTGATAACAATGCCATTGTTTCTAAAACCTTTAGCCAAGAAAACCCGCTGGGACACAAACTTGGCCAAGGAAAGTAATAACACATGACCTTCTGGACCAACTAGTTTTTTCATAACAACTCAATATGTTTAGGTAAAATAAACCTCCATCATTATTTATACAGATTTGATGGACATTACTCACCAAACTCTTCAAGAGTTTCTATGCGGAAACAATTGTCTGAATTCATGATTGTGCAATGTGTATTTCAAGACCATCAAGTTTATTGTTATTATGCACATCAAATATTCATAACATTTAAATGAGACATGATTTGATCCAGGATCTCAAATTAGTATACAAACACTTCAAGTGTTGAGAATATAATGACTAAATATTATATTTATTATATACTCAAACACCATTCAAATCAAAAGATTTTCATGTGTTGTTTCTATGTTCGTCTAGATGCTTAAAAGCTTCAAACAACTTTACACATACAATTTGGTTAATAGAATAATACGAAGTATATGTTTTCCTCATTCAACTCAATCTGCAGGAAAGGTTGAGAAATAGTACAAATATAACTCACTTTAAATTAGTTTAAATTCTAGTCATGACATCATGTGAAAACACATAAGAAAATTGTTCACATTAAATTCTCTAAAGGAGGTACTCACTACAAGTGATATTTTGACATGGTGCAAAGACCTTGTTCAATTATGATATTAAATAATATAATTTGCACCATGATAATCAAACATAGTTCTTCTATATAATAAATCATGTCATCAAAACTTATTGTAGTCACCCAGGTTGTGACACCGCACCCGGATGTTCTTGAATTCGAAATTTGATATGTATTTGAATTTCCTAGCGAATAAAATTCGTGTGACGAATTGGTATATTTAATTAATGTGTGATAATTTAAATTATTTATCGGGTCCATAAAAATGAGAATGGACTACCAAATATTTAGTTGAGTTATCGTGATAATGATAGAAGCCCAATAGAATGTCAACAAAGGTTGATAAAAATGTTTGGACAACCCGACTCCTATTTTGACCCAACCTGCCAAAAATAGCATGAATAATTGGGAGGGACTTCCTACGCCCACTTGGGATATTTTACCAGTCAAATAACCCCCAAAATAATAGGGAGGGGGGACAAGGGAAGTGAGTGTGTGCGGACTAAAAGTGTGAGGGAGATGGGAGGAGACATATGAAAACTCCTAATGCCCTACTCCACATATTATTGGAGTCTTGATTAAGGGGGATGCTTCCTCTTGCTTCTCATTTGCACCATACGAAAGAAATAGAGAGATAAGGTGGGTGGAAGGAGCTCTCACAACCAGCAAACTAGGGGGAAGCAACAGGAAAGAAATCCAAGAAGAAAAGAGCTAGGATTGAGGTAAGAACTCAACTAGTGTTCTTTAACTAGTTTTATGTTGTATGATTTTTAAGAAATCATATGGTGGATTAAATATGAAGTTCTACAAGTTTAAAAGTGTAGAATATTGTTATAAAGTGGTGGTATTTAACTTAGAAGAGTTGTGGAATCGAGAGGAGTTGAAACCGTCGGAAACCGCCAAGTATAGGAGGCTGTTCGTAGTTGCAGACCACGAAAGCCGCCCGGCTTTTGTGAAAGCCGCCTGGCTTTTGGCTGTTGTCCAGAATTTTCACTTTCGATCGGCCTAGAACGAGGATTGATCGAAGGGCTTAACAAAGGCAACTATTGCAGCACTTCATAAAGTGAGGATGACTGACTATATTGCTTATAATTAGTGAGTTAATTTCATGAGATTACCTAAGGTAATTAAATGTATTTTTATGGATTATTAATGATTAATAATGCCTAAAAATAAAGAACTATTGTCTATTAAGAAAGGAGCATGATATGCAAATTTAAGGATAAATTGTGTATGATTATGTGATATGAGTATGAAGGCTTGATAATGGAATTGACTATGAACTTTATATTGAAATATACTTTTTACTTCATATAAGAGTAAGAGAGTGAATGAAAGTTATAGTTTGTATAATTGCTATGAACTACAATTTTCAAAGGAAAATCAGTTGGGAATGTCTATATGACTAAGAGTTGAAAACTTGAATAGTTGGAAATTATCCGACTAGTATTAAGATACTAGTCGGGGTATTGGAATGAGAATATGCTACAATTAATCCCAAGGTTGGATTGTGAAATAGTGAACCTTAAATAGTCTTAAGTGATGCTAAGGTGGACATGTATGAACATTAAGTTATACTAGGGGTAGGCCTAAAGGATACCCAAGGTAATTAAAGTGAATAATAAATGGATCCTAGGTATAGGATTTGCCTACGGGTGTATTCGGTAATCCTTAAGGGTAGCCGGTTAAATTATGGTAATAAGTAAGGACCATGACCCTTCTCGACTCTAGAGAGTGGGGTTGGGCAGCATGGACTTGCATCGTGATCACGAGTTAGGGTGGAATCCGAACCCGAGACCTCACGAGGCTCCGGTAGCGATAACACATGATATAAGATAGGGTGGAATCCGAACCGGAGACCTAACAGGGTTCCGGCAGCGGTAACACATAAGATAGGACCCCGAATAGGCCTTACCTTCCTACGGGATGATGGGTATGAGCCCAGGGGCGGGATGTTGGACTCCGACCCGAGGGCCCGATGAGGCCTCGGGCAGCGGTGACGAGTCTCGTATAAATGATAAGGCCTACGGGCGGTATTGTGCAAACGATGAATGAAATGGAATATGAAAAGGGGCCCACGTGCCGACAAATTAATAAATTAACTTATTATAAAGATAATAAGGACGGAATAAGAACTATCATTATATTATGATATCACTCTATTTGAGGGTCTTAGAAATTGAACTATTGATTATACTTAGTATAGTTGTCATTGTAATTGTCAAATGCTTCCAAGTACTGACCTCCCCTTCACGGGGGAGGCCACCTCACAGTTTCAGGTAGAACTTGAAGGTTGCTACCATTGCCCGTTGCTCGGGAAGATCCAAGGAGAGGAGACGTGGTTCGTGCTTCCTCCGTATCTATTTTAAAAACAATTATATTTAATGCTCATGGATATTATTTTTTCTGAATAATTATTTGAGACTTGTATGCCTATGTTTGCCAAGTGTGGCTTAAGCACTTGTATCAAATGTTTCCGTTGCATTAAATGAATATTTTACATTATGTTTGTTTATGGATGTACTATGTGCGAGTAGTATTCAAGACGCCTAGTATAGTATGGATGAGTTGGACTGCGGTTGACTATTCGTACTGTACGGCGGGTTGTTGACGTGTCCGGTAGGTCCGGGGCGTGAAAATTTAATTGGTATCAGAGCCTTAGTCCGTAAACTTCATAATGAAGCTTCAAAATTCCTTTTTGAAAATGAATTTGAAAACCACGAGCATAAAGTTTTGTACTTATAGAACTTTTGGTACTTGAGTTGCAAGGTCTCTAATTGTTAAGATGGTACCCTTAACAATTGGTATGGCGGTGATTTGAGTCAAAGGATGTCTTTAAGTACCTATCCGTCAATTGACATTTGATACGAGCCTAAGTGTCTAACGACTCGTTCTCTATTCCTTTCAAAAAATGGAACGTACCCGGAATGTTACTAGAGAAACCCGACTGGTCAGGCACCGGGAAGGTCCCAACATGGCAGTAGAGGGGACTCTAGAGTGTCCAGGGGGCGAGGCCGTGGAGGCCAATCTCAGACTGTAAGTGTCATGTGGAAACCGTATATGAGTTTTACGTGTCCAAGGAGGACTCGACTTACCAACCGGAAACTGAACCGGGTGAGACCCCAAATGATGGGGAATATGACGACACTAGTAAAGAGAGCGACGATGATGACAATCTAGGAAGAATAGAGGAACTCCTCCGACAATATCAACAAGATCGCCAAAGGCGTCAGGTAAGGTGTGCTTTGGGAGGGGCTTCAAGAAGAGGAAATCGTGTGAGTCCTATGGTCGACCGAGCTTGTTTAAGCTAAAAGAGGGGAAGTCTACCCGCCCTGGGCGAACGTCGCCCGGTATTGATGAAAGCTGCCCGGCTTTCGTCTTCGAATTAATTGCAAAAATCCCACGGTGACGAACGTCGCCCGACGTTCGTGAATCTCGACCGGCTTTTGTTCAAGGATTTTCGCCGTGTAAACTTCGCCGAGGAAAAGCGGCCGGCATTAGTGGGAGCCGACCGGCTTTCATATATGAATAGTCGGATTAAACCCACAGCGCCAAGAACCGACCGGCTTTCGCAGAAACTGGCCGGCTTTTGATTAAAGACGGGAAATGCTACGCAGCCGAACACCGGCCGGCTTTCGCAAAGCCCGACCGGGTTTTGGGATTTAATTGTTGAATTAAGTTGCGGCGATGAAAACCGGCCGGCTTTCGTTAATCCCGGCCGGCTTACGTAACGAATCATTTCGAGCCGTTGACCAATAACCGAAGACCGGCCGACTTTTACAAAAAGCGGTCGGCTTTCACTTGATGATGCCCAACAACAATTTTTAAGGTAAGAACCGGGGCGGGTTTGCGATGGGGCGTCGAACAACGATCATCAGAACCGTACCTAGTGTAACTACGACTTAAGAAATGAGTCTATTAAGTTGGAAGTGTGTCTTACATGGCTTATGGATGTAGGAACACTAAAGATTAATGTGAGAGATGCAAGAATCCTTATTGACACCGGGGCGCAACAATCATTCGTGAGTGAGGAGTTTGCTGGGGGATTCAATGAACCACTCGTACCGATGGCTCAACCCCTGTTAGTATCCACGCCTCTAGGGGAAGACATCGAGAGAGATAGCCACTATCCATTGTGTGAGGTGGAAGTGGAGGGCCAAAACTTGACATGTGATTTCGTACCGCTGAGTATGATTGAGTTCGATGCAATCCTGGGGATGGATTGGCTTGAGAAGCATCATGCTAGAGTCAATTTCTACACGAAAGTACTTGAACTCGAAGGCGATGAAGGGGTAACCTTACGCTTCGAGGGGGATAGAGAAAAATCCAATAGTTGTATCATATCTGCCGTGAGAGCTAGGAGTATGATGAGAAAAGGGATGCCACGCGTATCTAGCATATGTGGTAGACAAAACCAAAGAAGAGACAAGCATCGATGATGTGAAAGTAGTGTGCGAGTATCCAGACGTCTTTCCAAAAACAATATCGGGACTTCCACCCGATAGAGAGATTGAAATTGTGATCGAGGTCAAGCCCAGCACCAAACCAATCTCCATACCGCCATATCGAATGGCACTCGCAGAACTTAACGAGTTGAAAACCCAATTGCAAGAACTTTTGGATAACGGTTTCATTAGACCAAGCCACTCCCCGTGGGGAGCACTGGTTCTTTTTGTGAAAAAGAAGGATGGGACACTTCGAATGTGTATTGACTATCGTCAACTGAACAAGGTCACAATCAAGAATAGGTATCCTTTGCCTAGGATTGATGATGTGTTTGATCAACTACGAGGAGCAACCGTGTTTTCGAAGATTGATTTGAGGTCGGGGTACCATCAATTGAAGATTAAGGAAGATGACATACCAAGAGTGCTTTCCGCACAAGGTATGGGCATTTTGAGTTCCTTGTTATGTCGTTTGGGTTAACAAACGCCCTGGCGGCATTCATGGACTTGATGAACCGAGTATTTCATAAATACTAGGACCGATTCGTGATTGTGTTCATAGATGACATCTTGATTTACTCAAAGAGTGAGGAAGAACATGAGGAGCACTTTATACTTGTTCTTGAGACACTACGGGAGAAGCAACTCTATGCTAAATTCTCTAAATGCGAATTTTGGCTAAAGGAGATTGGCTTTCTCGGGCATGTAGTTTTGGGATCAGGAATTGCGGTTGATAATAAGAAGATAGAAGCCATTACTGAATGGGAGAGGCCAAAGAACGTCAAGGAAATTCGTAGTTTCCTTGGATTGGCAGGCTACTATAGAAAGTTCGTGTAGAAGTTCTCTGTTTTGGCGTCGTCATTGACGAAGCTCACTCGAAAAGGAGCTAAGTTTGTATGGGATGACCAATGCGAGAAAGGATTCCTTGAACTAAAGAAGAGATTGACCGAGGCACCGGTACTTGCACTACCCAAACAGGGTATGGGGTACGATGTCTATAGTGATGCGAGCATCCAAGGGCTTAGATGTGTGTTGATGCAGATGGGGAAGGTAATTGCCTATGCTTCACGACAGTTGAAGAAGCATGAGGTAAACTATCCTACTCATGATTTAGAGCTGGGAGCAGTGGTGTTTGCACTGAAGATTTGAAGACATTATCTCTACGGGGAGACATGTCACATATACACTGATCATAAGAGCTTGAAGTACGTGTTTACTCAGAAAGAGTTAAACATGAGGCAGAGACGGTGGATGGAGTTGATAAAAGACTACCATCTAGTGATTGAGTACCATCTAGGTAAGGCAAACGTTGTAGCAGATGCACTCAGTCGGAAGATGATGTACTCCTAATTTACCATATTTATGATCTTGTTTTGTCACACTTTTAATACTTTATTTCTTATTTTTAAATAAAAATGATTGATCTTTATCATCTTGGACATTTTAAGGTATTGCACTTGTTTTGGTATATTTTTGAGTTTCAGGACAATTCAGGATGTATATTAATTTCTGAAAAGAAATAAATATTACTTCCAAGTGAAGACGGAAAAATCATCAAGGTGAAGCGGGTCCTTACTTTAACTCCGGAATATTTTATCAAGAGTCCCGAAATACATTTCAGAATAAGCCAGACTGTCCACAATAAAATGTACCGGTTAACTGTTTGACCAGTTAACTGATCAAACAGCTAACCGGCCATAATAAAGAAGTGGCGGATAAGAGCCCAAGCTGGCCGAGTAATTGACACACCCCACTATTCACTAAATAGTGAATGAAGCAACATCGTAGAAAAATAAACTCCAACAAAGGATTGGATCAATTGAATTATTGATGAAGGGACCCTCTAATTTGGATGCACTTAAAATCAAAATCCACTTCATCATCTTCAGTCGGCAATTCACCAAGAACAGCAGCAACAAGATGGTACCGAAGAAAAATAATGCACGATGAACAGGAGAGGTACTATTTGCAGAAAGAAATCAAGACCTTCAACACCTTCATTTCAGGATTTTTGGTGCTCTGGCCCCTTCTTCTACTCCTATATAAAGGACCATTTGAGAGCTCCGGCAGGACACCAATTCGGAGAGAAATCTCCTTCTTTCTTTAGTTCAGTTTGTATTAGTAGTTATTTAATAAATAGTTCTTTCTAGAGCTACTATGTATAAATCAGTACTCCTCTAAAGTTAGTTTCCAGCAATTTCAGTCTTGAGTTCGTCATCTTGTGCACTCCAGTTCCAGAAAAGCCTGAATGCAAGTAAAGTTTTATTCTCTTTTAATTTCGTTTCTCATACTTAAATATTAAACAATGTATGAAGTATTTGTATTCATTTTATTTTCGTGCAAACATGAGTAGCTAATTTAGTTTAGGCTTGGGCAAGATGTAAATTTTACTGTTAATGTTCATATGATAATAATTGGTTAAAACTTTTACTTGGTTAATTTTAGGGTGTTGGGTTGAATGTTCTAATCTGCTAAATACATTATATTGGGAAATGAATATTATCACGGGAGTGAAGTTTCATTAAAAATCCCTTTAGTTAATTCACCCACTAAATTGCTACACGGAAGTGTTAAGGAATTTAGGATAATTTGATTTTGTACTTTTTACTGTCTTAATAAAATTACCGCGGGAGCAGAATTAATTTAAGATAGTGTAATCAACTAAGTCGTGGGAACGATTAGAAGATTACCATTTGAAAATCTTTCACACACCTAAAAGTAACCAAGTTAATCAGTTAAATCTTTATTATTATGAACATGAAAATAAAATCACTCTTAGCCCAAGCCTAATTTTCACTATATCATTAATTGTTAAATTATCAAGTATTGTGATTTATTTTATTTCCTAGCAATTTCACATTTATAAAAACAAGATAAAAAAAATCTGTTCACTTAGCTCCATTGCAAAATGTGATCAATTTGTGATTAGCTAAAAATCAATCATTAATTCTAGTTCTCTTTTTGAGCCATTCTCTAGCGGAACGATACTCACTTACTCTATACTATATCGTTACAAGCCAATTAAAACATCATTTCCATTCACATTTTTACACCATTTCACACTACACATTTTGGTCTGTCAGAAGAGTTCGTCTGGGGCATTGCTAGCTAGTTTGAGGGCATTGAGAGCCAAATTGGAGGTACCTAGCAATGGTGCCTTATTAGCACGATTTGAGGTGAGACTTACTTTTCTTGATGAGATCAAGAAGGGTCAAGAAACTGACTAAGAACTTATTGTTGGAAAAAAGTGTGTTAAATTGCATTAAATGGTCATTTTGGGGCAATTTTTTGAGCGGGGTCCACTTCCGATTTGGGTCGGGTCAAAGTGGTTTCGGATAGTCCTTGCTTAGGGCTACAATTCGATATATGGTACGCTCAAAACGGATAACGGGTGAATGAGAAACCGCTTTTCGAAGTGTACCCGTTGGAATGGAGAAAACTAGGAAAAGGTGTGGTTTTGGTATGGGTTTTTCCCACACCGAAAATCACAAGGGAATTTGAACCCTTTATAAAGGGAAACCCCCCTTAAGGAGTTAAGATTCCTTAGGGTAAAGGCTCTCTCCACGCGCGCAGGGGGGGTGGGGTGCGAATCAAATCCCGAAACCGAAGAACAAAAAGCGCGACTTGCGTGCGCGGGCGACCTGCGGACACGAATGCCGTCCGAAAATCCTATCTTCTAAAAAACACCTCTAGCATTCCACAAAAACTCTTTAGTGTTCTTGCTTTGTTCACGTTCGTGGGAACTTTCGTTTCAGTGCTCAAACGCTTGTTCGTAGTCATCGTATCTTGGGAAACGATTCTTGCAACGCTCCTAGCACCCCGGGAGGCAACGAATACGTTTTAAGGAAATCGTGCGTTGCACGAGCTTTGACTTGTTCTGCTTCATCTCATTTCTTGTTTTCGTTTTGTCATTTTAATTAATTAATTTTATTAATTCATTTTATTTGTTTTTCGAAACACACCCAACAAACTTAAATCGTATTTGGTGATTGTTCTACTACGGTAAACAATCTTACACTTGTAGTTTGTCACCTTGGTGAACGAACTTGTTTTTGTGTTTCCGAAGAACGTAAGAAACGGAAAAATGATTTCTCAAGAAGATGAAAATGTTGTTGGGCAGAATGCTTTGAACGGTTTGAACGATAATCACTCTGAAAGCGGAGCTCCAGTGAAAAATAGTTCACAACGCGGTGCATCTGCTTTGGTTAACCAAAGGGCTATCCCTATGGTGACCGTGCCGAGCAACTCTGTGGAGAAACCCGAAAAATTTAACGGGTTGAACTTCAAGAGGTGGCAGCAAAAGATGCTCTTTTACCTCACTACTCTCGGCTTGGCAAGGTTCTTGACCGAGGACGCTCCGGTTGTAACCGGGGGTGAGGTGGATGTGCAATCTTTCAACGCGGTTGAAGCTTGGAAGCATTCTGACTTCCTATGCCGAAACTACGTGTTGAACGGGCTGCATGATGCTTTGTACGACGTGTATAGCAAATTAGCTACAGCTAAGGAGCTATGGAATGCTTTGGACCACAAATATAAGAGCGAGGATGCCGGTGCAAAGAAATTTGTTGTCGGTCGATTCCTTGATTTTAAAATGGTGGATTCGAAGACGGTCTTGAGTCAAGTTGAAGAAATGCAAATGATATTCAACGAAATTCGAGATGAAGGAATGACGGTTAGCGAGTCGTTCCAAGTGGCGTCAATTATACATTTGTTGCCGCCGGCTTGGAAGGATTTCAAAAACTACCTTAAGCATAAGCGAAAGGAAATGAACTTGGAGCAATTGATCCTCCGTCTTCGGATTGAAGAGGATAACCGGAAGAACGATGGGAAACTCCCAATTGTTCATGGCGCCAAGGCCAACGTGGTGGAGCATGCAAAAGGCTCCAAAAATAAAGGCAATGGGAAGAGCAAGCTCGGTCCCAAAGGAGGCGTTTCCAAACCCAAATTTAATGGAAAATGCTTCAATTGCAACAAAAATGGACACAAGTCCTCGGATTGCAAGGCACCAAGGAAGAAGAAAGACTCTCAAGTCAACATGGTGCAAGGTGGGCAAAAGGATGAAGACATCATTCTTGCGGCCGTGGTGACCGAGGTCAACCTCGTTGGATCCAATTCTAAGGAGTGGTTCGTGGACACCGGTGCAACCCGGCATATTTGCTCTAACCGGGAGCTATTCATGACCTTTGAGCCATCAAACGGTGAGAAGGTGTGGATGGGAAATTCTACTCACTCCGAGGTGGAAGGCGTGGGCAAGGTGGTCCTAAAGATGACTTCGGGCAAGGAGCTGACTCTCAACAATGTGTTGTATGTCCCGGAGATACGCAAAAACCTGATCTCGGGCTCTTTGTTGAACAAGCATGGCTTCCGCATGGTCTTTGAGTCGGACAAACTAGTTTTGTCTAAATCGGGAATGTATGTGGGAAAGGGGTACGCAGTTGATGGGCTGTTTAAGCTCAATGTAATGACTATTATTAATAATAATAATAAAATCTCTTCTGCTTACTTGCTTGAGTCTTCCAATGTGTGGCATGGTAGACTAGGACATGTTAATTTTAATTCTATACGTAGATTAATTAACATGGAACACATTCCTAAATTCACAATTGATGTGAAGCACAAATGCGATGTTTGTGTCGAGGCAAAACTAACGAAAACGTCTTTCAAATCAGTTGAAAGAAAAACGGAACCACTAGAATTAATTCATAGTGACGTTTGTGATTTTAAATCAATACAAACACGTGGCGGTAATAAATATTTTATTACTTTTATCGATGATAGCACTCGCTATAGCTATGTTTATTTATTAAAAAATAAACACGAAGCAATCGATAAATTTATTCTTTATAAGAATGAAGTGGAAAACCAACTTAATCGACAGATTAAAACGGTTAGGAGTGATCGAGGTGGCGAGTATGAAGCACCAATTGGTGACTTTTGCGCTAGTGTGGGTATAGTACATGAACGTACCGCACCCTATTCACCTCAATCAAACGGTGTTGCCGAACGAAAGAATCGCACATTGAAAGATATGATGAATGCGATGCTAGTAAGTTCGGGCCTGCCACAAAATATGTGGGGCGAAGCGATCTTAACAAGCAATTACCTTTTAAATAAGGTTCCCCGGAAAAAATATGATAAAACTCCGTACGAGTTGTGGAAAGGTAGACGACCTTCCTATCAATATTTGAAAGTGTGGGGGTGTCTTGCTAAGGTGCTTGTACCGACACCAAAGAAAATAAAAATAGGTCCAAAAACGGTGGATTGTATTTTTATTGGATATGCACAAAATAGTAGTGCTTATCGGTTTTTAGTGTACGATTCGAATAATCCGGATGTACATAAAAACACAATAATTGAGTCAAGGAATGCATCATTCTTTGAAGACGTATTTCCATGCAAGTCCAACAATGGACCTAGCACGTCAAAACGAACATTTGACGTAGCTATGGAAGATACTAGCGAGGGATCCGGTGAAGAAGCCGAACCCCGACGTAGCAAACGTGCTAGAGTTGAAAAATCCTTCGGACCGGATTTTCTCACATACCTGTTAGAATTCGATTCGAATATTCTAACTTGTATGGTAGAAAATGAACCGGATTTTCTAACTTGTTTGATAGAAAATGAGCCACGGACTTATACGGAAGCCGTAACGTCTACCGAAGGACCAATGTGGAAAGAAGCCATCAAAAGTGAGGTGGACTCTATCCTAAAAAATCACACATGGGAATTGGTTGATCTCCCTCCGGGAAGTAAACCTTTGGGATCCAAGTGGATTTTTAAACGTAAAATGAAACCCGACGGTTCCATTGATAAGTATAAGGCCAGACTTGTAATCAAAGGATACAAGCAACGTGAAGGCCATGATTACTTTGATACGTATTCTCCGGTAACGAGAATAAATTCCATTAGGATGATACTAGCAATTGCCGCTTTGCGGAATTTGGAAGTTCATCAAATGGACGTAAAAACCGCTTTTCTAAACGGCGATATAGACGAAGAAATCTATATGGAACAACCCGAGGGTTTTCGTGTTCCTGGCCAAGAAAGGAAAGTTTGTAAATTAATTAAATCATTGTACGGATTGAAACAAGCCCCTAAACAGTGGCACGAAAAGTTCGATCATGCAATGTTAATTAATGGGTTTAAAATAAACGAAAGTGACAAATGCGTCTATGTGAAAAGCACGGTAGACGGCTATGTCATTTTATGTTTATACGTGGATGATATACTCATCGTGGGTAGCAATAATCTAATGATTAATTCTACCAAAAACATGCTAAATTCTAAATTTGACATGAAGGATATGGGGCTGGCCGATTTAATCCTTGGGATTAAAATAATTAGAGGACCTGACGGTCTTACGCTAAGCCAATCTCATTACGTTGATAAAATCCTTACTAAATTTAATAAGGATGATTATCAAGAGGCAAGGACGCCGTTAGATAAAAACGTACACCTGACCAAAAATCGTGGAGAGTGTATTTCTCAAGTAGAATACGCTAGGATTATTGGCAGTTTAATGTATCTAATGAGTTGTACCAGGCCTGATATTGCCTTTGTGGTTAGTAAGCTAAGTAGATATACTAGCAACCCCGGTGATGAACACTGGAAGGCAATAGTAAGAGTTTTGAGGTATTTACGAAAAACCCAAAACCTTGGACTGCACTATGGAAGATATCCAGCTGTACTTGAAGGGTATAGCGACGCTAGTTGGATATCTGACATTAAGGACTCAAAGTCCACGAGTGGATATATTTTCACTTTGGCGGGTGCAGCCGTTTCATGGAAGTCCTCGAAACAAACGTTAATAGCTAGATCCACGATGGAATCTGAGCTAATAGCCTTGGATAAGTGCACTGAAGAGGCTGAATGGCTACGCCATTTTCTCGAGGATATTCCAAGCTGGGAGAAACCTGGGAGAAGCATTTTCTCGATACATTGCGATTGTCAAGCGGCAATTGGAAGGGCACAGAGCAATCTCTATAATGGTAAGTCTAGACACGTCCGTCGTAGACATAACACCATTAAACAACTTCTCACAACGGGTGTTATCACTATTGACTACGTAAAGTAAAAGGATAACATAACGGATCCGCTAACCAAGGCATTGGATAGAGAATTGTTGGAGAAGTTGACACGAGGAATGGGATTAAAGCCCGTGAATTGAAAAGTTCTATAGTGGATACCCAACCTAGTTGGTCCTAGGTTCAAATGGGACAACTAAATTATAGAGCGGAGGATGGTCACTGTGGGGGTCCCGGACTCCTACCCACTCCTCGTTGAAACAGTGACTCCCGCACGAGGTTAGCAAAAACGTTTGCTTTAATGATTCTAAAATGTTGATCTACTCGATAACATTAGAAGAGTATGCGGGATACTCGTGAAAGAATCACCTATGTGAGAGAGAAGAGGGCCGCTTCAAAGGAGAACTGTAAAGGCTCAGTTCTTTAGAAACTCTTGCAGAACCAGGACGGTGACCCATGGCCAAAACGGGCACACCCATGAGAACAGAACAAAGTTGGAAGGTTCTTGTGTAAAGATAAGCCAATGTTTACACGACGGCAGTATAGTTCAAAGACATCGAGTCTACTAGACAGCCAGTAAATAAACGGGCTTTACAGCGGAAGGTTCAAAGGATTAAACCTACCTCTCCGTATACAAGGATCATCCGGTGATTACAACGTGTCCTCCTATCTTCGTGTCTTTTTTAAGTCTCGAAAATCAATTTTCATTCATGTGGGGGATTGTTGGAAAAAAGTGTGTTAAATTGCATTAAATGGTCATTTTGGGGCAATTTTTTGAGCGGGGTCCACTTCCGATTTGGGTCGGGTCAAAGTGATTTCGGACAGTCCTTGCTTAGGGCTACAATTCGATATATGGTACGCTCAAAACGGATAACGGGTGAATGAGAAATCGCTTTTCAAAGTGTACCCGTTGGAATGGAGAAAACTAGGAAAATGTGTGGTTTTGGTATGGGTTTTTCCCACACCGAAAATCACAAGGGAATTTGAACCCTTTATAAAGGGAAACCCCCCTTAAGGAGTTAAGATTCCTTAGGGTAAAGGCTCTCTCCACGCGCGCAGGGGGGGGGGGGGGTGCGAATCAAATCCCGAAACCGAAGAACAAAAAGCGCGACTTGCGTGCGCGTCCGACCTGCGAACACACGAATGCCGTCCGAAAATCCTATCTTCTAAAGATAACGTTAATTTTTGTTCTTCCGGTACGTTCCTATTTTATTTTTGCTCCATGCTGAACTGGAACGTTGCAGCATAAATACCCAACGTCTTTGTACCTTAATGCAGCGGGTTTGGACAGCTTGCTTGGAGAATCAATGCCAGCATGCTGCCATTGAAGTCCCAACGTTCATATGAACGTTTTGGGCTGTTTATTGGCTGCAATCAATGCCCAACGTTTAGGACATTGATGTCCAACGTTCACAAGCCTTAAACAGCCATTAACACACCATAATCCACCCCTATAAAAGGTTAGTAGGTGCTTTGCTAACGACACACGTTCATACACTTCGTGCACATATTTTCAGAGCTAAAAAACACCTCTAGCATTCCACAAAAACTCTTTAGTGTTCTTGCTTTGTTCACGTTCGTGGGAACTTTCGTTTGAGTGCTCAAACGCTTGTTCGTAGTCATCGTATCCTGGGAAACGATTTTTGCAACGCTCCTAGCACCCCGGGAGGCAACGAATACGTTTTAAGGAAATCGTGCGTTGCACGAGCTTTGACTTGTTCTGCTTCATCTCATTTCTTGTTTTCGTTTTGTCATTTTAATTTATTAATTTTATTAATTCGTTTTATTTGTTTTTCGAAACACACCCAACACTTATGAAGGTCCGGGAACGCATGCAAGCGGGACCAGTGGAGGATTTCAGGGAAAGAGATGATGGTCTCTTATTATTTCATGACCAAGTGTGTGTACCGTCGGATGATGAGCTCCGAAAGTCCATCTTAGAGGAAGCTCATTCATCGGCTTATGCCATGCACCCGGGGGGCATGAAAATGTACCGTGAGTTAAAAGAAAGTTATTGGTGGTCTGGTATGAAGAAGGAAATAGCTGAGCACATCAGCCGATGCCTTACTTGTCAACAAGTTAAGGCAGAACATCGGCATCCAGCTGGGTTATTAGAGCCACTTTCCATTCCAGAGTGGAAATGGGAGCACGTGACTATGGATTTTGTGGTAGGGCTACCACAGACAGTAAAGAATTATGATGCCGTGTTGGTTGTGGTTGATAGGCTCACGAAGAGTGCACATTTTCTACCTATCAACACTACCTATGCACTTGAGAGGTTAGCCAAATTGTATGTGGATGAGATCGTGAGGCTACATGGGTTTCCTATAACCATTGTATCCGACAGGAATCCACGATTCACATCACGATTTTGGCCGAAGTTCCAAGAGTCTATGGGAACGAGATTGATGTTTAGCACTGCTTTTCATCCACAGACGGATGGACAATCGGAGAGGGTCATACAGATTTTAGAGGATATGTTGAGAGCTTGTGCGTTGAAGTTCCAAGGAAGTTGGGACAACCATTTGGCACTTGTAGAGTTTGCCTATAACAACAGTTATCAGGCGAGTATTGGCATGCCTCCATGCAAATCATTGTATGGCAGGAGATGTCGTACACCGTTGTGTTGGGATGAGGTTGGCATGGCCAAGCTCGAGAGCACGGAATTGGTGGAGATCACCAAGTCAAAGGTTAAAATGATTCGAGAGAGACTTAAGGCGGCCCAGAATAGACAGAAGAGCTATGCCGATAAGCGCCGAAGAGCCTTGGAATTTAAGGTGGGAGATGAGGTATTCTTGAAGGTTTCACCTTGGAAAAGAATCATCCGATTTCAAAGCCGAGGGAAACTTAACCCACGCTGTTCATTGCATTAAGGACTTCTGACGAGAGTGCGATGGCATCGGCGGCAAGTGTGACAGGGAAGCCTCCTGACGGGGGGAATGTTTGGGATTGCAAATCATTCGCTGATGTTGTAGCCAATCGTTCTGTGTTGAAGCCGGAGAAATCGAGATTCAAAGGATTGCCTTCCATAAGTTTTTCTGATGGTGATGCGGTGAAATTGGTAGATAAACATAAGAGAGCCTTGGTGGGCTATTTCTTCAAGGGGAAGCCTAGCCTTCCGATCATCAGGAAATCTTTTGAAATAATTGGATTCAAAGGAAACTTTCAATTGGGAGTTTTAGATCTGAAACACATCCTGATTAGGTTTGATCTGGAGGAGGATTTCCTTCGATGCTGGAACCGGCAATCATGTGTTGTTCAAGGTCATAAGATGAGTCACCAAATGGACTCCGGAGTTCTGACCTAATGTGGAGTCTCTGGTGGTTCTGGTGTGGATTGCGATGGAGGGGTTGCCAATACATTTACAAGATAAAACTGCCCTGTTTGAGATAGCTAGCTTGATTGGTAACCCTTTGAAAATAGACTCGGCCACAACTTCTTTATCCAGGCCAGCAGTGGCTAGAGTTTGTATTGAATTGGATCTCACCAAGGAGATGCCAACAAAGATTTGGATCAATTGTGGTGCTATTGGGTTTGCACAATCTATAATATACGAAGACCGGCCAGAATATTGTTCAGAGTGTTTTCATCTAGGACATTCTAATGGGAAATGTCCTAAGAAGTAGTCTGAACAGACTGTAGGTCTGGTTAAGGAGAAATGGGTCCAGAAGAATTGTAACAATCTCAATTTCACAAAAAATTTAAATTCAAGATAAAAAGGTAAATAGAAAAAAAAATGATGATAAAAAAATTTAGTAACAAGATAATTTTCGTAATATCAAGGAATTATAAATCAAGAGGCTAGATTATTTTGCCACTAGTCACATAATGTTATACGCACATATGGACGCATGACTATAACTTGATGTATGGTCACATATAGAGATACATATACACGATCTGAGAATAATAATACAAAATTAATCTTAGACATTTTAGTGAAGCTCTAACTTTGTCATTCTCTCTAAACCTTAGCCTCCCCAAACCTTAGCCCACCTTCGCCCAAGGCGGCCATGGCTCCCATGGCAGCCACCAACCATATGCCATCACCAACCACCACCCCACAACCTACACAAACTACCGAAATAAGCACTCCTGGTGCACTAGCCACCACCAGCGCAGGTAAACATGGGCCTTCTAACATTCTGCCCGGAAAATCTTTTCTTCAGGCAGCAGCCGGAATTTCTACCACCAAGCCTACTAAATTTCCACCCACCGGAAACAGAGTTTAAAGGCCTCCACCGCGTCCTAAAACTTATGCAGATATCCTTTCCCAGCCCACCGACCAAACTGTTCCCCTAAAACAGCCATCCACCTACAATGGCTTACCGGGAGTAGCATTCTCACAGGAGGAAGTTGCCTCTCTCTGACACATTGTCCTTTGCTCTCATAGGCTCTTTGTAACACCGGACCCGAATTTTACCCAGATAAAATTTTTTCGTAAAGTACTTGGTTAAAGAAGGTAAATCAAGACTAAGAGTAGTCTCGATAAATGAGAAAGTAAAATTTTGTCCTAGATTAATAAAGGGTTATTAATTTAGGCGTAGGATCACTCGTGGTTTTTCAAGTTTATAAAATATTATTGTTTCCCAAAACGATACTATTATGATAGTGAGTATGGGTCGTGGACCCCAGTGATATAAAGAACGACAACTAGATGGCCAAGCGGGCCGGAGTCACTAATCGATAATTGTGCGTCCTTAATTAACGGACTGATAATAAATCGGAGGACTACGAATTAATAACATAAGAAATATAAATATTTTAAGAACCCAAAAGTAATGGGATGATTAATATTGATTAATTTGGTATATTAAGGAGAGTACTTTTGGATGACCCTACCTTGAAGATATTTTGTATGAGGACAAACAGATAAGATTTTATCTGTTCATACATATCAGACCACTTAAAAAGAAGTGTAACATTTTATTAAAGTGTCACAAAATATGAAACCACATATTTAGTCATGAGAAATGATGAATGAATTTTCGATGGAACATGTTCTCATTTTTACTGTTACTTGAACAGTAAAATGCAAGTTGGGCCCACACATAGGCGGGGACCATCCGATATTTTCGGGACCACATATTACATTCATCTTGGTCTAGATGATATTTATATGATGGTTTATATTTCTGTTTAGCCATAGGGTTGGCCGATTGATCAAATGCGGTCAATTATTGGTATAGGTAATTAAACAGATAACAGCCCAAAATAAATTCTGGAGACCACGAAATTATAGTTGGGTAATATATATTCATTCTAGAGGCCAATATTAATTGGAAGAATGATATATATTTTATTTGACCCAATGAAATAAAATTTTATTAAAACAGTCCGGAAAATACAACTTTCGGGACCGAATGTACACTTCGGGACATATTGGGATGACCTCCCACATGAGTGGGGGCCACCCCACGAAATTATCCACCAAATATTTGAATTTGGAGCTGCAAACACATGGGAGGAAGCTTGATGTGGGTGAAGGGATGGGTGAGACATAATTGATAGGTGGAGGGACCCTCCTCCACATTATTTTGAGGTATTCACAAAGGAATCATCCTCCCACACACCCACCTCATCATAATTTCGGCCATCACACTAAGGAAAGAGAGGAGAGCCTCTACAATTCATCATCTTCCATTGTTGAAGCAAGCTCAAACCAATGAAGGTCCAAGGAAGAAGAAAGAGTGAGAAAGGAAGAGAAAAACCTTGATTAATTAAGGTAATGATCTCATTAACATTTTTCATCCTCCATTTAATCTCATATGATTTTATAAATCATATGATGGACCCTTAAACTTGTTCTACACTTATAGAGGTGTAGAATGAGGGTTTGGAGGATTAAGTTTAACCATGAACGGAGTTATGACCGGAGTAAGACCGGTGATGGACAATCTACCCGGGGGGTATCTTATCCGAGGGGTTATTGCGGGAATAACTAGAGAGAAGTCAGAGTAAATAGGAGGAGAGAGAGTCGATTTTATTAAATGAACTCAGCGTGTCTTACAAGGAGAATAAGGGCTGCTATTTATAGCAGCAATAAATGCGATTAGAGTACACGTGTCAGTAATCCGACGGCCGAGGGGTCACATCAGCCGGGTGGCACCGGCAGTGGTACGTTCACCGCATTGAATGCGGTTGGCGGATGTGACGTGGTATTAAATGCGGTGGTTGGCTGTCTCCAAAAGGAATCTTCGATGACTTAGCATGTTCGGCCGAAGGCTCTTGTGTAGCCGAGGGCTCCATGTGGCCAAGGACCCCTGTGTAGTCGAAGGCCTTGTGTGACCGAAGGCTTGGTTCAACCGAAGGCTCCTCCGATGCCGAGGGCTTGATAGTGCTGAAGGCTCATGTTTTTCGCCGTTTTCTCCCAGTAGCTTCGTACGCCAGAGAAGGCTATCCTGTGAGTTTTGGAGCCTTCGGCCAAGGAGGCCGAAGGCACCCCAGTGTGTATTCCGGGCTACTTTGAGGCTTGGGCCGTTGTATTTGGGCCTGAGTTGTTTCCTTGGCTCAATGGACTTGTGTAGGAGAAGTAGGAGTCTATGGGCCGGGGGTTCCTGGGCCATATACTCCATCAGGAGTCCCTCACTCCTTTTGCCGAAAGGTACTTGAGGGAAAAGGAGTAGATGTGTTGATTCTTCCGGAGGCTTCATCATTTGGTTGGGCGCATACGCTTGAGAATCCGCCTTCTGCTGATTGCCGAAGGCTTCCCTCAGTCCCTCACATGTCGAGGGTTTCCTGAGGGAAGTATAACACCTGTATGACTGCCGAAGGCTTTCCTCAGTCCCTCACATGCCGAGGGTTTTCTGAGGAAAGTATAGATGTATTGCCCGCATGTGTTGTGATGAAGGCTGCTTCACTACTACAAGTGATTTGGGAAAAATTTTGATACTTGTTTTCTGCCGAAGGGGTCTATTGAAGTATGTACCCGAGGGTCTTTACTTTGATGTTTTCCCCGGAGGCTGTATGCGTCACTTGTGAATTTGTTGCATCTGGGATTTTTTTTGTTTATTTTATGTGTGATTCCCGAGGGGTGTCTCCCTGTCCCCCACTCCTTTAGGCCGAAGGCAAGTTCGGGCTGAAGGAGTCATGATGTGTTGACAAGCTCCCGAGGGGTGGTAACATTGATAAGCCGAAGGCTTATGCTGCTACGGGCTCGAAGGTGCTTGGTGGAATTCGTTGTCTGAAGGCTGCGGTGAGTGATACCCGGAGGCTATCATTCGAGGGCCTCCCACTGCTGCCGAAATATAGTCGTTGTAATATAGCCGTTGGAAGAGGAGTTGACGTGGCGTGTCCTCGTTGGTTGAAGGTGGGCGGGAGGCATCCATTGGTCGAACCGGCGGCTCGTAATGATGGGCTTTGAATCGAAGCCCAGTTCTCGAGGCCTAGTTGCCTATAAATACCCCAAGGCCGGACCTCAATTCCCTTGTGCGTTTCACTGTTAGCGAAGCTCTGGCGAAAATTTTCTAGAGAGAGAAAGCCTTTCCTCTGATCAAAACGAGCTTTTAAGGTTAGTTCCTCGCCTGCTCTTGATCTCCTTAGTATATTTTGCTTCCCATTCCTTAGATCTGGTGTTTTGAGCCTTCGTCTAGAACCCCCTTAAGAAAATGTCTTCCGAAAGCGACTCTCAAAACATATCGGAGGAGGTCCCCGCGCAATCTGAGGGCTATTCAACTGCGGAGTCATCTAGCGAGCAGCCGTCCGCAGGAAACGACTCCGCAATAGCTGAAGAAGTTCAAGGCCAACTCCGCACTGAGATGGAGGCGGAGGAATTCGAACAGTTGGTGGCAGATGAGGAGATGGCCCTCGCCCTCCAAGTTGCAGAGGAGGAAGAAGAGAAGGAGAGGCAACAAGTCACGGTTGCTGTTCTGCCTTCGCGAGGCGCCGGTGAAGCGAGTAGCTCCCGGCCGATTGACGCTGTGCCCCTCCGGGTAGCTTCGGGGAAGAAGAGAAAGAAGCAGAAGGCTGCCCCGAAGAAGAAACAGGCTGCGGTAGATGCAGGACAGCCGGTGGGAATCCCCGAAGGACATTCCTATCTCAATACAGCCGCACTAGATTTGAAGACGAAGGCTGTGGAGGCGGAGTATCTCAAGACTCAGCTCCTGGTGGGTCCGTCGGCGCAGGTGGTGGTGCCGGGCCCTGACGACGTGTTGCTGCATCCCCCGGAGGGCTGCTGTGCCGTGCACATCCTCTCGGTGGAGTTAAGCCTTCGGTTCCCGCTCCACCCTTTTCTGGTAGAATACCTCCGGTTCGTAGGTCTCGCTCCCTGCCAGCAGACCCCGAACAGTCACTCCTACATCGCCGGGTTCCTTTCGCTATGCCGAAGTCGAGGAGTTGAACCCACGCTGGATCAGTTCTTCCTGTCCTTCAATCTGTGCCGGGGGGGGCGCCGCCAATAGTGAGGGTTTTGCCAACCTCCAGCAATTGCCGGCTTGAAGGTTGTTCTCGGAGGTGACTTCGTCCCACAAGGGATGGAAGGACCGTTTTTGCTACCTCAGGATGCCGGGAGTTACGTTTCCGAGGCCCCTTCGCAACCATTTTCGGAGACACCTCAAGGTCGGCAATGCATCCCTCCAGAGCAATGGGAGGAAGCTAACAAAGAAGCCGCCGGGTTCAGAAAAGCTGACGACTATCAAAGCGGCCACGCTTCCGGAGGAACTGCTTCAGCTCGAGTTCCAGCGTTACCGCCTGCCGGGGGAGAAGGATGAGAGATATCCTCTCTTCGACCGGGGTTCCCAGACTGCCAGAGGTTGCTTCCGGGGGACTCCTGATTCTGGTACTTAGTGATTTCTGCCTTTGACCTGTTTTTTCTAACCCTTTTTTTTCCTGCCCTCTGCAGGTGGCATAATGGATCCGAAGGCATTCGCTAAGCTGTCCAAGCAAATGGCGAAGGAGGAGAGGAGGAGGAAGGAGGGGTCTTCGACGCAGAAGCCCGTGGACTGCTTCCCTAAGAAGGACGGGGCTGCTAAGACGCCGGAGGGGGAGGGCCCCTCGAAGAAATCTGCCCCTGGTGGTGATGCCGGCTCTGGGGCCGGGAGCTCCCAACTTGGAGAGCTCAAAAGGAAGAATGCCGGGAAAGGCGTGAAGCTCCCGGAGAAGAAGAAAGCGAGGGGGGATGCTGGGCAGGAGGATACTCCCGTGGTGGTTATCGACGACCCCCCAACCATCCAGCCGTCGGCCTCCGCTCCCCTGGAGGATCTTGTCGAGGGGGCCTGGCCCCTCGAAACCGTACATTTCCCCATCAAGAAGGGGACAGCCATCATGCACGGCACCCTCGACTCGAGGGAGTTCTTGAGGGGTGCCACCCCTTCGGTGGATCGGTCCACCCTCAGCCGGTTTGGGGATGAAGCCCTCGAACTCAAGGCTCTTCAAGCTTCGGCCACTGTAAGTGCTTAGATCTTTCGAACCCTTAGCCCTTCTTTCTTTTTTTTTTTTTTTTTTTTTTTTTTTTGAACAGTCTGATGTTGAGTGCCTCCTTGTATGTTTGTAGGCTAGCCTGGCCTTCGGGGAACTGGTTCGCAGGGCGGAGCAGCATCGTCTTGAGAAGGCCAAGTCCGATGAGGTGACGAGGAAGCTTGTGGCCAATAACACCGAGGCCATTCGGCAGCTGGCGAGCTTGGAGGAGGCCCTCCGGCAGTCCGAGAAGAGGCTGGAGACCGCCAGGCAGGAAGCTCGGGCCGAGGGAAAAGCTGAAGCTGAGAAAGCTGCGGCTGAGGCCGCCAAGAAAGCAGCCGAGGATGCTGAGGCCCAAAAGGCGGTAGCCATCTCCAATGCCAAGGAAGAGGCGGTGGCGGCTTTTATTGCTGATGGCTGGAAGGCTGAGGAATATCAGCAGTGGGTGGCTTCGGTGGTTGAGGCTTCTGCCGACGACTGGGTGAAGGGCCCCGGGGCAATGTGGCTTGCCTTGAAGGGAAAATGTTTCTATGAGGGGGGCCAGTATTTCACGCAAGCCATGCTCTACCGGAAGCTGGCTCGGCATTTTGGGGTAGATGATAACCGCTTTCGCGGCGTTGTAGTAAAACGGAGTCTAACCTTTCGGTTTTTCCCCGAGTATCGTGTCTCTCGAGGAATGGCGGAGGAGCTTCTTGATTTTAAGTCCAGTCACAGGTTATCGCAAATTATTGGAAGCTTTCCAAATTAAAACTTTTGATTGATTTTCTAAACTACTTTTTGGTGCAACAATGGTGGAAATCCGAGCTTTGAAGAGGAAGAAGACGCCCTCTTTGATCTGATTTGGGCTTGAGATTGGTGTATTTGAGTTGAGGAAAAAGCCTGGATTTTATAGCCGAAAAATTCCCGTAGGCGCCCGGGTAGGCGGCCGCCTTCCGGCAGCCTCTGGCCGCCTGCCGTCCTGTCGCCGGCAGACCGTCGGTGGCGGTCCCGTCAGCCGTAGGCGGCCACAGAGGGCGGCCGCCTTCTGTCAAAAATGGCCGCCTGCCATCTTTTCGTTGGCAGATCGGATCCCGACGGATCCCGGCGGACCCCGGCCGCCGCAGGCGGTCCAGCAGGCGGCCGCCTGCCGTCCTGTCTGGCCGCCTGCCGTCTTGTCTGGCCGATCGGTGGTTGGTTTCGTCCCCTTGTGCCGCCTTCTGTCCAGTGTCGGCAGCCTTCGGTCTTTTCCTGGTCCCGAGTCAAAGCGAGGTTGACTTCTGAATTTTCCCGTAGGCGGCCGCGAAGGCCTCCATTTTGGGCGCCTATTTGGGCGCCTTCGGCCACTTTTGTCTGGCAGATGCGGCTTTTCTTGCTCTTCAACTTTGTCTTCTGAATCACCTTGATAAAATGCTTGCTTCTTCCGGTATAAATGCATTTGTCACTCAAATTGACTCATTTTGTGCTCAATTGACCCGAAATCCCGCTAAACATATTATGGATGTGAATTTTACCTGATTTCATGAAACTTGAACCAAAATATATAAAATGTGTCTTTTCTTTCTATTTTCATTCAAAAATCGCTTAAATTTGATAAGAAAAATAAGTACAAAAATGGACTTATCAATCTCCTCACACTTAAGCGTTGCTTGTCCTCAAGCGACGAATTAGTTGTAAACACACTCAAAAGGTAAGCCTAACTGTATTACAATCTAATTGCTATTTTAAAGAAGTAGAAACAAAAACCTCATCTTTTATTCTCAATTTTTAAACATTTTAGAAAAATCACCCAAAATACAAGAGTTTAAAATTAGTATTACTTAAGAAAAACTATTTATTATGTTAAACCACCAATCAATTCCTTATCCCAAGGTTTTCATTATTTTAATTTGGACATTCATCTTGTTCACCATTTTTTTTTTGTTTTTTTGCTCTTTTTCACTCTTGTTGGCGGTGTTATCCCATGGTAAATGCATATTTCATTCTCACAGACTGTGATTAACGAATGAAACAGAGCCCCTTTTCGGAGATGGAATTGTCCTATAACAATGAGTTTTGAAGAGGTTTATTAGTAGTAACATGTTTTTTTTTTTAATGAATAAAATGAATGTCCAATTAAAACAAATTCGGACCTTTACATTCGCAACCAAAAACCCATAACAATTTTAAGTTTTCAAAAATAATAATAAAAGTAAATTCTTATAATAAGGGTGATTATCTAAAGTATTTTATGATTTGATAACAAATTGAGAAATTAATGTTTCATATCAAAAATAGTAAAAAGATTGTTCTAAAACAAGGTTTTGACTTTTGAGTGTAAAACGCAACCTCCTCACACTTGAGCTGGACCTCGCCCTCGAGGTCTTCTTTTGAGGCACAAAATTGGGAAATAAAGGCACATTTTTTTTTTTTGGTTCTTTCCTCACACTTGAGTTTTGAAAAGATTTTGTGAAGAGGAATAATGAAACAGGAATAAAAATCATTACATCATTCATAGTCAGTTTGTAAGAGCAATTAAGTCAAAAGAGTGGCACAATGTCCAACCTGAATAAACAAACAAACACAATAAAATGTTAAGGAAGAAAACTAAGCATCACTCGTGTCCTCCCGTAAGGCCTAAGCCAAACTCTTATTTCATCAACATTGAAGCACACCCTGCAAACACACAAAACAGACAAACAATGTTATGAAAAACATGGGTTGCCTCCCAAGAAGCGCTTCTTTAACGTCACTAGCTTGACGTTTGAGAGAGAACTCTCAGCTATGCATGTCAATTGTGGGGCACTCATCATTAGTGCTTCCACCTTATCCTCCAGGTATGCCGTCAGATGGCGTAGACCCTCAAACTCTCGTGGCCACCAAAATGTGATATAATCTTCAAAGAACACATCGTTCGAACAAGAAATTAGCACATATCCTGCATCACTCTCATTAGTATAATCAACAAGTATTTCAGGATCAGGGGCCTCAGGTGCCTGAAATCACTCAAGTGGGACCACCATGGTAAGAACATTACGAGTAGGCTCCTCCTTTTGGGTTTCTTCTTCTTCAACTATGGCCTCGACATTTACAACACAAAATTCAAACTCCGTGTCACTCTCTAAAAATCCATCCCAACTTCGCTCACTACTCCCACAAATATCATCTAGGCAAACAAGTCCTTGCCTAGCACAATTATGCTCATCATCATTAAGTAGAGAATCAAAGAAGGCATCATCGGGCATTGTTTCCTCCACATCACAAGTTTCATCAACTATTTCAACAGGCGCTTGGGTTTGTGTAGGATCAAAATCATCATCAAGGCTATCCTTCAGGGACTTTTTAAATGAGAGGTCATCCATAGATGGTAGGGTAGGTTCCTCATCACAAAGTATCTCATCATCTATGATTTCTTCATCAACCTCATTGGGCACTTTCATATGGGGCTCTTGAGAACTAAGTTCTACGAGGATAGGCTCTCTCTCAGTAGCAATGAGAGGCTCGAAAGAAATAGGGGTGAGAAGAGTTTTAACCATCTCGCCCATGGTTACCGCAACCTCCTCCTTAGATTTAGCACCCTCCTCGTATGTCTCCTGTTGAACCTTGTGGTCATTGTCATAAATGATTTTTTCAAACAATTCCTTGATACTCTCATCATGAGATGCTAGTTCAATTGTCACGCCCCGGACCGACCCGATGACGTGGCAACCGCCGCACAACCCTTCGTGAATATCCGCAGACTATTCTCGTTAGGTAATGCAAGGCTATTGTGTATATCAATCACACTAAGAATATTCATAGAAGGTAAATTATTAAGTAGCCAATTAACTAGTATAAAATACTAGATTGCAGCGGAAACATAATTTAAAATATTCATTTGCCACAGGAGGCATACATGGGTACACAGACCCTAAATAGAAATTTAAATAATCCATGAGCATTTATTAACTTTAAATATAGTAAATAGAACATGAGAACAGCACGAACCAAGTCTGCTCTAGGGAATCTCCCAAATGGATAAAACTGGTCTCGTGAACAAACTTCAACCTGAAAAAAAATGTCGCCCCGAAGGGTCAGTCCAATTGGTACTGGTGAGGGACGGGCGCTATACTTATGCAAAGTATAACGATCGTTTCATACCTAAGACCCTCAAATAGGGTGATATATATATAATATGTAAAACCTTTACTAAATGTTACATATATATAATAATTAAAGTAATCAGCTCCAGGCTGAGATTTTACTTATAAGGAAATTTATTTTAATGGCACTCGGGCCCATATAATATTTCTTTATAAATGGCCATTGGCCCGCATCAATTTTATTCATGAATGGCCTCGGGCCCGCGTTTAATTATACCATTGGGTGTCTCTCACCCCGTTTTCGTACAGGCCGTCGCTCCGAGTACGCTTACTTCCGAGATACAGCTGGACTCGTTCACAACCTGTTTCCTACGGCCCGTCCGTCCGAACTTCTTCCTTCCGAGATACAGATAGTTCGTTCACGGTCCGTTACGATAAAGTACATCCTAAGAATATTATATATTCGTGGTGATTATTGATACACCAAAAGTGTACTTAACAAATAACGTGTTCGGAATAGGATTATCTTCTCAGCAACACTACGGGTATGGTGTCTGTACCATGACCCGTCATATACCAATAAATTCACAATTAAGCCTATTTTAATATATGTGTAACTAGTTCTATCCTAGTTTTAAAGTTCTTCCTAAAATAAGGCAATTACTAATTTAGTTTAAGCATACAAATTTAAACATAATTAATATTACTAGCTAGTAGAATATGGTTTAGAGCATGCTAAAAAATTAGACATCACGGCAATTTTATATATCATCTTTAACTATCACAAAATTGTTTAATATTTAGGTAGTCTCATATATAACCCAAAAGTTATAAAATGTATAGATATAGAACCGATCACTCACCTTAATTAAGTCGTGTAAAATAAGTCGACTATAGAAATCCAATTCAGCAGAATACTTTTGCCAGCCTAGCGTTTAGAAAATAGACTATCTGTTGCTCAGCTTGTTCGTCTTCTTTACTCGTCCTTGGAGAAACCCAGGAGGAGGGTCATGCACTGGAGGGTGGATAAGCAACAACGTTTAACAATCTCTTGTTATATATATATATACTCTAGCTAGGGACTCCGGTTATCAGCTCATGCAAGCATCCTAGCCGAGGCCAGTTTTGCCCAGCACAACTTTCTTCTAGCACCAAAATATTCTAAGTGTCGGCGGCGGTAGGAAACTCCGGCATCCTTGTAGCGGTGTGTGAATCCAGGTTTCCTATTTTTCTTTTTTTTTTTTTTTATTATTTTCTATACCGGTCGGCGGCAAGGTACCGGCAGTGCATAGGCGGTGGTGGTGACATAGGGAAGTTGCGGAGTGCAGCTAAGGTATCCTACGACCACATACGTACACCGGCCAAGTTTTCCGCATGCGTAGGACCCACTCTCCTTTCTTCTTCTTTCTTTCTTATTTGTTTTCCCTATTCCCTTAGCCTTTCCCGTAAGTTGTTCTCCGACCCCAACTTTTACTAGCTATATGGGATGTGAGTGGGCATATAGTATACGTATGTGTATAATGTATGTGTATGGTATGTGTGTTTTTCCATTATCTCTATCACAAGTCAGGTATATATATAGCCACACCTACAGAGAGCATGTGTGGTGATGCAGCTGCTCCTATTATTACTCGTACACCTCATGTTTGTCCGATCACACATCATGGAGGTTGCTGCTTGGTCACTTCTTGGTAATTGCGAGGATGATGTGAATTTCTAGTTGGCCGGCACGGTTCTTCACGTGGCCGAGTATTCACCGGCATGGCTCTTCACATGGGTTTGCTTGCACCGTACAAAAAGATATTAAATTGATTGGCATCTCCTCTCACGTTGGGTTGCTCCCCAAAATATTATATTTAAGATGAAATATCATGTTTATGATATACCTCTATTATGGGTTGTCGGCCCATTTAAATTATTCCTCAACAATTTTATTTGGGTCTATTAAGAGAGTTCCAATTATTCATTTAAGTAAAAGAAAGTTAGTTTTAATTTATTTCCGTTATACATACTTTATAAAAATAATTATTTATTTATTAATTGATCAAACATAGAGTGAATAACTACGTACATTTGAGACTTGAGAGCGGTGTTACAAGTTCACACCCCCTTGAAAGAATTTCGTCCCCGAAATTTAACTCCTCGGAAATAAGAACGGGTATTCTTTTAACATTGCAGTTTCTGTTTCCCACGTCTCTTCTTCCACTCGGTCACTTCTCCATAGCACTTTAACCATTGGTACCTCCTTGTTGCGTAGCTTTTTCACCTGATGGTCAACTATCTTCACTGGTTGGACCGCATAGTTCAGATCTTCTCGTATCTCAACCGGTGGCACTTCCAAAACGTGAGATGGGTCAGGGACATACTTCTTTAGCATGGATACATGAAACACATTATGGATTTTTTGTAGTTCAGGTGTTAGCTGTAGGCGGTAAGCAACGGCTCCAATTCGTTCTGTTATAAAGAATGGGCCAATGTAACGAGGATTCAATTTCCCTCGGGTCTGAAATCGGATAACTCCTTTCCAGGGTGAGACTTTAAGGAAGACTTGATCCCCAACCTGAAATTCCAAAGTTCTACGACGCTTATCTGCATAGCTCTTTTGTCTGTCTTGTGCGGTTTTGAGCTTCTCTCTTATCAATTTGACCTTTTCTTTGGTTATCTGCACTATCTCTGTTCCCTCTAGTTTTGTGGTTCCAACCTCATCCCAACATATTGGTGTTCGACATTTTCTCCCATACAATGCTTCATATGGTGGCATGCCAATACTTGCCTGGTAGCTATTATTGTAAGCAAACTCCACGAGTGGTAAGTGTCTATCCCAGCTACCCTGAAACTCTAATGCACAAGCTCTCAACATATCCTCTAGAATCTGGATCACTCGTTCTGACTGTCCATCTGTCTGCGGGTGGAAAGCAGTGCTGAACTTAAGCTTGGTCCCCATCGACTCTTGAAATTTAGGCCAAAACCGAGAGGTGAACCTGGGGTCTCGATCAGACACAATTGATATTGGAACTCCATGTAATCTCACAATTTCGTTCACATATAACGTGGCAAGCCTTTCGAGTGAGTATGTTGTGTTGATAGGTAGGAAATGAGAACTCTTGGTTAGTCTATCAACTACCACCCACACAGCATCATAGTTCTTTGTGGTTCTCGGTAGTCCCACTACAAAGTCCATCGTCACGTGCTCCCACTTCCACTCAGGAATGGATAGTGGTTGTAACAGTCCTGCCGGTTGTTGGTGTTCGGCCTTGACTTGTTGACAAGTGAGACAACGACTGATAAATTCGGCTATTTCTCTTTTCATTCCACTCCACCAATAGCTCTCCTTCAAGTCTCGATACATCTTTGTTCCTCCCGGATGCATGGCATATGCAGAACAATGAGCCTCCTCCAGGATGGCTTTTCGAAGTCCAGTCTTTGAGGGAACACATACTCGATCACGGAAGAGCAATAATCCATCCTCACGCTCCCGAAAGTCCTTAACGGGTCCTGCCATCATATGCGCCCGAACTTTACTGAGTTCTTCATCTTCTTGTTGGCACTTCTTGATTTCGTCAAGTAATGTTGGCCTTACTTCAAAATTTGCTACTAAGATGCCCAAGTCAGTCATGGTGAGTCGAGCTCTTAAGGCTCGGAGACTGGATACCATTGACTCTTTGGGTGTAGTACTTGTTTCTGATACACTCTTCCGACTTAAGGCATCGGCAACAACGTTGGCTTTACCCGGATGGTACTCAATTACCAGCTCGTAATCTTTGATTAGTTCCATCCAACGTCGTTGTCTCATATTTAATTCCTTTTGTGTGAACATATATTTCAAACTTTTATGGTCAGTGTAGATGTGACACGTTTCTCCATAAAGGTAGTGTCTCCAAATTTTTAGAGCAAAGACCACCGCTGCAAGTTCTAAATCATGGGTGGGGTAGTTTACCTCATGCTTCCTTAGTTGGCGTGAGGCATAAGCTATAACTTTTCCTTGTTGCATTAGGACACAACCCAACCCACGAATACTTGCATCACTATAGACGTCGAAGCCGGCTCCCTGTATAGGTAAGGCAAGTACTGGTGCCTCAGTTAGCCTCTTCTTCAACTCCCGAAAACTAGTTTCACAATGTTCATCCCATATGAACTTAGCCCCTTTTCGTGTAAGCTTTGTCATGGGGGATGCGAGTACAGAGAATTTTTGAACAAATTTCCGGTAGTAACCTGCTAAACCCAAAAAGCTTCTAACTTCTTTCACATTCTTTGGTCTCTCCCAATTGTTGATCGCCTCAATCTTTTTATTGTCCACGGTTACCCCTGAGCTGGATATGATATGTCTGAGGAAACCAATCTCTCGTAACCAGAACTCACACTTTGAAAACTTAGCAAAGAGCTTCTTTTCTCTAAGTACTCCAAGCACAATCCTTAGGTGTTTTTCATGTTCTTCTTCACTCCTTGAGTAGATCAGAATATCATCTATGAAGACGATCACGAATTGGTCAAGGTAGGGATGAAATACCCGGTTCATTAGGTCCATGAATGCGGCAGGTGCATTAGTTAAACCAAATGGCATTACAAGGAATTCATAATGTCCATACCGTGTGCGGAACGCACTCTTTGGTATGTCACATTCTCTTATTTTCAACTGGTGATACCCCGACCTTAGATCGATTTTCGAGAATATGGTGGCTCCTCGAAGTTGGTCAAATAAGTCATCAATCCTTGGTAATGGATATTTATTCTTGATGGTGGCTTTGTTGAGTTGTCGATAGTCGATGCACATTCGTAGGGACCCATCTTTCTTCTTGACAAAAAGAACCGGTGCCCCCCATGGTGAATAACTCGGTCTAATGAAACCGATATCCACCAATTCTTGTAACTGCGTTTTTAACTCCTTCAACTCAGCAGGCGCCATCCTGTAAGGTGGAATCGAGATAGGGTTTGTCTCCGGTTGTACTTCAATTACAAACTCGATTTCCCTGTCAGGCGGGAGTCCTGATAAGTTTTCAGGAAATACATCTGGGTAGTCACAAACTATCTTTACATCGTTAATATTTTTCTCTTCCTTAGACTTGTCAATTACATATGCTAAGTATGCATGGCATCCTTTCCTCAATAGTCGCTTTGTCCTCAAGGTCGATATTACGCAACTCAGTAGCACCTTTCTATCTCCAACAAAGCGTAGAACTTTTCCCTCAACATTTTCAAGTTCTACCTCCTTTGTCAAACAGTTCACTTTTGCATGATATTTAGATAGCCAATCCATGCCGATGATAGCATCAAACTCGAGCATTCCTAGAGGAATGAGGTCACATTCGAGCTGACAATCTTGTATTTGTATGATGCAAGACGGGTAGAATTCTTTCTTCTCAATCTCCTCGCCTAGGGGTGTTGATACCACTAAGGTTTGTGGCAGTAACCCTTTTGGGCGACTCAATTTGGTTGCAAACGTCTCGCTCACAAAAGAACGTTGTGCTCCAGTATCGATAAGGATTCTAGCATCCATACCGTCAATAACCATAATTCCTACATGTGATGATTGTTTACCCAATGTGAGTACATTGTCATCCACCAATGTGTCTTAAGGCATGATGGTTGAGTTTTCATATCTAGTTTAAAATTATTAAGGAAACATATACTTAGTTTTGAGGCGAGGCTTATTACCTGTTACTGATTCAGGATTTTCACGGGCATCTTCTTCAGTCATAGCATAGACCCTGGCTTGTGTGCGGCCCTGGTTTACTAAAGGAGCATTGTTGGTCGGGCCTCCTCGTTGGTTTGGAGAAATTTGGGACATGCCCGATCGAGTATCTCCACGTGTGGGCCTAGTAGTATTCTGCTCTAGGTTAGTTCTTCTTTGCTTTGGGCATGAGTTCATCATATGGCTTATATCTCCACAGTTATAACACCTTGGTGGTTCACGACATTTCCCAGAGTGTCTTTTCCCACAATTCCTGCACTTATCATTCCATAAGGGTTTTGATCTCGAGTCCGCTATGGACGTAGTTTGCCTCCCTTGTGATGGAAGTGATGGTCCTCGAGACCCTCCATGAGTCCCATTGGAGTTTGACCGTTTAGGTGGGTTGAGGAGTCCCCCTCCTTCCACCCGTCTCTTCTTGTTATCTTCTTGGTCTTGTTGTCGTCTCTCCATGAGACTTTTCTCACCCCTTAGCCCTTGGTTCACAACTTGACTGAACGTCATTTCTTCATGAAAGTTTCCACGGTCGCGCACATCCAAACTCAGTGCGTACCAAAACTTACTCGCCATGCGATTCTCGTTAGAAGCATACTCAGGTAGGAACCTAGCAAAATCGCGGAACTTTTGTTCTAGTTCCTTCACACTTAGTTCTCCCTGTTTAAGTTCAGTGTACTCCTGATGTTTCAGGTTAACTTCATATGCTGAGTAGAATTGCTCATAGAACTCCTTCTCGAACTTCGCCCAGGTTACTTTGCCCTGGTATTTCCCTTTTATGCTAGTCCACCACGTTGCGGCTATTCCTTCGAGTAATTTTGTAGCTACCGTGAGTTTAAGTGCCTCTGTCAGTTCCATATCTTCAGCAGTTTCTTTCAGTTTAGAGATCCAGTCAGCTGCTACTGAGATATCACCTACTCCGGTGAAAGATTTGCATCCCAGTTCTCTAGCCTCCCTGAGATATTTGGAGATTCTAATCAAGGGTTTTGTCTCTTCCTGGTTCCTCTTTGACATCATATTGACTTCTTGTTCTCCCATTTGTGAACCTATGACTTGTACATTTCCTTCTTGTTGCCCTCGTGCGCGTTTATACCAATCCAAAACTTTTCCAATTTCATCTAGTGGTGGTATCTCGATGCCTTGTTGTTGTTGTTGGGGTGTAGGTTGTGACTCAACTTCTTCATCATGATTTTGAGGTTCGTTTAACGCTCCAGCGTGGTCATTATCGTTGATATGTTCCCCTTGCCGACCACCACGGCCTCTCGATGGTATGGTCATTCTTCTGATGGGAGGTCTACCTCTTCCTCTGTTGGTAAGTCCCCCTCTTGGCGGTGCATTATTTCTGCCCTGGGGTGTTAAACCTTCGGGGTTACTTCTGGTCGCTCTACCCCTACCTCTTATCATTTTAGCTGTCGAAGAAAGGAATGAGTTGTTAGGTTGGTATCAATTGCCAATTGGCGGATACGTACTTAGGTATTTGTTGGCTTCAATTACTGTCATACTGATTGTTAAGGGATCCTTCTTAACAGCCAGAGACCATGTAATATTTATCAACAACTCCTTTGTACAGAATAAATTTTATGCTCATGGTTTTAAAACATTTTGAACGGGATTTTGGTAATTTCAAATGAATGGTTATTCATCGAAGGATCTTCGAATATGGAAGTTTCAGCACAAGAAGAAATTCCCAGGTAGTTGGAGGAGTCACAATGGTCTCACTTAAGACCCAACTACCTTAGACTCTTATCGTCTTGGTGACAGAATTTCCTCTTACGACCTATGACTTCTTATTCAAATTTCCAGTAGGAACCTTAGGCTCTGATACCACTTAATTGTCACGCCCCGGACCGACCCGATGACGTGGCAACCGCCGCACAACCCTTCGTGAATATCCGCAGACTATTCTCGTTAGGTAATGCAAGGCTATTGTGTATATCAATCACACTAAGAATATTCATAGAAGGTAAATTATTAAGTAGCCAATTAACTAGTATAAAATACTAGATTGCAGCGGAAACATAATTTAAAATATTCATTTGCCACAGGAGGCATACATGGGTACACAGACCCTAAATAGAAATTTAAATAATCCATGAGCATTTATTAACTTTAAATATAGTAAATAGAACATGAGAACAGCACGAACCAAGTCTGCTCTAGGGAATCTCCCAAATGGATAAAACTGGTCTCGTGAACAAACTTCAACCTGAAAAAAAATGTCGCCCCGAAGGGTCAGTCCAATTGGTACTGGTGAGGGACGGGCGCTATACTTATGCAAAGTATAACGATCGTTTCATACCTAAGACCCTCAAATAGGGTGATATATATATAATATGTAAAACCTTTACTAAATGTTACATATATATAATAATTAAAGTAATCAGCTCCAGGCTGAGATTTTACTTATAAGGAAATTTATTTTAATGGCACTCGGGCCCATATAATATTTCTTTATAAATGGCCATTGGCCCGCATCAATTTTATTCATGAATGGCCTCGGGCCCGCGTTTAATTATACCATTGGGTGTCTCTCACCCCGTTTTCGTACAGGCCGTCGCTCCGAGTACGCTTACTTCCGAGATACAGCTGGACTCGTTCACAACCTGTTTCCTACGGCCCGTCCGTCCGAACTTCTTCCTTCCGAGATACAGATAGTTCGTTCACGGTCCGTTACGATAAAGTACATCCTAAGAATATTATATATTCGTGGTGATTATTGATACACCAAAAGTGTACTTAACAAATAACGTGTTCGGAATAGGATTATCTTCTCAGCAACACTACGGGTATGGTGTCTGTACCATGACCCGTCATATACCAATAAATTCACAATTAAGCCTATTTTAATATATGTGTAACTAGTTCTATCCTAGTTTTAAAGTTCTTCCTAAAATAAGGCAATTACTAATTTAGTTTAAGCATACAAATTTAAACATAATTAATATTACTAGCTAGTAGAATATGGTTTAGAGCATGCTAAAAAATTAGACATCACGGCAATTTTATATATCATCTTTAACTATCACAAAATTGTTTAATATTTAGGTAGTCTCATATATAACCCAAAAGTTATAAAATGTATAGATATAGAACCGATCACTCACCTTAATTAAGTCGTGTAAAATAAGTCGACTATAGAAATCCAATTCAGCAGAATACTTTTGCCAGCCTAGCGTTTAGAAAATAGACTATCTGTTGCTCAGCTTGTTCGTCTTCTTTACTCGTCCTTGGAGAAACCCAGGAGGAGGGTCATGCACTGGAGGGTGGATAAGCAACAACGTTTAACAATCTCTTGTTATATATATATATACTCTAGCTAGGGACTCCGGTTATCAGCTCATGCAAGCATCCTAGCCGAGGCCAGTTTTGCCCAGCACAACTTTCTTCTAGCACCAAAATATTCTAAGTGTCGGCGGCGGTAGGAAACTCCGGCATCCTTGTAGCGGTGTGTGAATCCAGGTTTCCTATTTTTTTTTTTTTTTTTTTTTTATTATTTTCTATACCGGTCGGCGGCAAGGTACCGGCAGTGCATAGGCGGTGGTGGTGACATAGGGAAGTTGCGGAGTGCAGCTAAGGTATCCTACGACCACATACGTACACCGGCCAAGTTTTCCGCATGCGTAGGACCCACTCTCCTTTCTTCTTCTTTCTTTCTTATTTGTTTTCCCTATTCCCTTAGCCTTTCCCGTAAGTTGTTCTCCGACCCCAACTTTTACTAGCTATATGGGATGTGAGTGGGCATATAGTATACGTATGTGTATAATGTATGTGTATGGTATGTGTGTTTTTCCATTATCTCTATCACAAGTCAGGTATATATATAGCCACACCTACAGAGAGCATGTGTGGTGATGCAGCTGCTCCTATTATTACTCGTACACCTCATGTTTGTCCGATCACACATCATGGAGGTTGCTGCTTGGTCACTTCTTGGTAATTGCGAGGATGATGTGAATTTCTAGTTGGCCGGCACGGTTCTTCACGTGGCCGAGTATTCACCGGCATGGCTCTTCACATGGGTTTGCTTGCACCGTACAAAAAGATATTAAATTGATTGGCATCTCCTCTCACGTTGGGTTGCTCCCCAAAATATTATATTTAAGATGAAATATCATGTTTATGATATACCTCTATTATGGGTTGTCGGCCCATTTAAATTATTCCTCAACAATTTTATTTGGGTCTATTAAGAGAGTTCCAATTATTCATTTAAGTAAAAGAAAGTTAGTTTTAATTTATTTCCGTTATACATACTTTATAAAAATAATTATTTATTTATTAATTGATCAAACATAGAGTGAATAACTACGTACATTTGAGACTTGAGAGCGGTGTTACATCAATCCTTGTCTTTCTTAAGTCTTCCACAAAATCAAGTAAGGACGATTTTAACTCTTCGAGTTCGTGTTGAGGATAAGGTGAAATTCCAGAGTCACCCTCGTAGGAGTACTCGTTTGTGCTGGTGTAATGATTTTCTAGCCTTTCTTGGTAATTTTCATGATAATTAAAATCATCATGATAATTACCTTGATAGGAGAAATCATCACAACCTTCAAAGTCTTGCCCTTGGTGGAAATAATTATCTTGAAATTGGTAATCTCCATACCCCAAAGGTGGATTTTCGCACCATTGATTGTTATCCTCATAACCTTGTCCATAGTATCCTTCATTTTGATTATTTTGAAAAGATTGTTGTTCATAGTATGGATAGTGATATGGTGGTTGAGAATTAAAGTGTTCACTTGAGTAATCCATGAGAAAATCTCAAGCAAACACGTGAGAACAAAAAAAAGAAAAAGAAAGTCTCCCTAACTTGAATTCGCCCATGCTAAAATCAAAATCAAGAAATCACCGTGCCATTCCCCGGCAATGGCGCCATTTGATAACCGCTTTCGCGGCGTTGTAGTAAAACGGAGTCTAACCTTTCGGTTTTTCCCCGAGTATCGTGTCTCTCGAGGAATGGCGGAGGAGCTTCTTGATTTTAAGTCCAGTCACAGGTTATCGCAAATTATTGGAAGCTTTCCAAATTAAAACTTTTGATTGATTTTCTAAACTACTTTTTGGAAAAGAAAGTAAATTAATTTGTGCAAATACTAATGATGGCTCAAAAATAAACTAAAGGAAAAAAATATAATATTAAACTTAAATGGATTGATGCAAATAAGGGCAATGAATCGAGTAATTAGAAATGGATATATTCTTGGACCTAGTAATTAGGGAAATTAAAACTAAAATTGGACTAATAATTTCTTTCCTCATAGACAAGAATAGAAACTATTTTCATTAATTTATCCTATTTCTAGGTGTCATTAATGTGTTAAAAATGGTTGGCTTGAATTAAATTCTAACCTCATAGACAAGGTAGAAATAATTCTCCAATATTTTAATTAATAAAAATAGCCAAATTCATTAACTAGTTAAACTCATTATTTAAGCAATTGAATTTATCTCTCATAGACAAGATGTAAATCCATTTCATTAAATTATCCTATTTCTAGGCCTTATTAATGTGCTCGAATATGGTTGGCTTAAATTATTTTCTAATCTCATAGACAAGTTAGAAATAATTTTCCAAGAATTTAATTAATGAATATGGCTAACAGTTATTAATTACTATTTCATCATTTCAAACAACTAGTCCAAATTATTAATTTTAATCCCTAATTTTCGGTCAACAAGTCAATCCATATTCCTTTAGTCAATTCATGCCCAAAACAAATTTAGCTAATAAACATCATTTTTTCAATTAACAATATAAAGAATATATTCAACATTAACAAGGAATTACACATGGATGATGGCAAAACGTATATTCTGGAACAATAAACTTATAGGAACTAAAATATAACTGGAATTAGGACAGAAACTAATTTTTTGCCTTTTTTTTGAGTATTTAATATAATTTATGCAATAATAACAACTAAATGCCGGAATTAATTAAAATTTACTTCTACTTCGTAAAAATTAAATTTGTTTTGATAAATAACTACCTTGAGGCTAGTAAAAAACTATATAATTAATTGGAATGTATTTAATGTCAACAACTATTTTATTCAAATTTAAGAAGAAAATGCGAAATAGTGGAATAATTTTCTGAAAATTTTAGAAGCACAGATATAAAAAACTAAGGACAGATTCAGATTCTACTCATTGAAAGGATGAAAATACATATAAAGAACTCACAATTTGGAGCTAAAATGAGAAAGATATGAAAGATTGAAGTTGAAGGTGCAACAATGGTGGAAATCCGAGCTTTGAAGAGGAAGAAGACGCCCTTTTTGATCTGATTTGGGCTTGAGATTGGTGTATTTGAGTTGAGGAAAAAGCCTGGATTTTATAGCCGAAAAATTCCCGTAGGCGCCCGGGCAGGCGGCCGCCTTCCGGCAGCCTCTGGCCGCCTGCCGTCCTGTCGCCGGCAGACCGTCGGTGGCGGTCCCGTCAGCCGTAGGCGGCCACAGAGGGCGGCCGCCTTCTGTCAAAAATGGCCGCCTGCCATCTTTTCGTTGGCAGATCGGATCCCGACGGATCCCGGCGGACCCCCGCCGCAGGCGGTCCAGCAGGCGGCCGCCTGCCGTCCTGTCTGGCCGCCTGCCGTCTTGTCTGGCCGATCGGTGGTTGGTTTCGTCCCCTTGTGCCGCAGGCGGCCACCGTAGGCGGCCGCCTTCTGTCCAGTGTCGGCAGCCTTCGGTCTTTTCCTGGTCCCGAGTCAAAGCGAGGTTGACTTCTGAATTTTCCCGTAGGCGGCCGCGAAGGCCTCCATTTTGGGCGCCTATTTGGGCGCCTTCGGCCACTTTTGTCTGGCAGATGCGGCTTTTCTTGCTCTTCAACTTTGTCTTCTGAATCACCTTGATAAAATGCTTGCTTCTTCCGGTATAAATGCATTTGTCACTCAAATTGACTCATTTTGTGCTCAATTGACCCGAAATCCCGCTAAACATATTATGGATGTGATTTTTACCTGATTTCATGAAACTTGAACCAAAATATATAAAATGTGTCTTTTCTTTCTATTTTCATTCAAAAATCGCTTAAATTTGATAAGAAAAATAAGTACAAAAATGGACTTATCAGTAGATCCCAAGGACTTCGATCCCACCCCCTACGGCCTTCCCCCCCTGCTCCAAGACGTCAGGATTCCCCTTCCTGAAGGTGAAGAGAGGCATCTTCTGGAGGACTCGGAGCTGGACAGGCTGGCTTCGGATGATGAAGAAGAAGCTGAGGATGACGCCTCCTCAAAACCGAAGGGAGATGTAGCCAAAGAAGTTGGGGCTTGAATTTTTGCTAAGTGTATGTAGTAGATTGTAATCTCCGGCTTTGGCCACCTGTAAACAAACAACTTCTCTTGTACTTTGAAAATTTTCCATGTTTGAATGAATGATATGCCTTCGGGCTCTTAATATGAATGCCTCCTGTATTTGATTTGTGTTTGCCTTCGCTCCCTTTTGTTTGTATGCTTTCCCTTTTCTAAAGAGTTGAATGAATGTTTGCTTGAAGGCTGCAAGTTTGTGGACTTAGGAATTTCCCTAAATAAAGCCTTGAAGAGAGCCTCCGGTTGTAGTGTAGGACAGCCGGAGGCTTGTAATTGTGGACTTGGCGATGAGCCTTTGGAACCCCTCTAGTTGCAGTAGTAGGACCGAGGACCAAAATGAATTAGACTTAGGAAATTTTCCAAGTGAAATTGCATCTTATGCCCCCGGAAACGCTGAGCCTTCGATTAGCAGCATAGCTTCGGGCCATTGCCAAGTAGTTTAGGGGGCCATCGGCCACGAATCTGTAGGTGAAGAATTGCCTCCCGAAGGGTCCCCATTTGTGGACTTAGCCATTTTTTCACGAAGTTTCAATATATGCTGCAGGGAACCCTCGAGCGTGAGAGTTGTTCGAGCCTCCGACGGGTGCTAATATGTGGCCTTAGAAAAATTTGTTTGTTTTTTTTTTTGTCGAATGAGCCTGGTGACATTCTGCCTTCGGTGTGAATCCTCCGGTTTGTGTAGGTATAGGTTTAGCTTGCCTTAGAACTCCGTGTAGCTTTCGATATGAAGCATAGTTGATTTGCTTCCTCCCGGTTTCAGACTTTTTGTTGAAGTTTTGCTAGTGAGCCTTCATCTTGGGCCCCGGGGGAATTCTTGTACTCCCAGGCTTCATGTATTGAAGACTTCGGCTATGTAGCCAGATGACTTGTTGTTGAGAGATTTTCTTGTGCCTTTGTAGGAGCCTTCGGGATTATATATCCGAATAGTTGAGCCTCCGGGGAGAATAGTATCCGGGGAGTTCCTTCCCTCCTACACATTTTTTTTTTGAATGATGTAGGAGAGGCATCTAGAAACTTGGTCTCCAGGAAAGGCTTGGCCTATATGGGAGGCAACGGAATAAACCGTTGGCTCCCCCTTCGGGAATGACCTTCCGATATCCCGAAGGGTTTGAGGGTCGTTTCCTCGGCCCGAGACATCGTCTGTTGCCTGCTTCCCCTTGGGAGATAGCACGGAAAGCGCCTCGGTTTTGAAAGTCGTCCCCTCAGCCCGAGACATGGTCTGTTGCCTGCTTCCCCTTGGGGGATAGCGCGGGGAGCGTTTCGTTTGTGGAAGTCGAATCCTGGGCCCGGGACATGGTTCGTTGCCTGCCTCCCCTTGGGGGATGGCGCGGAAAGCGTTCCTGGGAAGGGTTTTATTTGCGTTCCCGGGGGCACTTGGTACCAGCCGGGGCCGAGGGGTGTTGAACCCCCCGTTTTTTTTTTTTTTTTTTTTTTAGGAGAGTATGTATAAATATGCATAATGTATGCATGATTGCGTCCTCGTGGGGTACGGCTTAGTGAGAAAACACTTGGTGTTTTCAAAGAGTGATGGGGGTGACCCATACACTTGGTACTTGGTACCTAAATTGTTGTTCCCCCTCATGAGAGGAAGAGGCCTTGGGCCTATTTTGGTGAAGAGATGAGGGCTTGGCCACTCATTTGTAGGAGAGAAGGGGGGCCTTGGGCCGCTTGTACAATATGTAGGTGATGAAGGCTTGGCCTCTTGATCATTCTTTCAAACGGATGGGGCCTCGAGCCATATATTACATTTGTTGAGGGTGAGGGCTTGGCCGCTCATTGATAAAATTTGACTAGGTGGTGCACATTCCAATGTCTAGGAACCTCTGTCCCATTAGGGCGTTTTAGCTTGTATGTCCCTGGTTTGATGATGGCTGAGACGATGTAGGGGCCCTCAAACTTGGGCGCCATTTTTCCTCCTTCGGTGGGTAGGTTGGCCTCCCTTCGTCGGAGGACATAGTCCCCCACCTGAAATTCCCGGGAGCGGACCTTCGCGTCGATGTAGCCTTTGACCTGTCTCCTATAGTTTTCAGCCCTGATGAAGGCCTGCTCCCAGCGTTCTGAGATGAGGTGGAGGTCGAGGGCCATATGGGCGTCGTTGACTTCCGGTTCATATTGTTCCACCCTTCGGGTGGGAAGGGTCACTTCTGTTGGAGCTTTAGCCTCGAAGCCATAACATAAGGAGAAGGGTGTTTCACCTGTTGCACGCCGGGGGTAGTACGGTAGGCCCATAGAATGTTGTGGAGTTCTTCTACCCAGCCTCCCCCTTCGGCTTCCAGCTTCTTCTTCAGCCCTTCAAGTAGGGTCCGGTTGGCGTTCTCTACTTGTCCGTTGCCCTGAGGGTAGGCAACGGAAGAGAATGTGTGCTTGATGCCCCATGCCTCCAGGAGGGCACAGAAGGGGGCTGCCTCAAATTGAGTGCCATTGTCGGAGATGATCTGTTGGGGGACGCCAAACCGTGTGAGGATATTTTTGAGAACAAAGTGGCGGCACCTTGCCTCAGTGATGCTGGCGAGGGGTTCCGCCTCCACCCATTTGGTGAAGTAGTCAATGGCCACAATGATGTACCTGTTATTGGAGGTACCCCTCGGCAGAGGGCCCACTAAGTCAATCCCCCATCTGGAGAAGGGTATAGCGGTGCTGATGGGGGCATAGTTGACCGCTGGTCTGCCGGGAGCCTTCTGAAAGTGTTGGCAAGTGGTGCACCTTCGGGCTAGATCAGCACAATCTCTAGCCATCGTGGGCCAAAAGTAGCCTTGAACTATGAGCCTTCAGGACATGGAGAAGGGTCCCTGGTGAGCTGAGCAAGTGCCACTGTGCACTTCCTCCATAGCGACTTCGGCTTCATCTTGATGGAGGCACCGAAGGAGGGTGCCATTGTAAGATCTTTTGTAAAGCCTTCCATTCTCGAGGGTGTAGCTGGGAGCCCTCTGCTTTGCTAACTTGGCGCGGGCTTCGTCCTGGGGCAGTTGCCCTGTGGTGATGAAGGTGATGATGTCGGAGATCCAATCCTCCGGCCTTAGGTTAATGTTCATGACGGGGCTCGCGTGGATGCTTGAGAGGCTGAGTTCCTCGATTCTTGCAATTTTTGAGAGGTGCTCGGGGGATTCATCCGAGAGCTTGGATAGAATGTCGGCCTCAGAGTTTTGAGCCCTCGGTATTTGGGTAAGAGAATGTGCCTCAAACACCTTAAGCAACTCCTTCGCTGCTTCCTTGTATTGTTTCATCCTTCCTTCCTTGGCTTCGTATTCCCCGGAAATTTGACCCACGACAAGTTTGGAGTCACACTTGACGTGGATCATTCTAGCCCTCAGATTTGCTGCCAGCCGAAGGCCGCAGAGGAGGGCCTCATACTCGGCCTCGTTGTTGGAGACTTTGAAGGAAAAGCGAATGGCATAGTAGGCGCGGAACCCTTCGGGTGTGATCAGAACTACTCCCCCTCCGCATGCTTTGGTGGCCGAGGAGCCATCGGTATAGAGGGTCCACCACTCGTCAAGGGGTGCCGAAGGCTCCTCATCCACCGCTGATCTCGCGGTGCACTCCGTTACGAAGTCTGCCAGGGCTTGGCCCTTGATGGCAGGCCTCAGACGGATATCTATGTTGTATTGACTGAGGAAGATGGCCCATTTCACCATTCGGGAGGAACTTGTGGGGCTCCTTGTAAGGAATAAATGTAATTAGATTTTGATGATGCTAGGCTATTTAGATTAGAATTTTAAAGTACCCCCAATTAGATTTTATGTATTAGAATTTTCAGTTGTAAATATTAGTGTAGTCGACGATCAGAGTTGCTCTCTTATGGATCTGATCAGAGCTGCTCTATGAGAACTGCTTTCAGAGTTGCTCTTGGGAAGTCATGAGAGTTGCTCATCAGAGAAGCATAAGAATTGCTCTTCAGAGACTCATCAGAAGTCAACATCAGAGAATCATCAGAGTTCGAAGTAAAGCTTCATCAGAACTCAGCATCTGAAATGCATCAGAGCAGCTCAACATGAAAGCATCAGAGTTCCGATACCAGAGCTCGACTTGGAACTTCATCAGAACTACTCATCAGAAAGCCATCAGAAGACTCCGATCAGAATCAGACTAACACTTAGAATAATTTCAAGGCTACTTCCAACGGCTGGGAAATTCATCAACGGCTAGAAGATATTCCGTCCAAGGAAAGTATTTAATGCTCATTAAATGAGCCTGATACGCTTTGGATTGATTGCAAATGATTGACCGAGAAATCTGGAAGATATATTATAAAAATAGAAAGCTTCCAAATTAGTGGGTCAAGTCAACAGTACGCGCATTCAATGCAGTTGTCTCCTCCTTCAACGGGCAGACAACCCCAGTATATAAGCTACGCACTGAAGAAACAGGAAGAACAACTTTGCTACAACTTTTGCACATTAGACTTCAAGCTCTCTTGAGATTAAAACTCTACAATCATCAACAAGACAAGCTTACGTTGGGAAGATTCAATTACTCTTATCCTCCAAACCCAACACACAGCAAAGTTCATCCTATTCTTCAACCTTCAAGTACTTCAACTACATATCCTTTGTAACGAAGCAAGTTGGAGAAAACTCTGTTTTCAGAACATCTTCTGCAAAGAAGGGCGTCCAAGTAACTGCAGTAGTGAAGTGGTGATACTTCCGGGAAGCTGAGTGAAAGGACTAGTCATCAGGAAGCAGGACTGCATCCCGGGTGACAACTAGACTTGAAGAAGGCGTGGAGAACTTCTTAAGTGCTAGGGACTAAGGCGTTGTAATTGATCTTTACAAGCTTAGTGGAACAGTGGACTAGAGGAACGCGTTGTTCCTTGAACCACTATAAAAACTCCGGTGTCATTTACTTTACTGCATTTAATTTCTGCACTTAGGATCTTAACTGTTTAACTCTAAGACTTGGAATCTGTGTTCAGCAGATCTTGTTTTCAGAGTTATCAGAAAGGCATTTGCCTTTGTATTTTTGAGGCTACCCGGAACTCTTATCCGCTGCAAGACCAGTTCTGATCATCAGAACTCGACCCTCTCTAAAAAGTCAACTCTGACTTTGAGAAAAGTTGAAAAACTTAAATCAGTCTATTCACCCCCCCCCCCCTCTAGACTGATTACCAACTCAAACGGGACCAACAAGTGGTATCAGAGCCTCCTTGTTCTTGTAATCTTTTAGGTTACCTTCTGAACAAAGATCCACTTGTTTCTAGCCTCTTTATTTGTTATTATGGATAACTCTCTTGCAAAGCATCTTATGTTCACAGATCAAAAGTATGATGATTGGAAGATCAGAATGAAGGCACATCTGTGTGCTCTACATGATGAAATGTGGGAAGTCTTGGAGAATGGCCCCTTCATTCAGTTCATGAAGGTCAACCCTGATCATACTACTGATAACTCTTTGCCCCAGATGATTGAGAAGGCCAGGTCTGAATGGACCAAGGAAGAAAAGAGACAATACAATCTTGACAATATAGCCAAGGACATTCTCTACAAGGCCATTGATGAAAGGTACTTCAACAGAATCAAGAAGTGCAAGACTGCAAAGGAAATCTGGGACAAGCTAGATGAGATTGGAGCTGGAGATGAACAGGAGAGAGACAACAAGCTGACCATTGCCATGAAGAAGTTTGATGACTTCAAACTCCTCCCAGAAGAATGCATTGCCAAGATGCATGAGAGATTGCTGATTCTCATCAGTGAAATTTCTGAACTTGGCAAGGAACTCACCACCAAAGAAGTCAACATGAAGATCCTCAGAGGACTGCCTTCAGCATGGAAAATGAAGGTGATTGCAGTCCAAGAAAGCAAGAACATCAAGACCTACCCCACAAAGAGACTGATCTCAGATCTCAAAGCTTATGAGTTCGAGATGGTTGAGGAGAAAGAAGAAGTGCCAGATGAGAGAACCACAACTGCTCTCACTGCCAGCACCTCTAAGACAACAAACTTTGATCCTTCAACTCTTCTATCTGATGAATATATGGCTGCCTTCGCCAGAAAATTCAGAAAGTTTATGAAGAAAGATGGAAGGAGTCCATCTTCCATCAGAAGACCTCATCAGAAGAACAAATCTTCTGAAGGCAATGGAGAGTACCTCTGCTACAATTGCAGACAACCAGGGCATTTCAAAGCAAACTGCCCCTTTCCAAGAGTGTCCAAGAAGCAAGGACATGAAGAAGAAAAGAAACCTGAAGATCAACACAGAAGAAGAAGAGCATTCGTCTCAGAGCAAGCTGAGAGAGATCCACTCTCTGAATCAGAGTCCAGTTCAGATTCTGACTCTGATGAAGCATTCTGCTGCTTGGATGCAGAAACTGAAGACCTCTGCCTCATGGCTCAATCAGATGATGAGGTATGCTCCACTTCTGATTCTATTTCTTCTTCGGTAGGCACAGCCTTAAATGATGATCCAATGTCATCATTTTGGGAAGAGTTTCAAACTATCCAAGCCACTTATTCTTTTGTTAAAGAAGAGAACAGTAGGCTAAAAGCTGATATCTCTAACTTAAGTAAGGAGACTGAGTGCAAACTTAATCTCTTGACTGAGGAAAGAGATAAACTAAAAGCTGAAAATGAATCTCTTCTAAAAAGAGTAAGAGACATTGAGAGACTTGAGAGCAGATATAATAGTCTTCTGAAGATGCAATCTTCCATGAAGAATATTTGTGTCTCTCATAACCTCACCTATGGTCTCGGATATGTTGAATCCAAGTCTGGTGAATCTTCTGTAAGGCCTAGCACCCAAGTTGCTAAAGCCAAAAAGGTCATAGTTTCACAGACTTGTAGCCCCATCTGTCATGCTAGTACTTCTGGTACTAAAGTTGTACATGAGAAGGTCATACCAGAGAAGCAAAATCTAAAGGCCAAACCAAAACAAACCCTGAAAACTAATGAACCTGGCAGAAGATCTAATAACAGAAAAAGTTTTCAGAAAAATAATAATCAAAGACCAAACTCTATCAGACAATATCATGACAACAGTATCAGAAACTGCTATCAGAAAGGCAGATATCAAGAGAAAATTAACTATAGACAAAAGAGGTTGTCTGGTCAACCTCAGAAGCCTAAAGTTAAGCGCTCCTCTGATCATGATAGTATATGGGACTTCTTTCCAACAAAGAAGGCTATGCAAAAGTATGCAAACAGAAAGCATGATCCTCACAAGCATCTGCCCAAAGTGAATCATACATCTGTTTATTACGACTACCAGGTGGACAATGGGTACCATCCACCAAGGTTTCAGTTGATGAGACCAAAATGGTACCAACTACCAAGACTCCATTACCCCCCAGGACCCAACATTGCTTGGGTACCTAAATCTTCCTTTTGATTTTGTAGGAACTGTGTGCTGGAGCCATCTCAGAGCAAGAATGGTTTATTGATAGTGGATGCTCCAGGCACATGTGATGAGCTAGAATTTGTGCTTCATTTTTATATTAATCTATTATAATTCTAAGCTTATCATTTGCCTAATTGAGAGGTTTGAGTTATATTTTGTGATAAAAATGATTTTTGCAGGTAAAGATTTCACTTTAAGGATTTCATGATATTTTGGGCTAAATTGAGAGAAATAATATCATTTCAATTGGAGTTGCAATTAGGACACTTTTGGAAGACTACGTCTGCTCCTCATTTTATTGGGACGGACCAGCCTTTTAAAGGAAAAAAAAAAGCCCAGCAAAGAGGACCAGCAACCCAAAAGCAACCCAAATAAAATGGGAAAAGAGATCTTTTGGGGAGGGCTGCACAGCTCTCACGGCGGCGAAGAGCCAAGGCCGGACGGGAAGATAGCGACGCAACAGCCAAGAGAAGAGCAGAATAAGCCAGACAGGGAGAAGAAATCAGGGTCAGTTCGAAGCTCTTCAATTGGCGTTCTTCTGCGTGAGTCATCAAAGATTGAGTAACGACTAATACTCTTGCAAAATTCTGGTTTGATTCACCGAAGACTACTTGTTTTGCTCCTTATTTCCGATTTTTCATTGTTTTAATAAATAAGACTTTGTCAAGTTGAGGATGGAACACAATTACTTAGTGTTAACCGTGAACATGAATCAAGTGAACTTTCTTTTTCCTTCAGTTTCAATAATTTGCAATTGTGATATGAGTAGCTAAATTTTTAAGTCCTGGATTATGATGAAGTTGCTATGATTTAGTATACATTGTGATTTTAGTTAAGTCAATTGATTGAGTTTTATCCATTGTTCTTATTCGCTTAATTTCTTGTGTTAACTTCTGGCCAACTTTAGCATGATTGATTGAGTTTTTGAGTGGATTAATAGAGTACATGTCATGCCTATTAGTTCGAGCTCTTTTGGATAAAAGAATAGATAATTGAACTGTCTTGTTGAGTTATCTATTTGGTTCTTAAATCGGGTTTCCGTAGTTCTTTTGTGATTAATGGATTTTAACTATTGAATTAATAATTTCCTTTTAATTAATAGTTAAAGTACGTGACTTATTCTGGACGCCATACGGGATAGTCATATGTTTGTCTAGAACGAACCCTCAATTCTAATTGGCTAACTAAATCACAAATACTAAAAATTAGTGACTGATTCATAATCATGGACTATCTTTTCTCTTGTTAAATTCTCAATCAATTTTACGTCAGTTGTTTGATCACTTTATTTTTAATCAATTGAATTCCTTGCATCCATTTTAATTCAAGCTTTACTTTTCAGTTTCAAATCAAAACACTCTCAAATCTCTCTTTTAGTTAAATTAATTTTATTTTTTTATTTTTAATTAATAGTTTTCCAATTACTTAGTTGCATTTTCCCCGTGGATTCGACCCTTACTTGAGCACTGTACTATCGCGACTCGTGCACATGCGAGGACTATTATAAATTGTCTATCAATTTTTGGCGCCGTTGCCGGGGAATTTGTTTAACTAGTTTTTGGAAAATTGTTAATTTAGTTTTTGTTTTAGTTAGTTGTGTTTGCTTTTCTTTTTTTTCGTTTTTTTTTTGTATGCTTGGTCGCAGGTCACTTAATCCATATTTGCTATCGTTGAACGACCAAGTTGACTTAATTGGCAAAAGAACAAAGAGGAGGCTCCGATTTGCTCCTAATCCAACAATGGGTGACGCGCAGCTAATGAAAGAGTTTGGGAGACCAACTGTGGGTGTCTCCCCGTCTTGCATTGTACTGAGTGAGGCTGCCCGAAATTATGATCTGAAGACCGTTCACTTTAATCAGTTGCCATCTTTTCATGGGTTTTCCTCTGAGGATGCGCTGATCTTTATCCGAGATTTCTACGGCATCATCCAAAATTTTCCCTTGCAAGGAGTGACTGAAGATGAGCTGAGGATGAGGTGTTTTCCGTATACTCTTAAAGATGATGCTAAGACATGGTTTATGTCTTTGACACCTGGTTCCCTGCGCACTTGGACTGATGTATACAATAAGTTCATTGGCAAGTACTATTCTCAGTCCAGAACTTCAGAATTAAGAAGAAAAATTGCCAATTTCACTCAAGCTGAAGGTGAGCCATTTCATGAGGCGTGGGAGAGATTTAAGATGCTGCTCACTCAATGTCCACACCACGGTTATTCATTGGCGCTCCAGAATAAGACCTTTTATGACGGTTTAAACCAAGGATGTCAAGCTATTGTTGACAACGCAGCTGGAGGAGCAATGGGAGAGAAGACCGCGGAACAAACATTAGAGCTTTTCGAGATGCTTGGAGCTAATTCCCAGCAGAAGAGTGTGAGAGGCAGGACTCCAGGAATTTATGAAGTGGGTGCAAGTACAGAATTGGCCATCCAGATATCTGAGCTCTCTAAACAAATGAAGAACATGTGCACTGTGATGACAACAATGAGCATGTCTACTCCTGTTGTGAATGCAGTACCTGAAAGTGGTTTTGAACAAGCCCACATGATGAACTCATACAACCAAGGGCCAAGGAATGATACATTTTCTAACTTCTACAATCCTGGCTGGAGGAATCATCCTAACCTTTCATGGGGTAACACACAACAAAGCAACCAGCCACCACCACCTGTACAGAAGAAGCCTGCTTTGGAGGATACTCTTCAAACTTTCATGCAAATCTCCATCCAAAATCAGCAAGCAAATGAGCAGCGTTTTCAGCGCACCGAGGCCTCTTTGAGAAAGCTAGAAGTACAAGTTGGGCAGATTGCTGAATCCCTCCAAGGACACGTGCAAGGAAAGTTACCGAGCCACATTGAGGAGGCAAAAGCTGTCACAATTCTTAGAAGTGGGAAGGTAATTGAGAAAGATGAAGCGCAACCCATTCTTAAGCCACCGGAGAAGGTAGAAGCTGAAAATAAAGAACTTGAAGCTGAATCAGTGAATGAGGAGACCGGGCTGCACGAAGCTGAAGATCCATATGTGCCACCTAAGCCATATGTTCCACCCATTCCTTTTCCAAACAGGTTAAAAAGTTATAAGCTTAATAATTCTTTTGATGAGATTTATAAGTTGTTGTCTAAGGTTAATGTGAACTTGCCTTTTCTTGAAATGATAAAAAACATGCCTGCCTACGCTAAATTTTTGAAAGAATTGAGCACTAGAAAGCGTAGGTATGAACCAAATGAAAAAGTGTTTGTTTCTAGTGCTGTTTTGCAAAAAGATTTGCCTCCAAAATTAGAAGACCCTGGCAGTTTTATTATCAACATTAATTTAGGGAATTCTAAATCCGAAAAAGCTATGCTTGATTTGGGGGCAAGTATAAATTTGATGCCTTATTCTGTTTATTTGAAATTAGGGTTAAATGAGCTAAAATCCACTACTATGTCCCTACAGCTTGCTGACCGTTCTATTAGATATCCTAGGGGCATTGTAGAGGATGTTTTAGTTCAAGTGGATAAGTTGATTATTCCTGCTGATTTTGTGGTTTTGGATATGGATGATCAGTGCAAGTATGTGAAAGACATGCCAATTTTACTTGGTAGACCTTTTATGGCTACGGCAAAAACCATGATTGATGTTCAAAATGGAAAATTGACTATGAGTGTGCTTGATGAAACTGTTGAGTTTTCCATTTTGAAATCAATGAGCGTGTCAGCTGATTCTAGTTGTTGCTTTGCACTTGATATTCTTGATCCTATTGTTCCTTTGGACAAGTTGCAGGAAGATGAACTTGAGAATCATGCTTATGAGAGTGCGGAAGTTTGCAAGAAGCGCACTAATCTTTTTCAGCACAAGTCCATTTTAAGGAAAGATTTTAAACCTGGAATTAAAGTGTTATTGCTTGACTCTCGTTTAAGATTTCTTCCAGGAAAAATAAAGTTTAAGTGGACTGGACCGTTTGTGATTCGCCGAGTTTTTCCCGATGGTGCAATTGAGCTTGAAAATCCAAAATCTGGGAATATTTTTAAAGTGAATGGTGAGAGAGTGAAGAGATATTCATGTAGTGAAGATTCAGTGGAGCAAGTTGAGAGTCTTGAACTGCTTTGGGAGCACTTTTGTTCATGCATTTAATCACCTGTTTAAAAAAAATCAAAAAAAAAAATTCAAAAAAAAAATCAAAAACAAAAAAAAATCATTTTCTTAATTCTGTTTCCCCCTCCCCATCCCGTGCTTTTCTTTCTTTGTTTCTTTCTGTTTTGCAGGTTATATTTCAAGCGGTTTTAGTTTTTCATTTGAAGTGCATTCAGGGAGTTCTTCTTCACCTTTCTCTTTTTATTAATCTTTCATTGAGGACAATGTTTGAAATAAGTGTGGGGGAGGAGTTGCTCTCATTCGTTTAATTTTAATATAGTTGTGAAAATTGCAAAAAAAAAAAAAAATCAGAAAAATGCCAAAAAAAAAAAAAACAGTTTTCTTGCTTGGATTTGAGGGAAGTTTAATTTCAGGATTACTTTTTGGTTTCAAGTTGTGAAAATTTTCCCTTTCATTGGTATGTGGTATGATTGGTGGTCTCCATGATAGGTATTCTCTTGAATTTGATTGAGTCCTTCACATTGTTTTTACTTGGAGTCAATTTCTTAGCCTCTTGTGCCATTAATTTGGATGTATTTCCGAATTCCTTATGATCTTTTAGGATGAATCTCTAACATTCTAGGAAAGAGTGTGAGTTCTTTGACTTTTAGTTAGCATGATAGAACTTGTCTTGTTGCTCTTTTGGAAGCTAAGTTATTGTGCAAATTGACTGAGAAGTGATCTAGGCCATTTTTCATAACCCGAAACTTTTTAGCCTACTATACCCTTTGCATTTTATTTCCACTTGCTACCCCCCATGAGCCTAAGTGGTCTTAAAGCATTCTACCGTGCTTTTGACTAATAATTTCTTTGTTATTACCCATCAATATTGACCCGAGCCCAAATAGCCAAAATTTATCCCTCACCCTTGAGTTGACATTTTTTTTTTTACTTAAATTGTGACTTGGAAGAGTTTTCATCTTATTGGAGCAATTTTTTTCCGGCTGTTTGTATATGTAATTTTGTTATGGCAGCTTGACATTTCCTTTTAGAAGTAGTGTTGATGTAGCATTCAAAAAAAAAAAAGAGCTGAAAAAAATACAAAAAAAACAGAAAAAAAAAGTGAAAAAAGACAAAAAAAAAAAAAGATGAGTTCAGTTGAAGTTTGTATTCTTTTCACTTTATGTATGTATTCCATTGTCTTAGAAGCCGGTTGATTGTTGTAATAGTTTTTTTTTGTGCTCCTTTACCATATTTTTGAACTCTTCCTATGATCAGTTTAGTACATAAAATGTCTTCTCCTTTGTTTGAATTCCCATATCCTTTCTTTCATTAGACCATTATTGCTCATGGCCACGTTACAACCCCAATAATAGTCCTAAGTGATCTTGATTAGTTTGTGCTTTGATAAGGTGGAAGAAAGAGCATAAGATGACAATAGAGTGTTGACTGATTGGCTTAGGACTTTGCATAATTTCTGTGAATGTTACTTGAGCATTTCACTAGGTCATTTAGAATTGTAAAAGACATCTCTATTAATGACATGTGAGTCTAGTTGATTGGCTTTTGAGTTTGAGTTTGTGGTGGATACTTGATTTGAATTTCTTGAGTTATCTTGTCATGGATGAAGGGTTTGTTGGAATGCTTGGTGAGTGAAGGGAATTTTGATCACTTGTTGCCGAATTTGTTTCTTGATATTAATTTTTCCTTGAGGACAAGCAAAATGCAAGTGTGGGGGAGTTTGATGAGCTAGAATTTGTGCTTCATTTTTATATTAATCTATTATAATTCTAAGCTTATCATTTGCCTAATTGAGAGGTTTGAGTTATATTTTGTGATAAAAATGATTTTTGCAGGTAAAGATTTCACTTTAAGGATTTCATGATATTTTGGGCTAAATTGAGAGAAATAATATCATTTCAATTGGAGTTGCAATTAGGACACTTTTGGAAGACTACGTCTGCTCCTCATTTTATTGGGACGGACCAGCCTTTTAAAGGAAAAAAAAAGCCCAGCAAAGAGGACCAGCAACCCAAAAGCAACCCAAATAAAATGGGAAAAGAGATCTTTTGGGGAGGGCTGCACAGCTCTCACGGCGGCGAAGAGCCAAGGCCGGACGGGAAGATAGCGACGCAACAGCCAAGAGAAGAGCAGAATAAGCCAGACAGGGAGAAGAAATCAGGGTCAGTTCGAAGCTCTTCAATTGGCGTTCTTCTGCGTGAGTCATCAAAGATTGAGTAACGACTAATACTCTTGCAAAATTCTGGTTTGATTCACCGAAGACTACTTGTTTTGCTCCTTATTTCCGATTTTTCATTGTTTTAATAAATAAGACTTTGTCAAGTTGAGGATGGAACACAATTACTTAGTGTTAACCGTGAACATGAATCAAGTGAACTTTCTTTTTCCTTCAGTTTCAATAATTTGCAATTGTGATATGAGTAGCTAAATTTTTAAGTCCTGGATTATGATGAAGTTGCTATGATTTAGTATACATTGTGATTTTAGTTAAGTCAATTGATTGAGTTTTATCCATTGTTCTTATTCGCTTAATTTCTTGTGTTAACTTCTGGCCAACTTTAGCATGATTGATTGAGTTTTTGAGTGGATTAATAGAGTACATGTCATGCCTATTAGTTCGAGCTCTTTTGGATAAAAGAATAGATAATTGAACTGTCTTGTTGAGTTATCTATTTGGTTCTTAAATCGGGTTTCCGTAGTTCTTTTGTGATTAATGGATTTTAACTATTGAATTAATAATTTCCTTTTAATTAATAGTTAAAGTACGTGACTTATTCTGGACGCCATACGGGATAGTCATATGTTTGTCTAGAACGAACCCTCAATTCTAATTGGCTAACTAAATCACAAATACTAAAAATTAGTGACTGATTCATAATCATGGACTATCTTTTCTCTTGTTAAATTCTCAATCAATTTTACGTCAGTTGTTTGATCACTTTATTTTTAATCAATTGAATTCCTTGCATCCATTTTAATTCAAGCTTTACTTTTCAGTTTCAAATCAAAACACTCTCAAATCTCTCTTTTAGTTAAATTAATTTTATTTTTTTATTTTTAATTAATAGTTTTCCAATTACTTAGTTGCATTTTCCCCGTGGATTCGACCCTTACTTGAGCACTGTACTATCGCGACTCGTGCACTTGCGAGGACTATTATAAATTGTCTATCAACATGACAGGTGACAAGAGTTGCCTATCAGAGTTCCAGAAAATCAATGGACCCCGAGTCACTTTTGGAGGAAATGACAAGGATGGTCAAACAAAGGGAAGAGGAAAGCTGATCAAAAACCTGATAAGCATTGATGATGTCTCATATGTCAAAGGTCTGAAGTTCAATCTGTTGAGTGCTAGCCAATTCTGTGACAAAGGCTACACAGTTGAATTCACCAAGACCTTATGCTATGTAAAGCATGAGACAACAAAGGAAGTGGTTCTTACAGCCAAGAGAAGAAAGAACATCTATGTTGTTGATTGGCAAACAGCAAAAGATGGAACCTGCTTGATAGCTAAAGATAATTCAAAGCTAAGCTGGGACTGGCACAAGAAACTTAGTCACTTGAATTTCAAAACCATCAACAAACTGGCAAGAGAACACATTGTAGATGGTCTGCCTGACATTGTCTACAAGAAAGAGACCCTCTGCAGTGCCTGTCAGAAAGGCAAACAAGTGAAGTCTTCATTCAAGCCCATAGCTGGAGATCTTTCTACTTGTCCTCTAAATCTGATTCACATGGATTTATTTGGACCAGTTGAAACTCCCAGTGTTGGTGGAAAAAGATATACTCTTGTTATGGTTGATGACTACTCAAGATACACATGGACTATGTTCCTAACAAAGAAGAATGAAACTCTTCAGAAGTTGCCATCTCTGTTAAAGCAACTTCAGACTGAGAAGAATATGAAGGTCAGGACAATCAGATCTGACAGAGGAACTGAATTTGTCAACAAGGTGATCAAAGACTTCTGTGATCAGAATGGGACATTTCATCAACTCTCTGCTGCCAGAACACCCCAACAAAATGGTGTTGCAGAAAGAAGGAACAGAACACTAAAGGAAGCTGCAAGAACTATGATTGCAGAATCAGGATTGCCCATCAGATACTGGGCTGAAGCAATCAACACAGCATGCTACACTCAGAACAAAAGCATGATCCACAAGAATCATCAGAAGACCCCCTACGAGCTGTGGAAAGGAAGAAAGCCAAACATCAGCTACTTCCATGTGTTTGGATGCAAGTGCTATATTCTAAACAATGGAAAGGAGAATCTGAAAGTATTTCAAGAAAAAGCTGATGAAGGTGTATTCCTAGGCTACTCAAGTTCAAGCAAAGCCTATAGAATACTCAACAGGAGAACTATACAAGTTGAAGAATCCATTCATGTCAAGTTCGATGATAGCACCTCTGCAGAAGAATTATCAGAAACCCTGCAGAAGATCAATCTTGAAGATAAGATTTCAGAACCATCAGAAGAGGTCACCATCAATCCTGGATTCTCAACCCCTCTTAATAATCCAATTCTGATAGACAAAGATGAAGAAGAGGATGATGTATCAGAAGATGATCAATCAGAGTTGCCTAGACAGCAACTATCAGAACCTGATCTAACTTGGTTAAGAGATCATCCTCCTAATCAAGTAATTGGTCAAGTCACCAGTGGTGTTAGGACCAGATCTGCATCTAGAATGTGACACCGCACCCGGATGTACTTGAATTTGAAATTCGACGTGTAATTTAATTTTCCTAGCGAATATAATTCGTGTAATTGATCGGCATATTTAATTAATGCACGATTAATTAAATTACATATCGGGTCCATTATATGAGAATGGGCTACCAAATATTTAGTTGGGTTATCATAATAATTATAGGGGCCCAATAAAATGCCAACCGAAGTTGATAAAAATATTTGGACAACCCGAGCGCTATTTTAACCCGGCCGGCCAGAAATAGCAGGAATAATTGGGCGGGACTTCCTACACCCACTTGGGATATCCTACACACTAATTTGACACAAAAAAAAAGGGGAGGGGGACCACACAAGGTGGCTTGTGCGGACTGATTGAAGGGGGAAGGGTAGAGACAACCCATACACCCCATTCTTGGACTCATTGCCTCATTATTGGCTTTGAGAAGAAAGGAAAACAACCCCCCATCCCCTTGCATTGTTCGAACCACCCAAGACCAAGAGAAGAGAGAGAGAGGCTCTGGAGAAGCTCTTCACATCATTCATATCTTGGAGGAAGCAAGAGAAAACGAAATCCAAGGAGAAAGAGCTAGGATTGGAGGTAAGAACTCATATAGTTCTTTAACTAGCTTTATTTTTGTATGATTTTTAAGAAATCATATGATGGATCAAACATGAAGTTATACACGTTTAAAAGTGTAGAATAATGTTATAAAGTGGTGGTAATTAACTCAGAAGAGTCGTGGAATCGATAGGAGTTGAAATCGCCGGAAACCGCCAAGTGTAGGAGGCTGTTCGTAGCTGCAGACCACGAAAGCCGCCCACCTTTCACGAAAGCCGCCCGGCTTTCGTCTGCTGCCCAGATTTTTCATCTCCAAACGGTTTAGAACGGGGATTGATCGAAGGGCTTAACAAGGACAACTACTTCAGCACTTCATAAGGTGAGGATGGCTGACTATATTGCTTATAATCTTTGGGTTAATTTCGTAGGATTACCTAAAGTAAATAAATGTGATTTTCATGGATTATTAATGATTAATAATGCCTAAATGAAAATATTGTTGTCAATGAATAAGGGAGCATAATATACAAGCTTAAGGATAAATTGTGTATGATTATGTAATATGAGCATATTGGCTTGATGAAGGGATTAATTATAAATATTGTGTTGAAATATAACTATAACTTCATATAAGGATATATGAGTGATTAAAGGTTATATTTTGTATATTGATATGAACTATATTTTCTATGGAAAATTAGTTTGGAAATTGTCTATATGACTATGAATTGAAAATGAGTTTTGTTGGAATTTATCCGACTAGTATTATGATACTAGTCGGGGTTTTGGAATGAAATATGTTAGAATTGATCAGAGGTTTGGATTGTAAATTGTTGAGCCTTAAGTAGTCTTAAGAGATACTAAGGCGGATAAGTGATGCTAGGGGTAGGCCTCAAGGGATACCCAAGATAAAGTGAATAATAAATTGATCCTAGGAATAGGATTGGCCTACGGGTGTATTCGGTAGTCTTTAAGGATTAGCCGATAGAGCATTGGTAATTAGTAAGGACCATGGCCCTTCCCGACTCTAGAGAGCGGGGTTGGATAGCATGGACTTACATCGTGATCACGGGTTAGGGTGGAATCCGAACCGGAGACCTTACGAGGCTCCCGACAGCGGTAACACATAAGATAGGACCCCGAATGGACCTTACCTTCCTACGGGACGATGGGTATGAGTTCAGGGGCGGGATGTTGGACTCCGGCCCGGGGACCCGGTGAGGCCTCGGAGAGCGGTGACAAGTCTCGTAAAGGATGATAAGACCTACGGGCGGTGTCGTGCTAACGACGGGTATAATGAAATATATGAAATGGGCCGTGTGCCGACAAATAAATAAATTTACTTATTATAGAGATAATAAGTGGGAAATATAAATTATTATTTATATTATGATATCACCCTATTTTGAGGGTCTTAGAAATTGAAACATTGATTATACTTGGTATAGTTGTCATTGTACTTGTCAAATGCTTCCAAGTACTGACCTCCCCTTCACGGGGGAGGCCACCTCACAGTTTCAGGTAGGGAGTAGAGCTTGCTACCAGTGCCCGTTGCCTCGGGAAGATCTAGGAAGGAAGACGTGGTTCGTGCTTCCTCCGTCTCTATTTTAAAAACATTTCAATTAATGCTCATGGATATTTTTGAATGATTATTGGGGCTTGTATGCCCATGTTTGCCGGAGTGTGGCATAAACACTTGTATTAAACGTTTCCGCTGACTTCAATTGATTATTTTACATTATGTTTGTTTATGGATGTACTATTGTGAATGATATTCAAGACGCCTAGTATAGTATGGATGAGTTGGACTGCGGTTGACTATTCATACTGTACGGCGGGTTGTTGACGTGTCCGGTAGGTCCGGGGCGTGACAATTTAGTTGGTATCAGAGCCTTAGTCCGTAAACTTCATAATGAAGCTTCAAAATTCCTTTTTGAAAATGATTTTGCAAACCATGAGCATAAAGTTTTGTACTTATAGAACTTTTGGTACTTGAGTTGCAAAGTCTCTAATTGTTAAGATGGTACCCTTAACAATTGGTATGGCGGTGATTTGAGCCAAGAGATGTCTTTAAGTACCTATCCGTCACTTGACAATTGATACGAGTCTAATGGCTCATTCTAAACTTCTTTCAGAAATGGAGCCAATTGGAAGAATCACTAGGAGGAACCCGACGGGCCGTGTACCGGGGGGATCCGAGCGCGGCAGCCGGGGGTCCACTAGGGTGTCCAGGGGAAGGGGCCGTGGAGGCCAACAACAAACCGTGAGCGACGGCCACGTTGACACGGAGAGTGAGACTTATTGGTCCTATGAGGACTCAACCTATAGGCCGGAAACCGAGCCGGTGGAGACCCCTTATGAAGGGGATGATGATGATGTTAGTGACGAGGAGCAAGATGGCTCCTTGGCAAGAATTGAGGCGCTACTCCAACAATACCACCGAGAGCGCGAGGAGAGGAGGGAACGCCGAAGGCGCCGGGTGGGGCAACCTTCGGGTATGGCTTCAAGAGGAGGAAGCCACAATGCATCTAGAGTCCATGTGGAACCACATGGAGGCCGAAATGATGGAGGTCCAACCATAAGGATCTCCAAATTTATCAAAGAAGCAAGAGACTTGGGGTGCAAACCCTTTGACGGGACCGGAGACATTTCGGTTGCCGCCCAATGGATCAAGAGGTTGAATGAAGCAGCCCTTGACATGCAAATCACGCCCAACCTTAAACTGAGAATAGCGGTAAGGTTGCTTGAGGGGATGGCATCCAAATGGTGGGATGGGACCAAGACCAAGTATGGGGAGGATGTCGTTTGGGAGGACTTCCAACGGGAGTTCTTTGCCCAATATTATTCTGATTTCGAAGTGAACAAGAAGGTGAGGGAATACACCCTCCTAACCCAAGGGGGAAACATGACAGTGAAGGAACTTGAGTACAAGTTCCGGGATCTCGCCGACTACATACCGGAGTATGCTTGTGACGAGAACCGAATGGTGAACCACTTTTGGGACGCCCTTGACTTGGAGATACGTGATAGGGCAACACAATTGCCTAACATGACTTTTGCCCAAGTAGTAGACCAAGCCTTGAAGGGCGAGAAACAGTGGGAAGAGAGGAAGAAAAGAGACGCCGAGGAGGCGAAGAAAAGAAAATGGGAGAACCATGGCCCCCAAGGTTCTAACAAGAAGGGGAACCACGGGGGAGGTGGCTCATTCAAGACCCCTGCACCACCATCGAGGGCGAATCAAGGCCCAAGCGGGCAAGGCTCAAGGTCTCAAAACTCGGGAGTACCAAGGTGCAACAACTGCAAGAAGCTTCACCAAGGCAAGTGTCGCGATCCCCCGAGATGTTACCAATGCGGGGAGGTCGGGCACATGAAGGTGAGTTGCCCACAGCTTGGGCGAGGTACAGGTTCCGGACCGAGTAGTGGGACCATGGTGAGCAGGAACCGAACGGGAGCACCGAGTGCAAGTATGGGGCACGGTGGAGCTAGCACAAGCAATGCACCGTCCGTAAATCAAGGGAGGACCCAAGCGAGGGTCTATGCGATTACGGAGGCCGATGCACGTGCTAACCCGGACTCCGTTGCGGGTAAATTCATGAACCTGTGATGTTAATTTCTTGAAAACCTTTTAAATGTTGAGATGTATAAGTTATATGGCCAACCCGCCTGTTTAAAGTTCGAAGTGTGGACAGATATCTGCCTGGGGCGAAAGCCGCCCGGCTTTGACGAACGTCGCCCGACGTTTGTCTGTGATTTATTACATAAATCCTACGGCGACCATAAGCCGCCCGACGTTGACGAAAGCCGCCCGGCTTTCGTGCTTGATTTTTGGTTAAATCATTCGGCGTATAAAAACCGGCCGCGTTTCGTAAAAACCGGCCGGCTTGTGTTCAGGAATTCCAGTATGGAGCGCTGCTAACGAAAACCGGCCGGCATTCGTAAGAACCGGCCGGCTTTTGTAATTAAAAAAATTTGGAATTCTTTCGGCGACCGAAAACCGGCCGGCTTTGGCAAAAACCGGCCGGCTTACGTAACCCTTCTTGCCGAGCCGAAGACCAAGGTACGAAAACCGGCCGGCTTTCACGAAAAGCGGCCGGCTTTCACTTATTGGTGCACGATGTTGTTTTTTTGGGTGGGAACCGGGATGGAATCGGGGTGGGGCGTTAGATGACGATCATCCAAACCATAGCCGGGGTACCCTTTTACCTAAGAAATGAGTCTAATAAGTGGGGAGTGTGTCTTACATTGCTTGTGAATGTAGGAACACTAAAGATTAACGGGAGAGACGCAAGAATCCTCATTGACACCGGGGCGCAACGATCATTCGTGAGTGAGGCGTTTGCCGGGGGATTCAAAGAACCACTTGTACCGATGGCTCAAGCCCTATTGGTATCCACACCTCTAGGGGAAGACATCGAGAGAGATAGCCACTATCCATCGTGTGAGGTGGAAGTGGAGGGCCAAAACTTGACGTGTGATTTCGTACCGCTGAGTATGATTGAATTCGATGCAATCCTGGGGATGGATTGGCTTGAGAAACATCATGCTAGGGTCGATTGCTACACAAAGATACTTGAACTCGAAGGCGGTGAAGGAGTAACCTTACGCTTCGAGGGGGATCGGGCCAAATCCAATAGTTGTATCATATCCGCCGTAAGGGCTAGGAGTATGATGAGAAAGGGTTGCCACGCATATCTAGCATACGTGGTAGACAAAACAAAAGAAGAGACGAGCATTGATGATGTGAGGGTGGTATGCAAGTATCCGGATGTCTTTCCAAAGGACTTACCGGGACTTCCACCCGATAGGGAGATTGAATTTGTGATCGAGGTCGAGCCTGGCACCAAACCAATCTCCATACCACCATACCGAATGGCACCCGCAGAACTTAACGAGTTGAAAACCCAATTGCAAGAGCTTTTGGATAACGGTTTCATTAGACCAAGCCACTCCCCGTGGGGAGCACCGGTTCTTTTCGTGAAAAAGAAAGATGGGACACTTCGAATGTGCATTGACTATCGTCAACTGAACAAGGTCACAATCAAGAATAGGTATCCTTTGCCTAGGATTGATGACTTGTTTGACCAATTACGAGGAGCAACTGTGTTCTCGAAGATTGACTTGAGGTCGGGGTACCATCAATTGAAGATCAAAGAGGATGACATACCGAAGAGTGCCTTCCGCACTAGGTATGGACATTTTGAGTTCCTTGTTATGTCGTTTGGGTTAACAAACGCCCCGGCGGCATTCATGGACTTGATGAACCGAGTATTTCACAAATACTTGGACCGATTCGTGATTGTGTTCATAGATGACATCTTAATCTACTCAAAGAGTGAGGAAGAACATGAGGAGCACTTGATACTCGTTCTTGAGACACTACGGGAGAAGCAACTCTATGCCAAGTTTTCTAAATGTGAATTTTGGCTTAAGGAGATTGGCTTTCTCGGGCATGTGGTTTCAGGATCGGGAATTGCGGTGGATAACAAGAAGATAGAAGCCATCACCGAATGGGAGAGGCCAAAGAATGTCAAGGAAATTCGTAGTTTCCTTGGATTGGCGGGTTACTACAGGAAGTTCGTGGAGAAGTTCTCCGTGTTGGCATCGCCATTGACAAAGCTCACTCGGAAAGGGGCTAAGTTTGTATGGGATGACAAATGTGAGAAAGGATTCACGGAATTAAAGAGGAGATTGACCGAGGCACCGGTACTTGCCTTACCCAAGCAGGGTATGGGGTACGATGTCTATAGTGATGCTAGCATCCAAGGGTTTGGATGTGTGTTGATGCAAATGGGGAGGGTAATTGCCTATGCTTCACGACAGTTGAAGAAGCATGAGGTAAATTATCCTACTCATGATTTAGAACTCGGGGCAGTGGTGTTTGCACTCAAGATATGGAGACATTATCTCTACGGGGAGACATGCCACATATACACTGACCACAAGAGCTTGAAGTACGTGTTTACTCAGAAAGAGTTAAACATGAGGCAGAGACGGTGGATGGAGTTGATAAAAGACTACCACCTGGTGATTGAGTACCATCCAGGCAAGGCCAATGTGGTGGCAGATGCCTTGAGCCGGAAGAGCTCATCTGGGGCATTGATAGCTAACTTGAGGGCTTTAAGAGCCCAACTGGAGGTATCCAGTAATGGAGCCTTATTGGCACGATTTGAGGTGAGACCTACTTTGCTTGATGAGATCAAGAAGGGTCAGGAAACTGACGAGGAAATCATGAGGATCCGGGAACGCATGCAAGCGGGACCAGTGGAGGACTTCAGGGAAAGAGATGACGGTCTCTTACTATTTCGTGACCGAGTGTGTGTACCGGCAGATGATGAGCTCCGAAAGTCCATCTTAGAGGAAGCTCATTCATCGGCCTATGCCATGCACCCAGGGGGCACGAAGATGTACCGTGACCTGAAAGAAAGTTACTGGTGGTCTGGTATGAAGAGGGAAATAGCCGAGTACATCAGTCGATGCCTTACTTGTCAGCAAGTCAAGGCAGAACATCAGCATCCAGCTGGGTTATTGCAGCCACTTTCCATTCCAGAGTGGAAATGGGAGCACGTGACCATGGATTTTGTGGTAGGACTGCCACGGACCGTGAGGAATTATGATGCTGTATGGGTTGTGGTTGATAGACTCACGAAGAGTGCACATTTTCTACCTATCAACACTACCTATGCACTTGAGAGGTTAGCCAAATTGTATGTGGATGAGATCGTGAGGCTACATGGGGTTCCTATTACCATTGTATCCGACAGGGATCCACGATTCACATCACGATTCTGGCCAAAGTTCCAAGAGTCTATGGGAACGAAATTGAAATTCAGCACTGCTTTTCATCCACAGACGGATGGACAATCCGAGAGAGTTATACAGATTTTGGAGGACATGTTGAGAGCTTGTGCATTGGAGTTCCAAGGGAGTTGGGACAACCATTTAGCACTCGTGGAGTTTGCCTATAACAACAGTTATCAGGCAAGTATCGGCATGCCTCCATACGAAGCATTGTATGGGAGGAAATGTCGTACACCGTTGTGTTGGGATGAGGTTGGCATGGCCAAGCTCGAAAGCACGGAATTGGTAGGGATCACCAAGTCAAAGGTGAAGCTGATTCGGGAGAGGCTTAAGGCGGCCCAGGATAGACAGAAGAGCTATGCCGATAAGCGCCGGAGAGCCTTGGAATTTCAGGTGGGAGATGAGGTATTCTTGAAAGTTTCACCTTGGAAAGGAATCATCCGGTTCCAAAGCCGAGGGAAACTTAACCCACGATACATTGGGCCATTTGTGATTCTTGAAAGAATCGGGGCCGTGGCATACCGATTACAGTTGACTCCAGAATTGGAGAAGATACATAACGTGTTCCACGTGTCTATGCTAAAGAAATATGTACCGGATCCGTCTCACGTATTAGAGAAACCGCCTGTGGAGATACGTGAAGACTTGAACTACGCCGTTCGACCGGTAAGGATACTTGATAGGCAGGTAAAGAAATTGAGGAGCAAGAAAGTTCCAATGGTTAAAATCCTTTGGAAGAGTGACCGGGTTGAAGAAGAAACTTGGGAAACAGAAGCCTTGATGAAGGAACAATATGCATTTCTTTTTGAATAGGCATTTGTGAATTTCGGGGACGAAATTCCCGTTAAGGGGGGGTGAACTTGTGACACCGCACCCGGATGTACTTGAATTTGAAATTCGACGTGTAATTTAATTTTCCTAGCGAATATAATTCGTGTAATTGATCGGCATATTTAATTAATGCACGATTAATTAAATTACATATCGGGTCCATTATATGAGAATGGGCTACCAAATATTTAGTTGGGTTATCATAATAATTATAGGGGCCCAATAAAATGCCAACCGAAGTTGATAAAAATATTTGGACAACCCGAGCGCTATTTTAACCCGGCCGGCCAGAAATAGCAGGAATAATTGGGCGGGACTTCCTACACCCACTTGGGATATCCTACACACTAATTTGACACAAAAAAAAAGGGGAGGGGGACCACACAAGGTGGCTTGTGTGGACTGATTGAAGGGGGAAGGGTAGAGACAACCCATACACCCCATTCTTGGACTCATTGCCTCATTATTGGCTTTGAGAAGAAAGGAAAACAACCCCCCATCCCCTTGCATTGTTCGAACCACCCAAGACCAAGAGAAGAGAGAGAGAGGCTCTGGAGAAGCTCTTCACATCATTCATATCTTGGAGGAAGCAAGAGAAAACGAAATCCAAGGAGAAAGAGCTAGGATTGGAGGTAAGAACTCATATAGTTCTTTAACTAGCTTTATTTTTGTATGATTTTTAAGAAATCATATGATGGATCAAACATGAAGTTATACACGTTTAAAAGTGTAGAATAATGTTATAAAGTGGTGGTAATTAACTCAGAAGAGTCGTGGAATCGATAGGAGTTGAAATCGCCGGAAACCGCCAAGTGTAGGAGGCTGTTCGTAGCTGCAGACCACGAAAGCCGCCCACCTTTCACGAAAGCCGCCCGGCTTTCGTCTGCTGCCCAGATTTTTCATCTCCAAACGGTTTAGAACGGGGATTGATCGAAGGGCTTAACAAGGACAACTACTTCAGCACTTCATAAGGTGAGGATGGCTGACTATATTGCTTATAATCTTTGGGTTAATTTCGTAGGATTACCTAAAGTAAATAAATGTGATTTTCATGGATTATTAATGATTAATAATGCCTAAATGAAAATATTGTTGTCAATGAATAAGGGAGCATAATATACAAGCTTAAGGATAAATTGTGTATGATTATGTAATATGAGCATATTGGCTTGATGAAGGGATTAATTATAAATATTGTGTTGAAATATAACTATAACTTCATATAAGGATATATGAGTGATTAAAGGTTATATTTTGTATATTGATATGAACTATATTTTCTATGGAAAATTAGTTTGGAAATTGTCTATATGACTATGAATTGAAAATGAGTTTTGTTGGAATTTATCCGACTAGTATTATGATACTAGTCGGGGTTTTGGAATGAAATATGTTAGAATTGATCAGAGGTTTGGATTGTAAATTGTTGAGCCTTAAGTAGTCTTAAGAGATACTAAGGCGGATAAGTGATGCTAGGGGTAGGCCTCAAGGGATACCCAAGATAAAGTGAATAATAAATTGATCCTAGGAATAGGATTGGCCTACGGGTGTATTCGGTAGTCTTTAAGGATTAGCCGATAGAGCATTGGTAATTAGTAAGGACCATGGCCCTTCCCGACTCTAGAGAGCGGGGTTGGATAGCATGGACTTACATCGTGATCACGGGTTAGGGTGGAATCCGAACCGGAGACCTTACGAGGCTCCCGACAGCGGTAACACATAAGATAGGACCCCGAATGGACCTTACCTTCCTACGGGACGATGGGTATGAGTTCAGGGGCGGGATGTTGGACTCCGGCCCGGGGACCCGGTGAGGCCTCGGAGAGCGGTGACAAGTCTCGTAAAGGATGATAAGACCTACGGGCGGTGTCGTGCTAACGACGGGTATAATGAAATATATGAAATGGGCCGTGTGCCGACAAATAAATAAATTTACTTATTATAGAGATAATAAGTGGGAAATATAAATTATTATTTATATTATGATATCACCCTATTTTGAGGGTCTTAGAAATTGAAACATTGATTATACTTGGTATAGTTGTCATTGTACTTGTCAAATGCTTCCAAGTACTGACCTCCCCTTCACGGGGGAGGCCACCTCACAGTTTCAGGTAGGGAGTAGAGCTTGCTACCAGTGCCCGTTGCCTCGGGAAGATCTAGGAAGGAAGACGTGGTTCGTGCTTCCTCCGTCTCTATTTTAAAAACATTTCAATTAATGCTCATGGATATTTTTGAATGATTATTGGGGCTTGTATGCCCATGTTTGCCGGAGTGTGGCATAAACACTTGTATTAAACGTTTCCGCTGACTTCAATTGATTATTTTACATTATGTTTGTTTATGGATGTACTATTGTGAATGATATTCAAGACGCCTAGTATAGTATGGATGAGTTGGACTGCGGTTGACTATTCATACTGTACGGCGGGTTGTTGACGTGTCCGGTAGGTCCGGGGCGTGACATAGAAGAGAAGCCATGTTCACCTGCTGCATTTCTCAAATGGAACCAATGAATGTAGATGAAGCTCTAGAAGATTCAGATTGGATCAATGCAATGCAAGAAGAGCTCACACAGTTTGAAAGGAATCAAGTATGGGAACTTGTTCCTAGACCAAAGCATCAGAATGTCATTGGAACCAAATGGGTGTTCAAGAACAAAGCTGATGAAGAAGGCAACATTGTAAGGAATAAAGCAAGGCTTGTAGCAAAGGGATACTGTCAAGAAGAAGGCATAGATTTTGATGAGACCTTTGCACCTGTTGCAAGACTGGAAGCAATCAGAATCTTCCTAGCCTATGCTGCTTACAACAACATCAAGGTCTACCAAATGGATGTCAAGAGTGCATTCCTGAATGGAGAACTGGAAGAGGAAGTCTATGTTGAACAACCTCCAGGTTTTGTCATTCCTACTCAATCCTCTTATGTCTACAAGCTTAGAAAGGCCCTTTATGGTCTTAAGCAGGCTCCCAGAGCTTGGTATGACACATTGTCCCTATTCTTAGTGAACCATGGGTTTACTAAAGGAAAGGTTGACAAGACTCTATTTCAAATTTCTGTTGCTAATCATATTCTATTAGTACAAATCTATGTTGATGATATTATATTTGGAAGCACTAATCCAGAATTATGCAAGAAGTTTTCTAAAGTTATGCAGAAGAAGTTTGAAATGAGCATGATGGGAGAACTAAGTTACTTTCTCGGTTTACAAGTGAAACAAGTTCCAGAAGGCATCTTTATCAACCAAGGAAAGTACACCAGAGACTTAATCAAGAAGTTTGGAATTAATGGAAAATCTTCAGTCAAAATTCCTATGAATGCATCTCAAGGAATTGGACCAGATGATGAAGGAAAGGATGTTGATGCAACAACATATAGAGGAATCATTGGATCTCTTCTCTACCTGACTGCAAGCAGACCAGACATAGCTTTTGCAGTAGGAATCTGTGCCAGATACCAATCAAAGCCCAAGGAGAGTCATCTAGTTGCTGCTAAGAAGATTATCAGATATATCAAAGGAAATCCAAATGCAGGCCTATGGTATCCTAAGGGAGGTAATTTTGAACTAATTGGTTATTCTGATTCAGATTTTGCAGGTTGTAGATTGGACAGGAAGAGCACTTCTGGTCACTGTCAATTGCTAGGTGGGAGACTTGTCTCCTGGTTTAGCAAGAAGCAGAATTCAATCTCAACTAGCACTGCTGAAGCTGAGTATATTGCTGCTGGAAGTTGCTGTGCTCAATTACTCTGGATGAAGCAACAACTCAAAGATTATGGAGTTCAAGCTAAGGAGATCAAGCTGTTGTGTGATAACACAAGTGCCATTGCCATCACTCAGAATCCGGTGCTACACTCAAGGACCAAGCATATTGAGATCAGACATCACTTTATCAGAGATCATGTGGAGAAGAAACACATTTCAATTGAGCATGTTCCAACTGAAGATCAGCTTGCAGATATTCTAACCAAACCTCTCTCAGAGGCAAGGTTTAACAAGCTAAGGGAAGAACTGGGAATGATGGATGATCTTCCCCGAGATACATGAATCAGAGTTGCAGAAGTACTAGATGTGGATTCATCAGAACACCCCATCTCTGGTACCTGAGCTCTTATCCATCAGAAGCTTGAATCAGAGTTGCAGAAGCATCAGATGTGGATCCATCAGAATTCCCCACCTCTGATACGCTTATCCATCAGAGGACCCTGTATCAGAATACCCCTTTTCTTTTTTTTTGGATGAAATGTAAAATATATATTAACACCTACCCAAAGAAATAACAATTCAATGTTACAAACAAAGTGCATATCTCAATAAATGGGATACCACAGAATCAAGACTAACGTCCTCACAAGTAAAACATATCGAACCTAAAAAACATTAGGAGCAATAATAATCTGAAAATACATCAATCACAAATTAGGTAGTCCTAATTTAACATCCAAGGAAAAATCGGAATGGAGTAGTGAACTTTGAATCAAAGCAAACCTCCCCTTTCTTCTTAGTAACTCCCGACAATCCTTCAAGACATTTCGCGGTAAATGTTAGGCCCTTCTTATCCAAGTCGTCCGTAAGTCGTAGAGAGGTATCCACTCTAATCACACTATCATGCACGAATCTAAACGGTTTGACAACCAACTTAAGTGTCTTACCGTTTATTATCTCACATTTGATGACCACATCGTTTTGCTTCACATCATTTTGGTCTAAAACAGTCCTCTCAACATCTTCCAAGACCACTCCGGTGGTTTTATCTTCCTTAGAAAGTCCCTGGGCAGCTGGTTGGGAAGCTGGTTTTGTAGGCTGGGCAGCTGGTGTTGTAGGTTGGGCAGTTGGTTTTGTAGGCTGGGCAGCAGGTGGAATCTGCTGTTGAAACCCGGTCAGGTTTGGAGTTGACCCGGTCGGGTTTCGCCCCTGGACAGTTCCAATTCGTACAGACCCGGTCGGGTGGAGCCCCTGGGCAGATTCTGCCGGGCTGGAAAGATGATCAGCTTCTGCAATTTTTTCAACTTCAACAGTTTTTCTCTCCTTTTCCCTACTTTCCCCATCTTCACCATTGGAAATCTTTTTACAAATAAAAGGGTTGTGCCCAAATTCTTTGCAATGAAAACAAAAATTAGGAAAAGTTTCATAAACCACACTTTGTTTGAATACCTTTTGGGAGGGTAGTCGTATAGGAAAAGATAGTGGTGGTGCCTTTGAAATATCAACTTCTATCAACACTCTAGCATAGTCATTGTTAATCCTCTCTTCCGTGATCTTGTCCGTAGTTATTGGGATCCCAACCATGGAGGCCACCTCACTCATAGCCTCATCATTCCATAATTTCATTGGTAATTTGGGGAATTTAACCCAAATAGGTATTTTTAGAAATTCCTCATCTTCAAAAGAGAAGTCTTCCGAGAGTTCCTTAAGCATTAGAAGCTTACCAAACACAGTGTAAGGTCCCTCAAGTAGTACCTTCGATCTATCTTCCTCATTTTGAAATTTAAAGATGACCCAACCCTTATTATGGGACTTCACAAAGCACTTGACTCCCCATGTAGCTTTCAAATTATGGACTGCTTTGAGTCCGGGGAATTTTCCTGTGAAATGTCCTACTAGGCAATGTCCCCACATTTCAACCATAGAAGGTAATACTCGGTCACCAAAGTCCACAGTTTCACCTTTAGGTGGTATGTATCTCAGCTTAATTCCATTTCTTGGGTCACGGTTATCTTTAAACAGTGAGTTCCAAGGTTTAGCTTCTATAGTTGCTGCCAATGGTACTGAGACCACTTTCCCAGATTTTTCCCCACTCTCTGCATTAGGTTCTGGAGCAGAATCATCTCCTTGGGTCATTGCAGCAGGTTTCACACTCTCAGCAGCAGCAGGTTTCACTTGAGCCACACTGAGTTTAGGTGCAGCAGGTTGCCCTATTTTTAGTGGCAGTGCAATTCCAGAGTTCAGTTCAGGGAATTCTTCATCCCTACCCTCTAACACAGCAAAACTAGACCTGGTGAATCGAGTTTTGGAGGGTTCAGCAGTACTTTGCTTCGAGCGTCCCATTTAAACGCAACAAACCTGCTTTACAGAAGTAACAGCTGCAAACTGGGTTCAAAAATTCCCAGGCATTTGAACAGAAATGCCCAAAAAAAAAAAAAAAAAAAAAAAAAAAAAAAAAAATGAACAACGCCGTTCTTAAGAAACAGTACTCGCGCAGTTGCAGAACCTACTGGGCGAGTTTCAAACTCACAAGAATCACAGCTATTAGCAGGACGAAGCTCGGAATCTTAAAAACTACTGAGGAACATCAACGAAAAACCTGAACCGAACGCTAATCTGGCCAAACGAACGAAACTAACCTTCAGCTTGATTAGTACTTCTCGTTCCCGTGAATGAGTTTTTGGCCATCATTCTTCAAACTAAAACCAAATCCAAGTTCAGATGTGGTACAAGAAGAGATTTCCGCCCAAGAAACACCCAGGAAAACCATATTACAAGCTGCAACTCAACCGTAGCGTGAATCCATTAACGCAAAAGAACTGGGCGATTTTTTCCCAGGAGAGAAGCTCTCAACTTTTGCTTTAGGTATGTGCTACCCCTTTTCTGATATATGGACTGTTATTCATCAGAGTGGCTGTGGACTTAGCAAAATTTTCTAAATTTCGGGCGAGACTGTTCAATAAACTGGGTTTTACTATTTTACCCACGGTAGTTATTACCATATTTGGAAAACGGCTTTCCGCCCACAATCCATTAAATGCGACCTCGAAACCCCAAATTATACCAAACGTCCACTAACACAAATCCGTTTATACCCATTCTGAAAACCTAAATCGCTACTGCAATTTTACTCTTCATCTTCAAGCTTTATCTCTCTAAAACTTCCAACTCCCAAACCCTCAATATCTCACAAATTTCTTAATCTCTGCACTACAATGAAGTTCATCAACATCACAGATCTTTCTGAGGTCGATGCTAAAACTCTAGTGAGCAACATAGTCACAGGGATGAAGGTAGACATGTCTTCTCTGCCATTGTTGGCTGAAAACAAGAAGATCATGAAAGCTGTCATTGAGGGAATGCATGACTCTCAACTAACGAAGATTGTTGCTCATCCCTACGAGCACTTCAGCAACATTGATGTGGCCGAATTTTATCTCAACGCCTTCATCTCCGACAACACTATCCACTCTCAGGTTCAGGGCAAGAACCTGAAGATCGATGCTGACGCTCTTAACGAGTTCTTCAACATCAAGCTTGATTCTCAGGACGTAGACACTCCAAATCTCATTGATCTTGAAGATGTGAATGTCTCAGTGGAAACATTTGTGCACACCTACTGCCGGGAGGATGCAACCGGGGTAGACAAGCTTTACATGAAGAAGAATGTCCTGAAGAAGGACTTTGAGAGGCTCATGAGCATCATGCATAGATGCCTATGGTGCAAAACTGGGTCAACTGACCAGATGAACAATGCCAACTCCAAGGCCATCTATGCTGTTCACAGGGGTATGAACATCAACTGGGGAAAGGTACTGGTCCAGTCCATCTCCGAGTCTGTTGCTAAGAAAGACAAGAAGACTGGTCTATTCTCAACCAAGATGGGCCATGGACTTCTGATTTCCAGACTGATATCCAATGTCAACATAGCGCTCCGAGAAGCTACCGAGGTCAATCACATGAAGACAATCTTCCTCACTGCATCTCCCAAAATGCATGTGGCCGTTGCTGCTGAGCTAAAGAAGGTGAGCAAACTTGAGCAGAACAGAGAGAAACAGGTTGAAAAACCTAAAGCTGCACCCAAGAAAGTCATCCATGTACCTGAGACTGACTCTGACCAGCCCAAGAAGAAGAAGAAGCATCAGAAGAAGTCTGAGACCACTCCGCAGGGAAAGGCATCAGAAGCGGATGCATCAGAACCAGAAGCTTCGGAGATGGCTCTCAACATAACCCCTATCAAAAAACCGCGACAGAAGAGGAGGAGAAGAGCTGTCATTCAGAGTGATTCTGATAGCTCCAATTCTCCTTTCAAAGTGGCAAAGAAAAAGAAGAAGGTCACCTCACCCCCCAAGGAATCAGAACCTCAGGGGGAACCAGCTTCAGTGTTGATTAACAAACTACAGATCTCTGATACTCAGGGGGAACCTGCATCAGAGGACCAGCCATCCTCTGTATCAGACTTACCAATTACCCTCTCTTCACCAGGTCACCTAGCTGCCTCTACTCGAGCTCTTGAGATGGATCACATCTCAGCCCTAGAAAGACAATTTCAAAGGGTACTCACTTGGAGGAAGTGGATAATGGGACCCCTGCAGCAGATCCTTGCTCAAGCTGCTGCTTATGAATCTGAGGAAGTTGAAGTCCTCAAATGGGCAGGTACTGATGATGTATCCTTATGCTTTGACCTTCAATTCTTACAATCTGTTCTTGAGAAGAAGAAGGCAAGCTACAAAGGCAAGGAGAAGCTGACTGCTACCTCATCCGAAGAACATGTCAAAGCCTTGTCAGAACACGAGGTTCCTATCTTTGAAGAGTGGCTGATGGAAAAGAAAAGGAGGGAGTCTCTGATCAAAATGAAACCTATTCCAGGTGCAGAGGGAGAGCCATCAACTGCCAATGACCTAGCTCTGGCAATGCAGGACCTTATCAGAGAATGGAGAGACTCTCAATTTGAAGAAACAGTTTTAGAAGTAATACCAGAATCCCCTATTCCTCTAATTACCTTGCAACCCACTCCATCTCCCCCACACTCTCCTCCTACATCTCCATCCCCTAAACCCACAACACCTAACTACACTCCACCAGAGAGCCCTCAACCTCCTTCACACTCACCAACTCCCTCACCTAAACCTCAGAAATCCCCTACCCCTTCACCTAAGAAAACACCACAACCCTCACCGTGTAAGCACTTTACCCCCCTCAGAAACCGTTCACCCTCACCTCCTCCATCCCCACAACATCAAACCCCTCAAACACAATCCTCACCCCATCAGATCTCCCCTCTTCAGAAATCCACTCCTCAGAACTCTCCACCAGCACCTCCACAGCAATCATCTACTCCTTCCAAGATGCCAGTACAAACTCTTGCCACAGGTCCTGCCCCATTCCAACATTTCATGGCTGATATAAAAGAGGTTGGGCACCAAATAGCCAAAGGCATATATGGACAAGATTCTGGATGCTGAATATGAAACTGATACGCATCTCACCAGTCAGTGAACATCTCACCAAAGGCATCAATATGCTACTGAAGCACGTGGGCATCATTGCCACAGCCTTTGAGGTCCACAAGGATAAGACTGCAGAGAATCTGAGCAACATTGCTAAGGAGGTGGATGGAATATCTGTTGTTCTATTTCATCACACTAAGGTCCTAGAAGAGCAAGACAAAGCCATCAAGGGAATCTCTGACTCAGTTGATGATCTCCAATGGTCCTCTGATAAAGCTCGTCAGGAGTTTCAAGATGTTGAAGGACTGTGCAAGGATACTAAAGAACTCACCGTTAAACTGATCAATAGTGGAAAGGACAGAGATCACAAGTTGACTCTCCTTGAAGCTACTACAAAAGATATTCAGTCTGCTGTAGATAAACAGAAGGAGATTATTGAAGGTCTGGCCTCTGTAACCCAGACTCTGCCAAGTGCCCTTGAAGTTATGAAGGAAAATCAGGCCACCGAATTCTCAAAGATTGAACTCCTACTTGGTGATCTTGCTGATGCCAAAAAGGGGGAAGAAATCAGAGAACCTGCTAGAACGATCAGAGCTGCAGAAGGATCAAGCGCCAGAGCTCATCCTATCTCTGATACCCCTGATCCTACCATTTACTTTGAGAGAGCCAGACAAAAGCAAATTGCTGCTGGTATTCAGAGACCAACCCCCCCAAAATCAAAGAAAGGGAAGAAGACAGCCTCCACCTTCACTTTGGCCCAATGGCTCAACAGTGACTTGGCTAAACCTGATGCTGCTCAATTCAGAGAAATGAAGAAGCATATGACCCCTATACAACAAGAAATCTCATTCTGGATAATGATGGTCTGATAATCATAAATCATGGTGGCTCTATGCAAGAAGCAGAAGACTGGTGGCGAATGAAAGTGATCCCTGGCAATGACATCTCTGAAGCCATCAGAAACTATCTTGATTGCAAGCTTGAACCTGCTTGGTCAGAATATCAGAATCCCAGGAACCTTGCTACAATCAGAGCCAGGGTAAATGCTGATCTAAAAGAAATAGAAGCAAAGGAAGCTCAACTAGAAGAGGAAGATATCTAAACTCTATCCTCTTGTTGCTTTAAATATCTTTTATTAATAAGATAACCAGCTTGCCTCTATTTTGCATGGCAATTTCAAATTCTTCTACTTGCACTCTGATTATTTCTGCTCTGATACCTTTACTTTATTTGATTGTTTGTATCTTACTCTTACTATTTTCCTATGCCAAGTGCCCACCAAGATTTTAAATGAAAGTTTATTCTTAACTTATTTTCCTTCATGTTGAAAGGCACTTCTCTGGAAATAGTTTAAGGGTTTTGGCATCATCAAAAAGGGGGAAATTGTAAGGAATAAATGTAATTAGATTTTGATGATGCTAGGCTATTTAGATTAGAATTTTAAAGTACCCCCAATTAGATTTTATGTATTAGAATTTTCAGTTGTAAATATTAGTGTAGTCGACGATCAGAGTTGCTCTCTTATGGATCTGATCAGAGCTGCTCTATGAGAACTGCTTTCAGAGTTGCTCTTGGGAAGTCATGGGAGTTGCTCATCAGAGAAGCATAAGAATTGCTCTTCAGAGACTCATCAGAAGTCAACATCAGAGAATCATCAGAGTTCGAAGTAAAGCTTCATCAGAACTCAGCATCTGAAATGCATCAGAGCAGCTCAACATGAAAGCATCAGAGTTCCGATACCAGAGCTCGACTTGGAACTTCATCAGAACTACTCATCAGAAAGCCATCAGAAGACTCCGATCAGAATCAGACTAACACTTAGAAGAATTTCAAGGCTACTTCCAACGGCTGGGAAATTCATCAACGGCTAGAAGATATTCCGTCCAAGGAAAGTATTTAATGCCCATTAAATGAGCCTGATACGCTTTGGATTGATTGCAAATGATTGACCGAGAAATCTGGAAGATATATTATAAAAATAGAAAGCTTCCAAATTAGTGGGTCAAGTCAACAGTACGCGCATTCAATGCAGTTGTCTCCTCCTCCAACGGGCAGACAACCCCAGTATATAAGCTACGCACTGAAGAAACAGGAAGAACAACTTTGCTACAACTTTTGCACATTAGACTTCAAGCTCTCTTGAGATTAAAACTCTACAATCATCAACAAGACAAGCTTACGTTGGGAAGATTCAATTACTCTTATCCTCCAAACCCAACACACAGCAAAGTTCATCCTATTCTTCAACCTTTAAGTACTTCAACTACATATCCTTTGTAACGAAACAAGTTGGAGAAAACTCTGTTTTCAGAACATCTTCTGCAAAGAAGGGCGTCCAAGTAACTGCAGTAGTGAAGTGGTGATACTTCCGGGAAGCTGAGTGAAAGGACTAGTCATCAGGAAGCAGGACTGCATCCCGGGTGACAACTAGACTTGAAGAAGGCGTGGAGAACTTCTTAAGTGCTAGGGACTAAGGCGTTGTAATTGATCTTTACAAGCTTAGTGGAACAGTGGACTAGAGGAACGCGTTGTTCCTTGAACCACTATAAAAACTCCGGTGTCATTTACTTTACTGCATTTAATTTCTGCACTTAGGATCTTAACTGTTTAACTCTAAGACTTGGAATCTGTGTTCAGCAGATCTTGTTTTCAGAGTTATCAGAAAGGCATTTGCCTTTGTATTTTTGAGGCTACCCGGAACTCTTATCCGCTGCAAGACCAGTTCTGATCATCAGAACTCGACCCTCTCTGAAAAGTCAACTCTGACTTTGAGAAAAGTTGAAAAACTTAAATCAGTCTATTCACCCCCCCCCCCTCTAGACTGATTACCAACTCAAACGGGACCAACACTCCTCATGAGGGCGCCGAGGGGTTGATGTGTGAGCACTTGGACCGGATGAGCTTGAAAGTAGTGGCCAAGTTTTTTGACGGTCCACACGATGGCTAGCACTGTCTTCTCGACGGGAGAATACCTGAGTTCGGCCTCCCGGAGGGTTTTGCTGACGTAGAAGATGGCATGTTGGATGCCGTCGTCCTCTCGGATCAGTACTGAGATGATGGCCGCAGGGCTAACGCCGAGGTATAAGTATAAAGTCTCCCCCACCTTTGGTTTGGAGAGCACTGGGGGAGAAGAGAGGTACTTCTTAAGTTCGTCGAAGGCCTCTTGACATTCAGATGTCCATTGGAAACCCGCTGTCTTCCTCATGATTTGGAAGAAGGGGAGGGCCCTCTCGGCTGACTTGGAGAGGAAACGGTTGAGGGCTGCCAGGCGGCCCGTCAACCGTTGAACTTCTTTGACGCTGGGTGGAGGCTCCATGTTGACGATGGCCTGAATTTTCTCGGGGTTGGCCTCAATACCCCTTCGGCTTACCATGTAGCCTAAGAACTTTCCTCCCTGGACACCGAAGGTACATTTCTTAGGATTCAGCTGGAGATTGAATTATTGCTTGATGGCGAAGATTTCCCGGAGGTCGTCGGCGTGAGTGCTTGCCTTCTTGCTTTTGACGATCATGTCGTCAACGTAAGCCTCCATGGTGCGTCCTAGGACAGCTTGAAAGACCCTAGCCACCATGCGGGTGTAGGTGGCGCCTGAGTTCTTGAGGCCGAAGGCCATCACAAGATAACAGAAGATGCCTTCGGGTGTCATGAAGGCAGTTTTTTCAGCGTCTTCCTCATGCATGTAGATTTGATGATATCCGCGGAATGCGTCGAGGAATGACATGATCTCGCATCCCGCGGTCTCATCTACCAGTTGATCAATGTTCGGCAGAGGGAAGGGGTCCATAGGGCATGCCTTATTCAGATCTGTGTAGTCCACGCACATGCGGAAGGTAGGGGGCTTTTGTGCGAGGACTACGTTTGCCAACCAAGAAGGGTATTTCACCTCCCTGATGTGTTTGATAGAGAGGAGCATGGCCACCTCCTTCTTCACAAACTCCCTTCTCTCGGCCGAGAGGGGTCTTCTCCGCTGTTGCACTGGTTTGGCCGAAGGGTCCACCGCCAGGCGGTGGGTAATAACCCTTCGGTCAATTCCTGGCATATCCTCCGGCCCCCATGCAAAAACAATGGAGTAGGCGCGGAGGGCTTTGGTGATGCCAGTCTTCAGGTCTTCGGGGAGCTTGGCTCCAATCTTCAGGACTCTCTCCGGCTTGGCCGGATTGAGTATCAAATCTTCTGTCTCCTCGGCAGGCTCAGCCCTTGGCCTGCCTTCTTCTTCTTCCAGGGCCTTGGTGGTGATGGTGTCAACCCGAAATTCAGTTTTACTAACCTTCTTGGTAAGTTGAAGGTAGCAGGCCCTGGAGAGCTTCTGATTCCCCCTTGAGTAGCCGATGCCGGTGGGTGTGGGGAATTTGAGGCAGAGATGCCTCATGGAGATGACAGCCTCCAAATCTTCAAGGGCAGGCCGACCGAGGATGATGTTATGTGCGCAGTCGAGGTTGACGACGACGAATTCCACCTCGAGCTTGGCTCTATGGGATCCGTCGCCGAATTCAACCATGAGGGTGATGACGCCGTCGGCGTCTATACTGTCCCCCGTAAATCCGGAGAGGGGGGTGTTGATATGCCGAAGGGACCCCCTGTCGAGTCCCAACTCTTGAAAAGTGCTGAGGTACATGACGTTGACAGAACTCCCCGTGTCAACGTAAGTGCGGAGGATGATGGCGTCATTGATCTCAGTGCGGATGACGAGAGCATCCCTATGAGGCAGGGAGCCCGAGGGGAGGTCCGCATCCGTGAAGAAGATGGGATCCGCCCTCGGCCTTTTAGTTGGGGGCATGTGATTAACTTCCCCTATGTAAAGGGACTGTGCCCATTTCTTCCTTTGGCTTGTTGAATCGCCTCCGGTGTTACCGCCGTTGATCATATGAATATGGCGCTTGTATTGTTGGTGGGAGCCTCCTTCCTCTTCATCGAGGCCCCCAATTTCACGCTTCTTCCCCTGTGGGTTTCCCAAGGGGATGGTGTTGGGGTTCACCCATTTGTTTGCCTTCAGCGGAGGCCCTTGATGATGAGGGGGACCCTGTGGAGGTGGGCCCCTGATAAATTGAGACAAGTGGCCCGCCTGTATCAGCCTCTCAATGGCGGTTTTCAACTGATGGCAGTCGTCGGTTTTGTGTCCGTGGTGGCGGTGAAAGCGGCAATAGGGCTCATCAGGGCCGATGGCATAAATCTCGAGGGGTGTACGGGAGTCTCGCTCCACGAGCCCCCGCTCTTTTGCGTGATCCAGAATGACGCTGACGGGATGCGTCAGGGGAGTGCGTGGGTGCTCAAGGAGGACGGGTTGCGCCCATGCCTTCGGATTGTTCTTGTAACCGCCTCCGGGTCTGGCTTGGCCACCTCGGGGGCGATCGTTGTACTGTGCCTCTCGGTTGGCCGGAGGGGGAGGCCCTCCGGGCCGATTCCTGCCTTCATTTTTCTGGGAAGGATCTGTGTTGCGGCGATCCTTCTCGATTTCCTCCGCCTTGGCATAGCGGTCCCCCCCGCTGAAGGGCTTTTGTATAATCGCGGGGGGGATCAGTGATGAGGCTCCGGGAGAAGTTACCGTTGCGGAGGACGGTGTGGAAGAGGGCCATCAGTGTCCTATCATCGGCGCCCTCGACTTCAAGGGAGGCTTGCCTCCAGTGTTCCAGGAAACTCCGAAGGGTTTCCTCCTTCTGTTGTCTCACATTCAGAAGGTGGGAGAAGTGTTTCTTTGAGCGGTGCCTCCCGGCAAACTATGTGAGGAAGCGATGGGCTAGTTCTTGCCAAGAATCGATGCTGCCTTCGGGCAACCGGTTGAACCACTCATACGCTGGTCCCTCCAAGGTGGAAAGGAACCAACGGCATAGGTATTCATCCGAGGCCCCCATCATCATCATGCTATTTTGATAGCGGCTATAATGTTCTTGGGGATCCGTCTTCCCCTCATACGGCTTGATAGGTTGCCCCCGGTATTTATGCGGGATCTTGGCCGTCAGCACCCTTGGGGTGAATGGCGTCCTGGTGCGGAGCTGGATGAGGGGCTCGCCTGAGCCCTCGGCGAGCTTACGCTTCATTTCTTCCACTTGTGCCCGGAGGTCAACGTACTCCGGATCTGGCCTTGCTGTGGAAGCCGTCGGGGGTGCCTGATGATTCTCCTCAAGCTGACGGAGGAGGGCTTCGATGATTTCGTCCTTGGGGTCCTTCGGGGCAACCCCTTGGGAGTTGGCCCGGAAGGATTGTGCCTGATCAATTTGGTGCCTGGCATCATCGGCATGGAGGAGGGCTTTGCCTTTGCTCCGGGGTGGAGGCATGCCCTCGGCTCCCGAAGCGGAGGCTCCGCTCTCCTGGGGCCTGTTGAATTCCTGCCTGCCGAGGCGGTCTTGGACCCCTCGGCGCTCGGGAACTCCCCCCAACCTCTCAAGCGCAGAGGTTCGGGGTTTCTCCTTCATCATGGGGCGCTTATCCCTGGATTGGGCCTCCTGGGAGGCGGTATCCTGCGCTATGACCCCCTCGGCATTGCCAATCCCCGGGGAAGGATTGTTGAACAATGGAGGGAGTAGTGGCAGTTGGATGACATTCCCTCCTGCGTAGGGCTGAAGGGGTGCTTGAGAGACGAGGGCTCCGGAATTGAGAGCCATGTTTTGGACAAAGGCCGCAAAGGCAGCCTGAAGATCGATGGCCGGGGCCGGAGGGGGAACTTGGTTCTCACTCCGATCCCTCTTTCGATTATCAAGGCCAATGCGGGCATCAGGGGCGTTCTTCTGTAGCTGCTGACGGAGGTCAGCGGTAGCCTGTTCCAATTCGAGGATGACACCACCCTCGGGTACTAAGAGCCTGTTGGAGGCCTCAGCCCCGTTAGTTTCGCCGGGGGCTACGTGGTTCTCCTCGAGGGTTTTGGATTGGGCACGAGTTGTTCTTCCCATTTTTGGTAGGTGTTTTGAGTTTGGTAGGGGGGGAGGGTTTCTTACTTGATTGTTCTGACCTCTCAACGAGAGCACCAAATGATGGACAATCTACCCGGGGGGTATCTTATCCGAGGGGTTATTGCGGGAATAACTAGAGAGAAGTCAGAGTAAATAGGAGGAGAGAGAGTCGATTTTATTAAATGAACTCAGCGTGTCTTACAAGGAGAATAAGGGCTGCTATTTATAGCAGCAATAAATGCGATTAGAGTACACGTGTCAGTAATCCGACGGCCGAGGGGTCACATCAGCCGGGTGGCACCGGCAGTGGTATGTTCACCGCATTGAATGCGGTTGGCGGATGTGACGTGGTATTAAATGCGGTGGTTGGCTGTCTCCAAAAGGAATCTTCGATGACTTAGCATGTTCGGCCGAAGGCTCTTGTGTAGCCGAGGGCTCCATGTGGCCAAGGACCCCTGTGTAGTCGAAGGCCTTGTGTGACCGAAGGCTTGGTTCAACCGAAGGCTCCTCCGATGCCGAGGGCTTGATAGTGCCGAAGGCTCATGTTTTTCGCCGTTTTCTCCCAGTAGCTTCGTACGCCAGAGAAGGCTATCCTGTGAGTTTTGGAGCCTTCGGCCAAGGAGGCCGAAGGCACCCCAGTGTGTATTCCGGGCTACTTTGAGGCTTGGGCCGTTGTATTTGGGCCTGAGTTGTTTCCTGGGCTCAATGGACTTGTGTAGGAGAAGTAGGAGTCTATGGGCCGGGGGTTCCTGGGCCATATACTCCATCAACCGGTTTGCCGGAAAACACCTTCTCGGAAGGTTCTGACGTTTATACCACTTTTGGTTGTGAAACCTTGTTAGGAATTTTACCAAGGTATTCTAGACTTCTCAAGGAATCTAGGAGTGGCTGGAAAGTCGCCGTAGCCGCCGGAGTTTTCGCCGGAAAATTCAAAAGTCGCCGGAGTTCAAACAAAGAAGATAAAAGCTTGCTAGCGTCATTTCAAGGTGAGTGGACGACTACGTGTCTTGTAACTCTTGAGTCAAACGTGGGATTACCTAAATAAAATCATAATCATGATTTGAGGAATGATTAAATGTATTAAAATGCATGATTAGTCATGGTGAACATGATTAATGAAAAATAGATTAATTTATTAATTAATCATGAGTATATTTTTCTTAAATGAATAAGAAGGTATACTTGGACTATGTATGAGACTAACTAGAGTAATCTAGTGAATGAATACATGAAAATATATGTGAACTTGTGATTATCCATATTAAATATGGATTATGGAAGTATTATATGATTAATGAAAACTAGATTGATTTATTAATTAATCATGAGTATATATTTCTTAAATGTATAAGAAGATATATTTGGACTATGCATGTGACTAACTAGAGTAATCTAGTAAATGTAATATATAAAAAGATATGTGACATTGTGATTAGCCATATTAATTATGGTTTATGGAAATATGACATAATTAATGATTAATTAATTAATGGTATGAATAAAAGGTTTTAAGAGAGGATCATGAGTCATGCTAAGGGATTAGGCATGAGATCACTCAAAAGAGGCAGAATGATATTACATTGAATGATCAAATGCATCTAAGAATGTATTGTGACAAGATTACTTATTAATAGTATTAATAAGTATACTTAATATGCTTTGATTTGGACAGAAAATGATTATAAATTATGGGTGATGATTTGGACGTCCAAAATGATATTTTTGGACTAAGAATGACTTTTTGCATAAGCGTATAAAATTTCGTGGAAATCGGACCCCGTTTGGATGGTCAAATGGGCGTTGACCAAAATGTTGACCGGTTATAGGCAAAACCGGCGCCGGTTATGGTTCGGTTTACTAAGAAAAATCAGTAAACCGGCGCCGGTTATGGGTAAAACCGGCGCCGGTTATGTCTCGGCTTTCAGGACTGATTTTTGCTAAAAACCCAAATCGGACCCGGTTCGACGTGGGATTAATTCTGGCCAACCTATATATGAATATTTTGCATGGAATCGCATGAAATATGATGTTTAAAATGATAAGGCTTGGAATACGGTTTAAACGCTAAGACTTGGACTAGTCGTTAGTAAAGAAATTATAGACCACGACCAGGCAAGGTACGTGGTAGATTATACATGGTGGGTGAATACCCGGGACCAAGTAAGGTTATATAATACTCTGTAGGACCAGGAGGAGTCCTCTACACTCAAACGTTAACAAGGGCCTGTGTAGTCCTTGAGGTGTGGTATCCTCCAGCAAATTACACATAGGTAACAAGGGCAAGTGCAGTCCTTGAGGTGTGGTATCCTCCATCAAATTGCATATAGGTAACAAGGGCCCGTGTAGTCCTTGAGGTGTGGTATCCTCCAGCAAATTACACATAGGTAACAAGGGCAAGTGCAGTCCTTGAGGTGTGGTATCCTCCATCAAATTGCATATAGGTAACAAGGGCCCGTGTAGTCCTTGAGGTGTGGTATCCTCCAGCAAATTACACATAGGTAACAAGGGCAAGTGCAGTCCTTGAGGTGTGGTATCCTCCATCAAATTGCATATAGGTAAAAAGGGCCCGTGTAGTCCTTGAGGTGTGTTAACCTCCATCAATTTACACATAGGATGAGGGTGTATGCGTACTCCTCAAGGCGGGATTAACCCGGAAATGAGAACTATGATAGTAAGGACGGATAGTCCTCGAGGTTGGTGAACCTCAAGGTAATGATTTTAAGTGATTAAACGTGCTTGATCGGGAACGAGTTCCCGATAGGATATTTTCCTTGGTCTAGGAATTGATTTAAACCATGTCCGTGATATGGGAGTCCGAAGGGCCCCACATTAATTATATTTTGATATCGGGTGAGTTAGCCTGCGGGTGACCCCACTCGAGGGTAAGACATGGGAAGGGTGAATTTAATGAGGTTGTTACGCCTAAATGATTTGAAAGACAAATGGGCCCACGGGCCAGATATTTTACTCATATGTATATATGTATACATTTTGTTTTGAAAAGGGGTAGCTAAGAGTTATGCCCATATTGTACTATCACCCTATTTTGAGGGTCTCACGTGAGAAACGTTAGTTACATTACATACAGTTTGCCCTCACCAGTACTTTTCTGTAGTACTGATCCCTCGGGGGAACCACCCTTTCAGGTTGAAGCTAGAGCTTACTTCCTGCACCCGTTGCTCGGGAGATCGATGGAGAGAAGACGTGGTTCGTGCTTCCTCCGGTTCTATTTCTAAATAATTAAATAATGCTCATGGAACTATTTTGACTTATAAATTAATGGAGCCTGCGAGCTCTTGTTTTACCCTTGTGTGGGTTCTTATTAAACACCTATATTCCGCTATGTGTTTGATTGTATGTTGATGTTGTTATGTATGTTTACTAATCAGTTTTGGCATATGTATCTATCGGACGTCTTGTGCAATTCGGTAAGGATGAACTGCGGTTATTCTTATTGGGTTGTACGACGGTTGTCCACGTGGCACAGACGCGGTCTGGGGCATGACACTCTTTCCTTTATGGAATGCCTAAAATAGCCTCAGTTCGCAGCAACTTCAACAAGGTTGGATTCAAAGGTTCATTCTCTATCGGAATTATGGCCCCAAAACACCTTCTCCTTCGGTTAGATAAGGAGGAGGATTTTCTGAGATGCTGGCTATGGCAGACTTGGTCCTTTGATGGGTTGATTATGAGAATCACCAAATGGACTCCTACATTTAAACCAGGTATTGAATCCCCTTTTACCCCTACTTGGGTAAGTTTTCCGGGCTTACCTATTCACCTATATGATAGGCGAGCCATTATGTCTATTGCTAATCTTATTGGTAAGCCTCTGCTTATCGACAAGGATACAACAACTCTGGCCAGACCGACTCATGCAAGACTTTGTCTAGAACTGGATGTAACTTCCGAAAGGATTCATCAAATTTGGATCCAAAACGGTTCAACGGGATTCAAGCAGGACGTCTTCTATGAAGACCTTTCCCCATACTGCCTATCTTGTTTCCGACTTGGGCATGGTACCTGCAATAAGGGAAAGCAAACTGCAACCTCCTCCTCCTCCCCTCCCCTCACCGTCGTGCCCCTTAAACCAGGGCCGGTGCCACCGGAAACTACCCAAAATCTGAGGCCAAACCCTGTCCCCCATGCCCTCAACCGGGAAGGACCCAACCTGAATGCGCCTCAGACTGTGTCCCTTTGTCCTCTTCCTATAATTCACCCAACGCCTACTGTAACCTTATCCTCACAGATGGGTAGTCTCTCAAACCCAATCCTTGAACCCGTAAGCCTAAACAATAAGATTCTTATCCCATCCGAAAGGCCAATCACTCTCTCCCAAATTCACACTGAACCTAATCCCATACCCACCTTCCAATCTACCCAGGTTTCTTCTCCAATCGCCCAGTCTCCGATCACTGAAACCAACCCCATTCCCTCCGAAATTGCTAACTCCACCTTACAAACTACTCAAGCTACACTCACACTATCTACGACCACTGATACCAACCCAAATCCCTTTGACGTTGAAATTCCTCGGTCCCCTACTTCTAAGCCACGCCCCTTGGACGACATGCCCTACAAGGAAAGAACCCCAACCCTGGTTACAGTCGAGGAAGGCCACTGTTCGGATGGGGACAATGGGGTGATAAAAGGCTCTGGTTGGAAGGCAGACTCAGTCTCTCTAACTAATAAATTGGATAAAGTTGCAAACAATGAATTATTCAAGGACTCCCTTATCCAAACCACTGCTAAGAAACTCACCAAATTGGTTTACAACAGAGCTACATCTCCTGTTCACACCAGATCCCAGACGTCAAAGGAAGCCAAGGGGCTTCGTCCCTCTGTCTTATGATAATTCTTAATTGGAATGTATGTGTTCTACTCTCCTCCACTAGTAGACTACAAAACATGTTACAACAGTGGAACGTGTCTCTTTTCTCGGTTATTGAACCGATGGTCCTATATGATAAAGCAGATTATTACAAAAATCAGTTTGGTTTTACAAAGGTTTTTGCAACGGTTGATAACAAAATTTGGTTATTCTGGAAAGACAGCCATTTCACGGTTCAGTCAGTCACAGAGGGTAATCAAGTCCTCCATGCAAACATCATAGACAATGCCACAGGAACTGTTTTTTGTTTTACCACCGTTTATGGTAAACACACCAGAAATGCAAGACTAATGCTCTGGGATGAACTAAAGGTCTAGAACAACTCTAACAATCTCCCTTGGGTCATAGGAGGGGATTTCAATGTGATGGCCTCTCTTAGCGACTTCATTGGTAAATCCATTCCTAAAGTTCCTGATATTATTGATTTTAAGGACTGTATTGATGAATGTGAACTAAGAGACATCCCATTTACCGGGACAAAATATACATGGACGGGTGTGCGCTCAACAGGCAGACTATGGCGGAGACTAGATCGTTTCCTTGGAAATGATCTTTTCATTAACCTCTTTGACTCGGTTATTGAAAACCATCTTCCTAGAGTATCATCAGACCACACACCAATCATTTTATCATGCACTAAATCTACTGGTTTGGGTCCTAAATCGTTTAGATTTCAGGAGATGTGGATTTCGCACCACTCCTTCCATGAAACTGTTTCCTCCACCTGGAAAGCATCCCCGCCAGGGACAGGAATGCGCGACTTCTATGACAAACTACAAGCTACGAAGAGGGCATTAAAAAATTGGAACAAGGCGACGTTTGGGGACATTTTTAAAGAGGTCCGTAAGGCTGAAATTGCGGCTGAAAGGGCCGAGGAATCGTACATTCACTCTCCCTCGGACTCCACTAGGTCTGAATGGTCGCAAACACAAGTGGAGCTCCTACTTAGACTCAAGCAGGAGGAAACTTTTTGGAAACAACGTGCCAAGATCAAATGGTTGGGCGAGGGTGAGGCTAACACAAAGTTTTTTCATAACTTTGTACGACAAAAACGTTGGGGCCAGCGAATACAGGCTATAGAGGACAGTCAAGGAAATCTATTGCAAGACACGGTCGACATTGCGAGAGCTGCTGTAGAACACTTTCAAACCCTATACACTGCCCAACCAGGGAGCGACCAAGCACATTTCCTGGGCCTTCTACCCAAGGTAATCACTGCAGCAGACAACTCCTACCTCACCTCTATCCCTCAGCCACAGGAGATACATGACACGATTTGGTCACTAGACCAGGACAGCTATCCCGGTCCGGACGGGTTCAACGGGAAATTCTTTCGGGCTTGCTGGGAAATTATTAAGGAGGACCTCTACACGGCCGTCCAGGAATTCTTTCAGGGGAAACCTATGCCTCAAGCATTAAACTCCTCACTAATAACCCTTATCCCAAAAAAAACAAAATCCCAAACTGTTCAGTCACTACAGACCCATTAGCCTCACAAATTTCCTAAACAAAGTGTGTACAAAATTTTTGGCTAATAGGCTGAAACCCCTCTTACCAAAATTTATCTCCAAAGAGCAAATCGGATTTATGGAGGGTGAAAACATTCATCACCACATTCTGCTAGCCAAAGAAGTACTCCACCACCTCAACCACAAGGTTAGGGCAGGGAATGTCGCTATCAAGCTGGATCTGGCCCAAGCGTTTGATCGCGTATCTTGGTCTTTTTTGGAGGGCACATTATCCAAATTGGGGTTCGATGAGAGGTTCATCCAGCTCATCTCTACCAACCTGGCCTCCAATTGTATCTCTATTCTTATTAATGGTCAGCCCTGTGGTTTCTTTAAGCCACAAAGGGGAGTTAAACAGGGAGACCCCCTCTCCCCTTACCTATTCATCATTACAATAGAAAGCTTTACACGGAGGCTTCATCAGTTGTTAGAAAAACATGCGATTAGACCCTATCTAATAGGAGGATACCCCAGCCCAGTTGCGCAGTTGGGGTACGCAGACGACCTACTCCTCTTCTTGAATGGTGCAGCCGGTTCCATCAAAACTCTCCTTGACTACCTGCACCGGTTCTCCAAAGCCTCAGGCCAGTTGGTGAACTTGGGAAAATGTAACATTGTGGTTAGTAAAAACACCTCACTGGATAAAAAGAGAGAACTCCAGAAAATGTCAAAAATGAAGGTCACAAACCTGCCCATCACCTATCTGGGGGTGGTTCTTCATCAAGGAATAACCAGGCCAATCCACTGTGTCAAAATCATCGAAACATTCGAATCGAAACTACAAACCTGGCAGAAGAAGCAGATAAATCGGAGTGGACGGCTAATTCTGATCAAACACGTTTTAAATTATATCCCAATGCACCACTTGGCAATCACCAAATTCCCTGCTAAGGTCATTCAGATACTAAACCGTATCATGTCAAATTTCTTTTGGGGGACCAATGGGACAAAGAAAAGATATCATTGGAAAAAATGGGATCATATTTGCAGGCCGGGGGAGGAAGGAGGTCTAAACATCAGATCACTCATAGACATACAACATGCTCAACATCTCAAGTTGTGGTGGCAATTTAAAGAACAAAACTCTGTCTGGGCTGTTTACATGCAGAACAGATATGCTAGAAATATACCCATGTGCCATAAAGTTTATGACTCTCTCACTTGGAAACTACTTTGTAACATTGACCAAAAGCACCATGAACTGATTCATACCAATGAAACCTCACCTTTTTGGACCCTAGAAAAAGATGGAAATTTCTCTCTGACCAGTGCATACAACATTTCCCGTAACCCTCAGCCTATTTTATTTAGCCACACTCACATTTGGACCAACAAACTACCCCTTAAACTGAAAATATTCCTCTGGAAAGTTCTAAACCAAATCCTCCCCTACCCAGAAACCCTATATCGTTTCCAAGTCAGTTTGGCCACTAGATGCCCTTTCTGTTGCAAACATCAAAAAAGCCTAAACCACTGCTTGTTTAATTGTTCCCTAATCAGACCCATCTGGGACTATTTTTCTTCCATTTTGCAGGTAAGGAAAACAGAACATGAAGGACTCAGGCAGACACTCTTCCTTTGGTGGCTAGGGGGAAAGAATAACAGAATCAAGGACCATATAAAGCAGGCAATGCCAGGAATTATTATATGGCATATTTGGAAAGCATTCAATTCATGTGTGTGGGACGGTAAACAACTCTACTAAAATCACACAATTTTAGCAATCAAAGAGTACACCAGGTCTTGGGTATGATAGAGTATTAATCTAGAGAGAAGTGAGAGCTAGAGAGAGAAAGTGAGTAATTATATTTCTCAACCCCCTATAACTAGCCCCAAGGGGTCTATTTATAGGTAAAAATGTGGATTTGGGCTCCTAGCCATGGGCTTAGGAGGCCCATTACAATAAGCATGCCTTCTTTGGGCGAAATAGGGCCACTAATGGGCTGTGTACAATACTTAGTATTTTTTTTTTTTTTTTTTTTTTTTTTTTTTTTTTTTTTTTTTTAACAAAGTACTCCGTATTTAATAATGAGTCAAAATTTGAAACATCGACTTTTAGAGTCAAATAGGTAACACATAAAATGTAATCCAGTAGAATCAGACTCAAACTCAGAGAAAACAAGCACAAAACAAAGAGGACACGTTTAACACCACTAAGTAAATCTCTTATTGGTCTCCCGGCATAGTCTTGATGATGTCAGAATCACCTGGATCAACGATGCTAAGGCACGACACACGGAAATACTTTCCACAGGCTGTCCCAAGATCAACATTGTTTCCATTGTAATGATGAACCCCAACCTTAGCAAGCATAGCATAGTACTCAATCTCAGACTTCCTTAGAGGTGGGCAATTGTTGGATATCAATACAAGCTTTCCTTTGGAGTTCCTAAGGGTCTTGAGAACGGTTTTGTACCCAAGTGTAAACTTACCGCTCTTCATGACCAAAGCTAACCTGTTGTTTATGCTCTCATGGGTCTTCTTCGTCTTCTTCCCCGCGGTCACCATTGTCGATATGCAGAGATGCTAAGAATCGGCCGCTTGGAGGTCGGGGTTTGCTGAAGCTAGTAGCTTTGAGAATAATCGTCCACAGCCTGTGAATATTTTAGCTCTCTGGCTTCGTTTACCAGCAGCCTCCTCGCCACTGAAAGCGGATACCGCGGCCGTGACCTGTATATATGCCGGAATATCGACCGGAGACGAGGGTGTTAATCTTCCGGTTCCTTGCAGACACGGAACTGCTGAAGTGTGTACAATACTTAGTAAATAAAGTAGAGAGATGCATTCTGCAAGGGCAAAATCTGGCCGATGCGGTGCCTTTTGCCGATGCGGTCTCATGGCCGATGCGGTCCATGGGCCGATACGGCCCTCCGGGAGTCCAGGCGTGCTTCCTGGGCCGGTTCGGTTTCTGGCCGATGCGGACCCACTGGCCGAAGGGGGCCACGTGGGTGTTCTTCTGGTCATCGTTGACTTGAGTATGTGGGCCATGGGGTCCAGGCCCATATACTCTATCAGGAGTCCCCCACTCTCTGAGCTGAGGCGAAGCCGAAGCGAAAGGGAGTACTTGTTCCTTTCTGGCTGGCCGTTGCGTGAGCTCAGGGTGCTTGGTGGCCGAAGAGGTTCTGCTTTGATTTTGGATGAAGCGGCTTCCTTATTTGAAGGAGACGAAGCGCTCTCGGGGATTTGTGGCCTTGATGCGGGCCGATGCGTTCCTTGTGAAAGTGTTTTTGAGGACGAGGCGATGCACTTTTTTTTTTCGTAGATGTGAATTCTGATGAAAAACTGGCCTGTCTCATTATTATCTGTTGGGGCCGAAGAGCTCCCTCACAACTTTTTTTTGGCCGCAGCGATAACGTCGCTTTATGGAGTGGAGATTGATTCTTAGCTTGTCATGCGGCCGAAGTGTTGGTAAGTCGACAACCCTTTTTTCATTTGTGTTTGCTTGTCTTGATAAGCCGGCGCAGTCCCCCAGTGTACGTGGCCGTTGCGCGCTAGTTTTATTTTTTGGGACTCTGTGGCCGATGCGATCCATAGTGCCTTTGAGGTGAATTGTTTGTCTTCTGTTATCGGTGAGCCGTAGCGCACCCTCTTGCTTTTGAGGCCGTTGCGCTCCGTTTTATGTTGTTTCCTTTCCTGTAGCCGATACAGTCCCCCACTCCTTTGGCCGAAGAGTAGTCGAGGCGCAAGGGAGTCATGATGTTCTCGAGCCGATACGGTATCCCATGCGTTAGTCGTGAGTCCAACCCTTAGGCGAACCTGTCCAAGGTAACCCTGTGGGAGAACCCTTGGACGAAGGCCGCGATACCAGGGTCATCGTCGAACGATGTGTGCGTGAGTGGCCGTAGCGGTACTCGTGGTTTTTAGGGTTACCTTGGGGCCGTAGCGTGCTTTGCTGATGCGGCTATTCCTTTGGTAAACCGGGCCGTTGCGAGTTCTCCTTGCTCTTGAGTGAGTGGGCCGATGCCCACCCTAGTTTGGGCTTGTGGGGCCGTAGTGGTGGCCTTAGAGTGGAATGTGAAAAGACGGGCGCTGATTGGTCCTAGGAGAGGCGCCGTTGAGGTGGCCAATTGGAGGTTGCCACGTGTAGTGACCGTTGGAGGGGTTGCCTATAAGTACCCCTTAACCCCGAGGCGGTACTCCATTTGCAACCTTGCTGAGCAACGAAGTGTTGTCCAATTTTTTAGAGAGAGAAACTTCCGGAGCGTTTCTTCAAGTCTTCATCAACCTTTTTCAGATCTTCAAATCTTCCAAGGTCAGTTTCTTCCTTGTTCTTTGTTATTTTCTCATACTTTGCTTCCTGGGGGTAAGATCTAGTGTTTGTAGGAAAATTCATTTAGATCCGAAAAACCGCCCTTAGGAATAGGTTTAGGTGTTATGCCGTTCCCTAACGGCCGTAGCGTTCCCTCCCCTGTTGATTTGACAGCTTCTTTGGACGAGACGGATTGGCCTTTTGACGACGAAGGCACGTCTCCTGGGGTTGACCTTCGGATAGTGGAAGCCTTCGAAATTGAGATGGAGCATACAGCCGACTACCGTACTTCTGTAGACGAAGAATGTATGAGCGACGACGCTGGTGCGCAGAACTCTGGTGAGGACGAAGCGACGTCCAATTCGCCTCTGAGGGGGGATGGGGCCTCTTCATCGGCCAATATTCCCTGCCCCCCTCCGGTATCTTCCGTAGCAGGGGAGGGCCCCTCGGCTCCAGGGACGAAGAAACCGTATCGACGGAAGCAGCGCAAGGGAGTACCGCGGGGGCACTCGCAACTTGACCTTAGCAATTTGTACATTATCCGGCCGGAAGGGACCCTCGGCGAGTACCACGTTGCTCAGTTGTATGTGGGGCCGTATGGACGGGTGCGGGCGCCCAAGCCGACGGATCACGTGTTGAACCCCCCTTTGGGTTATTTTGGGGTATACCCAATGAGTTTTGCGAAGGGTTTGCGGTTCCCCCTCCATCCTTTCATCAAGGAATACCTTGATATGGTGAGTTTACCTCCAGCCTTGTTGACGCCCAACAGCTACTCGCTCATCGTCGGCTTCCTTATCCATTGTGATGAGTTGGGCTTCTCGCCGACGACTGCGCTTTTCACCAACCTGTACCGGATAGGTCGAGGGAGCCATCAGAATTGCGCCGGTTATGCTGCCTTACAGCAAGTTCCCAAGAGGAGGACATTTACAGATCTTCCTTCGTCTATCCATGGCTGGAAGGCGAAGTTTGTTTTTGTTAACCTTGGCCGGGGCGGTTTCTTCCCTTCTGTGGGTCATAGCGGCCTGTTCGAGTTGCATAATCCTCCGTGGAATGCCGAGATCAGTAGGCAAGTGGAAGCTTTTATCAAGGGCGGGCCAAGGAGCATAGCAACGTACATTATGGAGTATAAGATGGCCGCCCTCGGCTTCGTGAGATACTACTGTCCTGGTGATGTGGACGATGGCTTCTGGCCGAAGATGGAGGGGTCTTATGAACAGGCCGACGGTCCCTCACTTGGTGTTCCCGCTGAAGCCGAAGGTTGTCCTTCGTCTTTTACCTTTCTCGTAGTATGTTTGCTTGCTGTTTTACTGATGTCCCTTTGTTTTGTGCAGGTTTTGTCATGGATCGAATGTCCTTCATGGCCCGGGCTGCAAAGAAAGCCGATGCGGAGCTGAAGGCCGCTCAGGCTGCTGAGAAAGCAAAAGCATCTGCTGGCGGTTCTCAAGGAGGTGCTGAGGCCGTCAAGAAGCCTGTTGCCAAGAAGAAGAATAAGAGGACTGCCGACGAAGGCCAGAAGACTCTGGCCGAAGCCGGCCTGAACGTGGTGCAGGCCCCGAAGAAGACAAAGAAGGTCCCTGTTGGTGATGAGGCCGGTGCTCCCTCCGCCCAAATTGCTGAGGCTGCTATCCAGCCAAGACCCTTCCCCTGGTGGATCTGGATGAGGGGCCCTCTTCGGCCATGGTCGCCACGGCCTCCCGCGTGGCTCCTTCTTCGGCAGCTGCTGCCCGCCTAGAGGAGGCCCTTGCCAAGGGAACGTACGAAGTGACCGTGCGCTACCCGGTGAAGGGCGGTCTCTTTAATGAGACTGTGAGTGGCGACGACGTGCTTGTTCAGGCTATGCGTTGACTTGAGTATGTGGGCCATGGGGTCCAGGCCCATATACTCTATCAGGGTATATGCAAATTCACACAGAAAGGGATTTGAATTCGACCCAGAATTACATACAGATGAATTAATCCCATATGTCAAACACCAAAGACACACATCCAAAATCAACATCAAATGGCAGCCAAACGATTCTAAGCAATTTACCTTAAACACGAACGCTTCATTTACAGGTAGTAAGGCTGGTGGGGGAGGAATCCTTCGTGATACCGATGGAAATCTTGTCCTAGCAGTTTCCTTCCCCCTGTCAGTCCGAAATCCCCTGCAGGCTGAAATCTCCTCCTTATGCACCTCCATACAAATAATCGCAGAGGAAGGATACAAAAACTTTGAGACACAAACTGATTTTGAAACATGTGTCAAAATGCTAAAAGGTTCGGTTACAATACCTGGTTATCTTAGACAAGATCTTGACACCATATTTCGTCTCAAACGGGCCTATAGCCTCACGGCTGCTCACTGTCCTCGAGAAGGAAACTTTGTCGCTCACTACCTGGCCCAAACAGGTCTCCGTTCGCCGAAACCCCAGCCGATTTTCTTCACAATCTCCGATCTTCCCCCAAAGGCGAAGAAGGCGTATGTAAAGGATAGGAACAACGCTACATACTTCAGAGACGCCGGATAATTCCCGATGTTAAAGAAGGAACACACAACCTCTCTAGAAGCGTCTTCTCCCTACCGAGCAGATATTCCCTTGGCATACTATGTTTGGATCGGCTGGGACACCAGTTATTTTGGATCGGTAGCTTGAGCCACAACGATCTGGGACTAGCCCTTCACAGTTTTTATTCCCATTTAGTTTCCTTTCAAAAAAAAAATAGAGATACATATACACATGGCCTAACACTCTAGAAGGGAACAAATGCATGTTGTCATCATAATATTAAAAATTTCAACGTAACACTCATCCAAACAGCATGCTATACATTTGGCTAGCCCTTGAGAGAAGAAAACAAAAGTAGCGGTAGAGCAACAGGCAAACTCGAATATCACGAGTTAGAAGAAAACAAACGTAAGAATAGAATAGTCAATAATAATTCTTAGTATTAAAAAGGTGCTAGTAGGCATTAGTTCTTGTGAGTCTAGAGAAAAACCACGAACAAAATGACACTAAGGAAAATAAAGAGGAAGAGGGCCGCGAGATAAGATGCTAAGGGAGGAGAAGCAGGGAGAAAAGAGGGGATAAAAGCATAGGAGGAAACTAAGAAGTAAAAATCTTGTCTAAAATTTTGAAGTTTGTGTTCATTCCCTTCTCAACTTAAATCATATGTAGTATTTAATAAGCTCTACAATTTTATCACATTTATATCTTCCTGAAATGCATTGTTTAATAATATTGTCATTTCGTCCTACTATGACACTTAGTTATAGAAAAAATTCCACTTTTGGTCCTGCGAGTTTTGCGCCAATTCCACATTTAGTCCTCGTCTTTCACTTTATCCATTTTTGGTACCTGACTATTATTTTCTTGACCATATATAGTCCTTTTCCGGTAGTAAAAATGCCCGGAGTTGGACCAAAAATGGTCAAAAAACAATAGTCAGGTACCAAAAATGGATAAAGTGAAAGACGGGGACTAAATGTGGAATTGGTGCAAAACTCATAGGACCAAAAGTGGAATTTTTTCCTTAGTTATATTGCCATGTTTTATTTACATTTTGATGTATTATCATTTGAGAGAAATGCTTTAATAATTTCGATTTAAATGATTACCTGTTTTTAAGTGTTCAAGAAATGGATAGTAAATATCATAATGTAGTGCTGATAGTTATTGATTCAGAAGTTAACTATATTATTCTAAGAACTGATAATTTTATTAATTCAATTCTTAAATAGTAAATATACCTATTATTATTAGTTAGAGAAGTTTTATATTACTTGAGATTCATTAATTTGTAGATTTATGACTTATAATTGAAATATGAATCAATACTTTTATTTTACAAATATTTCTTCCTATTGTAAAGAAGTCTGTACGAAGTATTAATCAGTTTTTTTTATTTAACTATAATTAAGTTATGTTATTTATAATAGAAAAAGGAATTAATACATATCTTATTTTCGGAATAACATATAATGAATAACTTTTCAGACTTTACGTATAGAATAGAAATTTCAGATTTATATATATGCCTATTAGGGAAAGTTTCAAACTAAACTATAAACCAATTCAAGGCCACCTATTTACTTTAATTAAACTTCGTACCTTGTTATGATTAAGAAGAAAGCTTTTATAAACCCACACTATATTATAAAATACAGATTTATAATTATGTACAATATGCATTTCGAAACCTATTATTATGGATCTAATTTGTTAAATGATATCATAGTATAAATAATTAATTTCCGTTAAAATAATAATACTAATAATATGAAGTGTTCGTTTTTGTCTAACTAATTAAGTTTGACTTCGAAAGTGATCCAATTGATATTTTCAAATGGCGAATATATGTATACTGTTAAAACCAACTCTTAAAAAGTTACGTTAGTCACAGTTTTACCAGAAAAACTAATTAAATTTTCATAATAAAATTCGTATTCCAAACGGCACACAGTAATGTAAATTGATATTTTAAAACTCAAAACGGTATTTAAAAGGGAAATTTACTAGAATATGACTAAAATTCAAGGAGTTTCTCAATCTATGACCTAACTAGTTTTTAGACTTTTCTATGACCGAAAATCCATAAATAAAAAGCAATCTCGTTTGTATTTATAGGTTCATGACGAAAATACCCTTATTTAAAATATGTGTATTTTGCACTAATTTCGTCCAATTAAAATTGATGCACTATATATTGCTGTTACTGCACGTCTTTAATGCGCTACTTTACTGCACATCCGATAATAATCACTGCACTTCCGTCAAAATTAATTCTCTTCTCCTTTACTTGAGGAACTATTTTAATTTTTAATTTTTTTGTTTTTTAGATTTCATTATTGTATTATTTTACGTATATTGCATTTCTTGATGATATTACTGTTTTGTGTTACTGCAATACTGGTCATAATCACTGCACAACAATTTTTTTTTATGCTTTCATTCACTGCCATGCACAACATATCTATTATCATATATATTCACCGTTCATACTCAACACTTATTGAAATGTTCACTGCCGATGTTTAATGCACATACTAAACATTATCTATTGCGGTGTTCAATATTAATGTTAATGTCCAAAAACCCTAATGCAAACAAATCGAAAATGATGAACGAAATCAGATCTAAATTGATAATTGCCTACTATACTTGATTTTGAAAACAAATTGCACACTACTGTATGGGCATCATCATTGGATGACAACTACCACAAGTCAAACTACTATACTTCAACAAGTATCCCAAATGCGTGCACTGTTTTAGCAAAAATTATACTAATCTAAACAATCAATTGAGAAGTAGGGAACGTGCAAGATATTAGTCCATACTCAATAAGAGAAAAATGAAAATATATGGATTATGGTTGACGTGCAATTATAAATACAACGATGAAAAGTAGTGTGCTCCAGAATGATCGTAGTAGTCTTAGTGCATGGCCACTATCTCTATTTATACAAATTGATTCATCCTATTCTAATGCACAGTCTAACTACCCGACATGTCCGCCTCCTACTTCGTAGGATTATGGAGTTAGTTGTTTGACCCTATCACCTTGCTCCTCCTTTATTTCTATCTGACCTTTACAATTCTTATCCGCATGGTAAGGAAATTGGGCCATAACGGATATTCCTTCACCAAGTCATGGACGGTAATCTAAGTAATTACTTCAATTATTATTTGGCCCAACAATTGCCCCCTTTCGAGAAGTTGAAGCATATGTCAAGCCGTCAAGCATCAACTTGTCGAAATTTGAACAACTTAGACTTGCCATCATTGACTTTCGCACTTATGGATTCGTCATCAGTTTGTCAAGACATGTCGCCAACCACTCACTCGTCTAACGAGACGCTTCTATCGATCCGTCATTTATCTGGCGAGATGCTTTCGTCAACCCGGCAATCTTCAGATAGGACGCTTCCGTCAACTTGTCGCTTTCCTTGCAAGTAATTTTTGATTGAATCCGTCTCTTTGACTGAAGCGACGAAGAACGAAGGCTGGCCTCCTATCCTCTTCCTCCAAATTTGTGCTAATGGATCATAACAAGGCAATGCTGACGAGATGAAACTTCATCCAGGTTGATGTCAAGACTTCAGTTGATAAAGGTAATTTTGTCCCTCATTGGATACATGACGAGTTTGGCTCTGTGAGTGTGACCATAGCCTGCAAAAACTTTAAATAGTGTTACGTTTGTGATTCGTGTTCATGTTGTTTGTACTGTCTCCTTATGTTGGAGCATGTGCTTATGTATTTTTTGTTGTCATATATGTTATGGTTGCACGTGCGTTGTCATATATGTTTTGGTTACTCGTGCGTTGTCATATACGTGTGTAGGTTTTGGCCAAAACGCATTGTATGGGCTCTGTTAGGACTGTGATCCATGATATTCTCATGGGCAGCCTAACCCTTCTCATTTTGATGTTTGAGTAAAACGCTTGGCTGATGTGAGCCTGATTGACGTCTTGTAACCTTTATAGGTCGCTTCTTTAGTTGTCTGAACTTACACTTCAACATATCCCTGCATCCGTCACAAACTATCAAAGTTGGTCGTTGGCTTTGGGCCACTTCAACATATCCTCCGGACGTATGCGGCTTGCCTCAGGGTGGGCCTTCCACGGAATCATGCCGTCGTCCGTCTTCTTCTTTTTGTTCGGGGGGGATGGCCCGCCTCCGGGGCCGAGCCTATCCGCCAACTTCCGGGAGGGGGCTGCAGGCGCGCCGTCCCTCAATCTGATTTCCTCCTCAATGGAGGCATACTTCTGCGCCCGAGCCAGCACTTCGGTGTAGCTGGTGCTGGGGTTCCTCCGAAGGTCCCGGTATAGGTCCCCTGTTACCAAAGCGCTGGTGAACATGTTCACTCCCAGCCGCTCGTCCAGGTCATCCACCTGGAGCACTTCGCCTCTCCATCTGACCAGAAATTTGGCCAAAGGTTCGTCCTTCCCCTGCTTCACACTTGTGAGCGATGTGAAGCTCTTCTTGGGGGTGGTGCTGGCAGCGAACTGTGCCATGAACTGCTGGGACAGCTGTTCGTAGTTGTCAATAGATCCGGGCCTCAGCTGCCCGAACCACTCTTGCGTCGGGCCCCTCAGGGTGCTGAAGAAGAGCCGGCAGATGGCCTCATCGGATGCTCCCAGCATGGAGAGGTTCCCCTGGAAGCTGATCAAATGAGCCTTGGGATCTCCGGTCCCATTGTATACTATTCCCCCGGGGGGTCTGCAGTCCCGCGGGATCTCTGCGTTCATGACCCTCGGAGTAAATGGTGAAGTGAGGGAGAAACGAGGCGTAGCTGGGGTAGCCTCCGCCCGTCTATCCATCTCGGCCATTCGTCGCTCCATTGCCTCTAGCCGGGCCTCCTGTGCGGCCCTTCCGGGGGACACAGGAGGGGCGGCCTCGAGCGCAATGTTCCTTCGCGGGGCAACCGCGTCGGGTTGCCTTCGGGTGATGTGGGCGCCACGCCTTTGGAAACGTCGTCCAATGTTACTGGCGGCGGGGGTAATGGCGGTGCCCTGCTGTCCTGAGGGAACATCCGGCGTGCGCCCCCGATGATCGTCCTGCCAACCATAACGAGGGGTGCTGACGCTGGTGTGCCCCCCAGCCCCGTGGGAGGATGGATTTTGGCCCAGCCTCAAGTGGATGGGTGTCCGACGCCCGGCAGACTCTGCTGTCGCATCCAGGGACTGCATGTGGTGGATGGGTGATATGGGAGTCCAGATGGTGTTAGCTGAATACACCTCTTCTTCCGCCTCCTGCTCGTCCGCCATTCGGCGCATTGTCTCCGCCAACTCCCTCATGAGTCAGGGGTCGCGTCTAGCCTCGTGGGGAATGAGATTGGTGAGGCCACCCTCACCCCCCGCGGTTCCCAGCGTCTCGGAGCGTTCCGTGGTTTGTCCGCGGTTGCTTCGCCCACGGGATAGCTGCTCGGAGAGGTCGCGTTGTCCGTTGTTCCTTGTCATCTTGCTTGGTGTGGGTAGATTTAGTAGCTGTTTGGGAGAGTTTTGGAAACTTTTAGTTCAGTTTCCCACAGACGGCGCCAGTGTTGAGGTTTATTCCTTCAACCCCCGGGTCCAACACGTAAGCCCAAGGATTTCGAGTGGAGTGAGTGTGAGTAAACTAGCCCAACTAGCAAGTAATAAGGATCAAGGAACAATAAGGTAGCAAGTAAGTGGTTAGGTATTATTATCTCTTAATAACTCCCTAATACAATACTATTTGCTAAGGCTCCGTCGGCCGTTCGTCTTACAAGGCAGTAGAAATGCTGCGAGTAAGAATACTATAGCTAGAGTGTTAAGAATAGAAAGTTGCCAACCCTTTACAATGAAATAAATGCTTCTATTTATACCCACCAATGGGCAGGTGGCCACACTGACGTGGAAGCCTGTGGTCCGCTGGTCTCTCAACCACCAAATCTTCAGCATTAAATGCACTTCCCGCCAGAATCTAGGTTTCCCGCCTAATTAGTGGGGACGTTCGCCCGCCAGGGGAGTGAGCTGGATTGCTCTAGGTGGCCTCCAAGGGGTATCGGCCGTTCGTCCCCTGGCCCTTTGTGGATTCTAGCCATGTCGGCTGGACTGCCTCCAATGACTATGGGCTTGCTCTGGCGACGCTCGTCGCCATTCAGGTGGCCCGTGGTCCTGCACAGACGTTCGTCGAGATGGCTGTCGAGCCTGAAGCCCATCTGAAGATGTTCGTCCATCCTGGAGGAGATGGGCTTTCCAAGCTATCTCAGTGATCTATCTGGACGTACGTCCGGAAGAAAGGGTAAATGGGCCGGTCCTCAGCCTGGGCCATTAACCCGACAGTTCCTTTGCTAGCTTGTTGATTGTTTTGAAATTCAGGTGACTTTGCTTCTTGTGCCAATCCCATCTAAGATTTGAATCTCTTTTGGCTATCAGACAAATTCCTTCCTTTGCAGTCTTCCAGTCAACAACATAGATGTTCCTTTTTCTTTTTGCTGTTAGAATCACTTCTTTTGTTGTCTCATGCTTTACAGAACATATGTTCTTAGAAAATTCAACCGTGTAGCCTTTGTCACAAAACTGACTAGCACTCAGTAAGTTGAACTTCAGACCTTTCACATATTTCATCACCAATGATTATTTGGTTCTTCAAAAGCTTTCCTTTTCCTTTTGTTTGACCTTCTTTATCTTGTCCACCAAAGGTGACTTTAGGTCCATTGAATTTTTGGAACTCTGTTAGGCAACTTCTGTCACCTGTCATGTGTCTGGAGCATCCACTATCAATAAACCATTCTTGTTCTCAGATAGCTTCAGCACACAGTTCCTATAATATCAAAAGGAAGATTTAGGTACCCAAGCAATGTTGGGTCCTAGGGGATCATGCATTCTGGGCATCCGGTATTACTTTGGTCTCATCAAAGGAATCCTTGGTTTGTGGTACCCATTGTCCACTTGGTAGTCGTAGTAAACAGCAGTGTGATTCACTTTGTGCATATGCTTGTGAGGTTCATGCTTTCTGTTTACATACTTCGCTTTCTTGGTAGGAAAGAAGTCTCATATACTATCAAGACCAGAGCGGCGGTTAGACTTGGGCTTTTGAGGTTGACCAGACAACCTCTTCTGCCTATGAGTAACTTTCTCTTGATATTTGCCCTTCTGGTGATCGTTTCTAGCAAAGTTATCATGAGACTGTATGTTGTAGTTTTGACTTTGATTTTTATTTTTCTGAAATCCTCTTCTGTTGTTAAGATTTATGTCTTGTTCATTATTTTTCAAAACTTGTTTAGGTTGAACCTTTTTCTTTTGGCTTTCTGGGTTAACTTTTTCATGATAGACCTTTGTACCAGATACAGTTGCATGGCAAATGGGGGTAGAAGTCTGTGGCATTATGACTCTATCTGCCTTAGCAAATTGGGTGCTAGGCTTTGCAGAAGGCTCACCGGACTCCGTTGAACCAAAACCAAGACCATTACCAAGGGTAAGTCTTTGATCAATTACAATAGCTTCCATAGTAGCTTGCGCTTTCTGGTAGTTCTTGTATTTGACTTCAGGAGACTGAATCTATCTTATTCTATCAAGAAGAGAAACATTTTCAACTTCAAGTTTATCTCTTTCCTCAATTAAGAGATTGACTTTTACTTCAGTCTCTTTTCTTAAGTTAGAGATTTCAACTTTTAGCTTACTGTTTTCTTCTGTGACAAAAGAATAAGTGGTCTGGATGGTTTTAAACTCTTCCCAAAATGCTAATCTTGAATCAGCATTAAAAGTTGTGCCTACCGAAGAAAACTAGATCTAGAAAAGGGGGATACCTCGTCATCTGATTGAGCCATGAGGCATAGATCTTCGGTTTCTGTATCAAGGCAACATAAGGTCTCATCTGATTCGGAGTCAAAACTAGATTCTGTCTCAGAGAGTGGATCCTTCTCCGGTTGCTCAGTTATGAGTGCCTTCCTTCTTCTGACACTATAATCAATCTTCTTATCTCCCTCTTGTCCTTGTCTCTTGGACACCAATTGATGAGGGAAGTTTGCTTTGAAGTGACCGGACTGTCTGCAGTTGTAACATAAGAGTTCTCCACTGCTATCAGAAGACTTGGTCTTCTGGAAGGGTCTTCTGGTTGAAGATGGACTTCTACCATCTTTAGGTTTTTTCATGAACTTCTTAAATTTCCTTGCAAAAAGAGCCATATATTCGTCAGTGAAAAGAACAGAAGGGTCAAAGTCATTTACCTTAGATGTACTAGTTGTGAGAGCTGTAGTAGATCTCTCTTCTGGTTCATCTTCTTTCTATTCCTTCATCTCAAACTCATAAGACTTGAGATCTGAGATGAGATTTTATGTGTTATAGGTTCTGACGTATTTGCTATCTCTCATGGCTATAACCTTCATTGTCCATGGTGGGGGTAGTCCTCTTAGCACCTTGAGGTTGACTTTCTTGGTAGTGAGTTCTTTCCCAAGTTCAGAGATTTCTGCTGTGAGAGTTAGCAGACGTGCATACATCACAAAAATGCACTCGTTTGGTAGAAGCTTGAAGTCATCAAACTTCTTCATGGCTATCATTAGCTTGTTGTCTTTTTCCTGCTCATCACTAGCTGCTATGCAGATGAGAGTATCCTATATTTGCTTTGCGGTGGTGCACTTCTTAATTCTGTTGAAGTACCGGTCATCAATTGCTTTGTACAGAATGTCCTTGGCAATGTTGTCAAGGTTGTATTCTCTTCTTTCTTTAGTTGACCATTCTGATTTGGCTTTGGTTATCATTTGTGACTTAGTTTCATCAGCAGCATGGGCAGGATTCACCTTTTTGAACTCAGTGATTGGGCCATTTTCAAGAACTCCCACATCTCATCATGCATAGCACAAACATGTGCCTTCATGCGAATCCTCCAGTCATTAAACTTATTATATGAGAACATAAGATTCTTGGAAAGTGTATTATCCATAATAAATAAAGATAAGGATAAGAAGGCTAAAACAAGTGGATCTTTGTTCAGAGAGTAACCTAAGAGATTACAAGAACAAGAAGGCTCTCATGCCACCTGTTGGTCCCGGTTACACACGAAACAGTCTAGAGGGGGTGGGGGTGAATAGACTATTCAGGTTTTTGAGTTTTTGCGCGTCTAAGTAAAAGACACACAGAGAGGGTCAAGTTCTTAACAGAACTGACCAGCATCAGAATAGGTCTTCCGGTCAGGTAGCCTCACAAACACACTAAGGCAGTTGCCTTTCTGTTAACTCTTAAGGCAAGATCTGTTGAACACAAAGTCCAAGCCTTTTAGAGATAATTAGTTAGAATCTAAAGCAGGAAATAAGTGTAGTAAGTAAATGACACCAGAGATTTTTATAGCGGTTCAAGGAACAATTTGTTCCTCTAGTCCACTGTTCCACTAAACTTGTAAAGATCAAGTTACAACGCTTAGTCCTAGCACTTCAGAAGCACTCCACGTCTTCTTCAAGTCTAGTTGTCACCCGGGATACTTTTCCTAGCTTCCTGATGATTGGTCTTGTTTCACTGAATTTCTTGAAGTATCCTCACTTCACTACTCCAGTTACTTTGAGACTTCCTTCTTAAACAAGAAGATCTTTGATAGTAAAAAGGTTTTCTCCAACGTGCTTCGTGAAGGATATGTTGATGAAGCTTTCGAAGGTGTTGAAGAACTGAAGGAACTTTCTTTGAGTTGGTTTGAAGGATATGAAAGTATAATCTTCCCAACGTCAAGCTTGATTTCTTGTGGAGGATGTAGAGGATGAAATCTCAAGAAAGATTGATAGCTTGAATTCAAATTGTAAACAGTGTATCATATGTACAGGAGATGCCTTCCCGTTGGAGTGTAGAAAACATCTTCATTAAATGCTTGTACTGTTGATTAGACTGGTTGGTTCCAAAAGTAGACGACTTGCTATTTTGGGGCGTGTTAAATATTATTCGCCTGGATCCTTGGTCAATCATCAATTTTAAATATCTCAACGCGTGAAGCTCATTAAATGAGCATTTAATGCGCGTACTGTAGCTCTTCCGTTGAGAGGCTCCTAGCCGTTAGGGAATTTCTCGTTAGTTTAACAGCTAAGGAAGCTTGGGTTGAGTTCTCCAAGTATAAGCACTTCTGGTGGACCTTTTTTTTTGGAAAAAGATGATTTATTCATAAAATAAAAAGTACAATGCATGAAGGTAAATAAAAGAAAAAAGTACATAATAGAAAAGCAGAGAAAAGTTAAGAGAAAAACTAGACCCAAGGAAAATCTCTGGACTGCGATCTAGTCCTCATACTGTGCCGCCTTTTATTTTTTTGAGATTTCTTGTAGATCTTGAGTTGCGTGTTGAGGTTCTCTGTTGGCAGGCAGTTGTTGGAGGTGACAAATTTTGATTTACGACAAATCATTCTGTTGGATTTGGAGTTCCTGATTTCTTCCTGGTTTGATAAAGGGGGGAGACGATCACTTTTAGATGCATGTCCCAGAAAATTGTTAGAAAAGTAAGAATCATCAGAATGATTAAAATTGTCCGAGGCATCAGAGTAAGCCCGGAGAGGAGGAGGTTGTGGTTGTTTCTCAAAAGAGAGTGATTGTTGCTTCTCTGCATGGGCTCTCTGAACTTCATAGTTAAATATGAGTTTGGAAATGGTGAATTCCTCAGAGTCAGCCGAAGTCTCATGCTCCCAATGCATGGGTTCCTCCTGGTCTAGATAAGATGATTCAACAAAATTAGAAAATAACGCCAAAAAATCATTGATAATGGAATTCTGTGGGCCCATGGGAACTATGATAAAGGTCCCCTTTTCCTTAGCAATCTTCATATAATAACCTGATTTGTTGAGCTCCGAAGAAACCGTGATAGACCCGATTTTTCCGCTTTGCCTATGATTAAAATTCTTTGAGCTTGTAAGATGTTGTATAAAATGGTAGATTTGGGCAGCGAGCTCTGTTTTGAAATTAACCCTTCTTAGCGAGAATTTTTCAATTTCAATAAATTGAATTTCATCGTTTCTCACAGCAAATCTGAAGAGTTTAAATTCAATTTTGATAGAGTCAAAACCCTCCTCACCAAAAAAAAATTGAACTTTTCATGATCCTTGTGATACGCTTGTAATTTCTGTGTGTATGTTTATGTTTTTAGCTAGTTTTGGTTGTTTAATATTTCGGAAATTACACACTTTTGGTGTAATAGTATAGTTTGTTAAATTCTTGTAAATTGTTTAGATTAGATTTATTCTGAGCTCAAACAGGTCCACTATCACTCTAAGGATAGTTGGTGAGCCCCAAAAGTGGAAGGAAGGTGCAAATCACAAGACAAAAGGGGAAAATCCTGATTTTGGTCTATACTCGGTCGAGTATTACCCATACTCGATCGGGTATAAGGTTGAAACTTCAAATCGGACCAGATCCGAAGACAAAGGAACATGCCAGGAAGATTTTGACCACGATTCAGTGTCTATACTCGATCGGGTAGACCGACATACCTGATCGAGTATGCCTTTGAGTTTAAACCCGAAATCGGTCGAGTATGGCTCGAATATCACTTTCTACACATACTCGACCGAGTATGAATATATACTCGATCGAGTACACCTTTGATTTTTAAGCCAAAATCGATCGAGTATAGATCGAATTCGAAGTTCTACACATACTCGATCGAGTATATGTATATACTCGATCGAGTACCCGACCTGCACCTCAAAAAAGCCTATAAATACACCTCCTTTCCTTCACTTTTAGGAACCAATTCCTATTTACTCTTAAGCTCAGTTTAGAATAGCATTTCTCTATATTTCTTTTAGCATGTTTAGTCTCCAAATGAGGAGCTAAACTTCCATTTCTTGGTATTGCTCTTGAAGCTTGTTGATTATTAAAGTTGTGAGTTATTTTCTTAACTTCTTTTCCTTGAATATTAATTCTTCCTTTAAATACTATTTCTATATCAATGTTGGGGAGTGTTACTAAGATGACAATTAGTTAACATCTTGACATTGGTTTTAGTAATAGCTATTCCTTCCTCTATGTTAATATCGGGAGTGTTACTAAGATAACAATTAGTTAACATCTTGATATTTAACTATAGTAGGATTCATTCCCTTTAATATTCTTCCTTGAGTATTAATTAATTCCTATTCATATTTCATATTAATATTTTGAACATTACTTAAAGGATCAACTAGTTTTGTTTCACATATTAATTATTACTAGAAATGATCAACGAACCGATGGTTAATCGTTGATAGTTTCACAAGTAAGTAACTTCGGTTTATTAATGCACGGTCGTGGTTAATAAACTTAAGAGGGATTAATTTTGTTGGTTAAACCGAAACCGTTGTGTTGAGGTTATCAATCTCAATTGATTTCATCAAGGAGTTAAAAGATTAAATGCTACTATCAAGTCGGTATATGGCGTTGTTCTATACTTGACTAATAGTAAGGGTTATTAATGAACGGTGGTTGTTAATAACTATCCTCGATGAATTGGATATACTCCTCGATTGAGTATTCGAGAGGAGATAAGTTATAGATATAACAATGATCGACTAAAATATATCAACAAGTGGAAAGTAGCAATGCCAAGTCACTTTTATCTTTGAATTAAATCCCATATAACTCGTTCATCTTCGTGTTTAATTTAATTAAATCACATCAACAATCAAAACCCCCCTTTACTTACTATTTATATAAAAAGAAAGTTATTCCTTTCCCTGTGGATACGAACTCTACTTCACCTATACTACGTATAAGTGCTAGTATTGAATTTACTTTGAGTGCACTCACGACAAAGTGCACGTCAAATTTGGCGCCGTTGCCGGGGAAAGGCAATTGTTTTTCTTTTTATTTTATCTCATAAAAATCAAAAACAAAATGAAAAATAAAAACAAAAAAATATAAATAAAAATCTTACTTGTCCATTTTCTGAGCTTTCATGAGTATATGGATACCAACATATCATCCCTAGAGAGTCAAATTTCCGACTTGACTTTTCTAATAAAGGAGTTTATTTCATGTTCAAAATCTCAAGATGTCCATACATGCAACATTTGCATGTCACAAAGGCATCTTACGGATTTTTGCCCAGAACTTCAAAAAGAATACTTTGAACAAAGGAATGATGTTGGTTTCCAAGAGAGGTATGATTCATTCTCCAACACATATAACCCATACCCAAGTTCTTATTCCAGCATGTCCACTGAAGACATGATCCGAGCTCTCACTATTAATGTGAAAAATATGCAACAAAATATGTCACAATGCCTGCAACAAATGCCAAGCATTGTGAACCACATGAGCGAGGAGGAGGAAGAAGAGGAGCTTACGGAGAAAGCTCAACCGGAGGTGGAACCTCAAAACTCAACTCAATCACCGGCCATTCCTGAGATCATGCCACCATTTCTTGAGGCTCTAAATGAAACACAAAAGGTGGAGAAGAACAAAGATATCTATGAAATCTTCAGCAATTGTGAGTATCCTTTAGACTTCTCTTTGTTCACAAATAAGCAAGGAATAACGGTGGAGTTACACATACATTTCATACTCCCTCTTATACCACCCGGATCAAAACCCCGTCCATTGACCATGCTTAGTGAAAATCATGGACCCTCACTCTCACAATATGAAGCGATAAAAATCCGGATATTTGATCCCGGAAAGATTGTCAAAATAGAGGGTCGAAAAATAATGTATTTCTATAAGAGTCACCCGGGTGAAAATTTGAAGAAGATGAGTTATCACGATCCAAGCTTGAACGATTGAACACAATGATGGCGTCGTGCCGCGACGTTAAATTAGGCGCTTCTTGGGAGGCAACCCAAGCAAGGTATGTTTTCTTTTCAGTTTATTTCAGTATGTGTGCGTGTGTAAAAAAAAAGTGTATCTGGGGACATACCCGATCGCGTAATCTTCCATACTCGGTCGAGTATGGGTAAAAATAGGGAGAACCCGAGTTCCATACTCGAGCGAAATGGCCAGTATTTTAAACATTGGAGGCATACTCGATCGAGTATCAGTTAATACTCGGTCGAGTATGTCCAGAAAGGCAAATCCAAAAGGAGCCTGTTTCCAGCACTCGATCGAGTATGGACATATACTCGGTCGAGTTTGTCTGGAAAATCAACCTACCAGACCCTGTCTTGAAGGCCCGATCGAGTATTAAGCCATATTCGATCGGGTATTACTGGAAAACTTCATACTCAAACCCTTGTGTTGAGTACCCGATCGGGTACATCTGCGACTTAACCCCAAAACACACCCCAAAACACTTCATCTTCTCCAAACACCCATACCAACCTCGACCCCTTCTCCCCAAAACTCTATTTTTCTACCTTCCCTCTACCATATCTCCATCATTTCTCCACCAAAACACCCACAACCCACCAAAAATCAAAATCACCTTACTCCACAAACAACAAAAGCCGAAATTGGGCACTAGGGACAGTGCTTGAACTAAGTGTGGGGGAGGAGACTCATCATGGGTATGTAATCTTATTTTATACCTTTTACTATGCATGAACTTCTTTAAAAAAAACAAAAAAAAAAAACAAAAAAAAAAAATTGAAGAAAAGAAATGCTAGTTAGGTTGAAAACCCAACAAAATGGGCAATCTAAGCAAAAAAAGGCTTGTAAAAAAATGATGAGTGAGTTGGGAGAATGGAAAATTAAAAGAGATGCTAGGATGAAAACCTGCAAAGGCTCCTAGGCAAAATGAGAGATATGAGAGAAATAATTGTTTTTGCATGCACTCATTTAATCTCTTTGGAGAAAAAGAGGAAGAAGAGAAGAAAAAGAAGAAAAAGAGGCAAGAAGATGGAGCATAGAAGATCATTAAACCCAAGAAAGAATGTTGTTCATTTTTCCCCTTGGTGGTCTTAGTTTCCTTCTTTCTTGAACTTTTGGAAAACTCTTAAACCGTTTGGATATTTCGATTTTACTCGAGGTCGAGTAAAGAACTAAGTGTGGGGGAGTTGATACGCTTGTAATTTCCGTGTGTATGTTTATGTTTTTAGCTAGTTTTGGTTGTTTAATATTTCGGAAATTACACACTTTTGGTGTAATAGTATAGTTTGTTAAATTCTTGTAAATTGTTTAGATTAGATTTATTCTGAGCTCAAACAGGTCCACTATCACTCAAAGGATAGTTGGTGAGCCCCAAAAGTGGAAGGAAGGTGCAAATCACAAGACAAAAGGGGAAAATCCTGATTTTGGTCTATACTCGGTCGAGTATTACCCATACTCGATCGGGTATAAGGTTGAAACTTCAAATCGGACCAGATCCGAAGACAAAGGAACATGCCAGGAAGATTTTGACCACGATTCAGTGTCTATACTCGATCGGGTAGACCGACATACCCGATCGAGTATGCCTTTGAGTTTAAACCCGAAATCGGTCGAGTATGGCTCGAATATCACTTTCTACACATACTCGACCGAGTATGAATATATACTCGATCGAGTACACCTTTGATTTTTAAGCCAAAATCGATCGAGTATAGATCGAATTCGAAGTTCTACACATACTCGATCGAGTATATGTATATACTCGATCGAGTACCCGACCTGCACCTCAAAAAAGCCTATAAATACACCTCCTTTCCTTCACTTTTAGGAACCAATTCCTATTTACTCTTAAGCTCAGTTTAGAATAGCATTTCTCTATATTTCTTTTAGCATGTTTAGTCTCCAAATGAGGAGCTAAACTTCCATTTCTTGGTATTGCTCTTGAAGCTTGTTGATTATTAAAGTTGTGAGTTATTTTCTTAACTTCTTTTCCTTGAATATTAATTCTTCCTTTAAATACTATTTCTATATCAATGTTGGGGAGTGTTACTAAGATGACAATTAGTTAACATCTTGACATTGGTTTTAGTAATAGCTATTCCTTCCTCTATGTTAATATCGGGAGTGTTACTAAGATAACAATTAGTTAACATCTTGATATTTAACTATAGTAGGATTCATTCCCTTTAATATTCTTCCTTGAGTATTAATTAATTCCTATTCATATTTCATATTAATATTTTGAACATTACTTAAAGGATCAACTAGTTTTGTTTCACATATTAATTATTACTAGAAATGATCAACGAACCGATGGTTAATCGTTGATAGTTTCACAAGTAAGTAACTTCGGTTTATTAATGCACGGTCGTGGTTAATAAACTTAAGAGGGATTAATTTTGTTGGTTAAACCGAAACCGTTGTGTTGAGGTTATCAATCTCAATTGATTTCATCAAGGAGTTAAAAGATTAAATGCTACTATCAAGTCGGTATATGGCGTTGTTCTATACTTGACTAATAGTAAGGGTTATTAATGAACGGTGGTTGTTAATAACTATCCTCGATGAATTGGATATACTCCTCGATTGAGTATTCGAGAGGAGATAAGTTATAGATATAACAATGATCGACTAAAATATATCAACAAGTGGAAAGTAGCAATGCCAAGTCACTTTTATCTTTGAATTAAATCCCATATAACTCGTTCATCTTCGTGTTTAATTTAATTAAATCACATCAACAATCAAAACCCCCCTTTACTTACTATTTATATAAAAAGAAAGTTATTCCTTTCCTTGTGGATACGAACTCTACTTCACCTATACTACGTATAAGTGCTAGTATTGAATTTACTTTGAGTGCACTCACGACAAAGTGCACGTCACCTTGCAAGAGTCCTCTAACGTGGCAATAAGAGAAACAGTCAGGTCCGTATGCGCGGTGGTCTCAATTTCCTGGATAGTAATTTGTTTTTTATTATCTTTTGAGGATGAATCGAGGCATCCAGTAGATGTGCTGGCCTTGTCTCCTTGTTTGTTTGATACGCACATCACAATTTCAGCCCATGTGAGGGATTGTACAGTGCCAATCGAGTGAGTCTCCACACCTAACAAGCTTTCAACGTCTGTGGTGGTTGTTGGCCCTTGCGCTGGCGTATAAGGAATCTCCGCTCTGAGAACTGCCGGTCTACAATCTGGATCGTCCACGAAGAACACAGGAGCAGTTGCGTCCAGCAGGCATACTAGAAGACCTGGGGTCTTCTGTTCTGTCGAATATTCTAGTACTTACACTTTGAAAATTCTGAAACAAATTAACGAAAGGGGTACTCTAATATCCTAATTAGTCTAGCATCATCAAAATCTAAATACAATTTATTCCTTACATGTAGTCACATTACGTCCAAAATGACCAAATTATAAATAGAGATATGTGGAACGCACCTGTAATCTTCAATGTACTTTCTTAATGCTTACATTAGCTCAAAGTAGCATGAATTAATTTGTGATAATAAAAGTAAGCATTAGAAAGGTAATGGATATTTTTTATTTATTTTTAATAAACTGATTAGAGATTTCAATCAATACATGATCAAGGCAATGAAATGCTACTGAGGGCACATTAATATAAAATTTAATACGGCTTTAGAAAATTCTACTCAGGACATGAATAAATTGATTTCTCATATAAGATTAAGATCATGAGTATATCAAATATGTATTTAACCAATCCATTACGATTTGAGATAAACTAGATTTTCACCCGTGCGATGCACGAGACATAGATTAAGGATGTTTTTTACTTAGACTGTAAGTTGCTAGTCTGGTCTGGTAAATTTTTTGTCTCTGCGTATTTTATAACTATGAATGTCTGGTCTGGTCAAGTCTGACCTGGTCTGGAAGTGAAAATAGTCCAAATAAAATCATCCTAAGTAGTAGCTATATCATATTATTTGTTAACAGTATAAGTTAATGTGTAAATGAACGTAAAGAGTTTACATGTATGTAATACACACAAAATTATAATTAACGAAAAGATAGTAATGACTCATAATTGGTACAAAATATGTTTTGGAATAAGAAGGAATTAATAAATTTTGATCAACTTTTTTGTTTGAAAATGTAATTACATATACATGGTAATATATACTTTTAATGACATTATTTCAATATAATATACATAAAATATCTAGTTAAATAATATAAATGCAATGCTTTTAAGACTACTATTCAATGTTTCAAAAAAATCTAATATTGAAAAGATTTACAAAAATGATGTTAATTGATAATTTTTTCACATAAATCGGTATATGTTAATCTTTACAAACCTCAACCACATGATTTTTACTTTTCTTAATCTTCACCCAAATCAAAGTACACAACGTTTAATACGATGATTGGGTAAATTCTTTTTGTTGATCAAATTTATGACCTCTAAGAGCCCGTCTGGTGATCATGTTTTTCAATTGGTTTATTATCCAACTTTTTCACCAAATATGCAACTTTTGATTTGGTGTGTTGAATTGTGTAATAAAAAAAAGATTGGAGTTAATTTTCTGGTTGTATTGGCTGAAATTACTGTAAATGATTATTTTTACTATTTTCTCATATAATTTTTTCTTTATTTAATTAATAAAATATATTTAACATATAATTTTTTCATAAATAACCAGAATCCTTCGACCCAATCACTTCAGTCAATACTCATAAATTTTAGTAGAATCAGTCAATGGTCGATTTGAGAATCACTTCCGTTGGGTACATGTATATATATATATATATATATATATATATATATATATATATATATATATATATATATATATATATATATATATATATATATATATATATATATATATATATATATATATATATATATATATATATATATATATATATATATATATATATATATATATATATATATATATATATATTCCGTATTTAGCAAAATCAAAATTTATTTAAACATGTCCAAAATTTTATCGTGAAAGGTAATCAAATGGCTAACTATTCCCTGATGCAAGCCCAATGTGATTAGACATTGAGTCTTCTTTGGACACGTTCTTTAATGAAAAGACACTTATGAAAGGACTTGACTACTCAACTAGACATGGAGCCGAGCCGGGCCTTTTGTGATTGGGGGAAGGCCCGGGATCGGCCCTGGTTGCCACCGGGTCCGGTTCGGGCCGGGCCTCGGGCTGGGTTGTATTTTGTTTTCTTTCCTAACTAGCCCCTGACCTCCCCCCTCACCCCCCACCCCCCCACCCCCCCAAACTCCCCCAAAACATCAAGCCCAACCTAGGGAAGCCCAAAAACACTGAAAAAACAAAAAAACAAAAAAAAAACAGTTTGAGACCCGAATCGGGCCCGGGCCCGGCCGGGTCCCCATTTAAGCAGCCCGAGCCCGCCCCCGCTTAGGCCTTCAAACCGGGTCAAGGACCGGTTTCAGCCCCGAAGCACCAGGTCGGGCTGGGCCTGCACAGTAGCGGGCCAGGCCAGTCCTGCGCAATAGCGGGCCGGGCCGGTCCCGCGCAGTAGCGGGCCGGGCCGGTCCCGCACAGTGGCGGGCCGGGCCGGTCTCGCGCAATAGCGGGCCGGTCCCGCGCAATAGCGGGCCAGGCCGGTCCCGCGCAGTAGCGGGCTGGGCCGGGTGGCCCGAACCGGGTCCATGCCTATACTCAACCCTAACAGAGAAACCCCATGCGACTCTACGATTTCCAACGCCATAACATTTTGTTCGAAGGCTTTTCACTTTACCCGTTTAACATATTTTGACGACCTGCTTTTGACCCGGATTTTTGGGCGGGAAATTGGGCCATTTTTTATTTGCCCATAATATTATAGGGTTAGCCCATAAACGGGATCAACCCTGATCGAGATTAATATTAAATAAGTCAATGGGCCAAAATGGAATCAAGCCCACGATAGGAACCCACAACCAGGCCGAGCTGGATAGCAGACCTCGAGCCTGGGCGGAGTTCTAGTGAGGCTGGTTTACGTGGCAGGCTATCATTCGAGCATAGCTATTTGGCAGCAAGCAGGACTCAACGGGAAAACGTGAACTTAAAGGAGACAATCATTGCACAACGTCCAAGACGTTACAGGGGTTCTATTTGACTGGAATATGTAATTAATAGCATTTATTATATCAGTTTCCTCCTCAAATACTAACTCTTAGAGTCTATAAATACTTCATGTACATTCCCTACCAAGGGATGGGTCGATCGTTCTTCCGGAATAATAATACTGCCTTACGCTGCTATATTTTCATATCTTTTGTAGATTTAGCTCTCGTAGTTGGATTAAACTCCATCACAGTTCAGATTGGGAAGATGATGGTCGGGATTTTGAATGAATTTGTTCAGTAGGTTAAGAAGATAGCATAAACGATGAATCTCCTTCGCATACGCTCTGATACCATGTTAGCATGTGTGAAGTAAAGAGAGAGAAAAGAAATGTCCATTCATTGTTATTCTTCAATCTTGTAGTTAAGATCAGTATTTATACAAGTAACCTCAAAAAGAAATAAGCCTAACTGACTAACAAACTCCAGCTCAACTTAACAAAACTGTTATATTGATAATATATATATCTAATACGTAGTATATATTAACCATGTATTCACAATTCAAGTATATTGTCGTGTAACAAGATTACCAATCAAAATGCATTAGAGCGTGCGCAAGATTATTTAAAACATACATGTATTATCAAACTAAAAGCAAAAATAGGCAACTTCCAACATATGCAACTTCCATTATATGGTAACCTTGTGTTTCTCCTTGCATTGGTACATCTTACCAATGATGCATCACAGCCCCAATCTAGTTTAGGTTCAAAACCGGGACCATGTGCAAGCCTAGTATTTTATATGACAATCTTGTTCGGTTCCAATTCGAACAGCTACTCTGTCCAAGCCTAGTATTTTGTGTATAGTAATGCATCACAACCCGGCCTGTTTGGTTCAAATTCAAACCGGTGCCATCTCCAAGCCTAGTACTTTGGTATGGGTGAAGATGATTTATCGTATTTAAATTATTGAATTCCAAGCTATATACATTATAGTACATGACATTGAATTAACATGGATTTTGACAGATTTGTTGCAAGCCAGCTACCAAGATGTGCCAAATCCCTAGCGTTTCAAGATATATCAGTGGATATAGGTTGTTGTCTCTCCAATCAAGAACAGTGTGTCCTAAAATATGAATACCATAAAAATATAAGGAAATTTCGACAACAAGAACCCTACCTTTTAAAAGTTTTCACAGAATAATTTCACTTTTGTTTCCCATATTCTTTACATGGTTCTCGTCCAGTTGATGACTAGTTCCAATTTTTGTACTATGGAAAATATTAGACAAATAACTTCATCTTTCACCAATCTTCCCAAAACATTCTCATGTATCGCTTTTTTCTCCCTAGAATTGTTCTCTCTTTGTTTTTTCCATCTCAACACGTTTTCCTTTTTTTCATCTTCTCGTTATTTTTATTTATTTTCTCTGATTACGTATCATGCCCTACTCGGTTTTCTTTTTTTTTTCTTTTTTTTTTTCTTTTCTCTCATCTTTTTATTATCCCTTTTTTGTCATATCAAAAGCCATTGTTTTTTCTTCTTTCCTTTTCAACCAATCTTTTTCCCTGGTTTTTGACACGTTAATGATTTGTAATAGTAACTTTTGTTCTAGGTTTCTTCATTTTTTTCTTCTCTTTTCGGCTAATCCCCCTCCTAACTATCCCTTTTCATGTAAAGAGTATATGTCAATATTTTCTTTTGTTATTTTCTTTCTTACTTTTCCTCGATTGTTTTGTTTTCATTTATATTTTATTTATTTCTTCCTGAGATTTTTATCAAAAGAGTTTTCCCCGTATTTGATGGACTTGATAGGTGCACTCACTTTGAAAAATACGACAATGCTGAAAAAGAAAGAAATATTTTCATGATATAATTAAGCTAAGAGGAATAAGAAAGGGGGAAAAGGAAGAATATAGATCGGGGAAAAAAATCTTTTATAAAAAGGGAATTAATTTGAAGAGAATTACATAAAAAAGGAAGTGAAACAGAAGTACAAGGAGAAGAAGAAAGGCAAAAAATCTATCGGGGAGGAAATTTTATAATAAAAATGGAAATATAATGCATAAACATGAAAAGTAATACAAACAAGATGAAAAAAGGGAATCAAAAGTGCCAAGGAATGAAAATAAAGAAAGAAAATTTCTAGGGAGAGAAGGAAAAATTGAGATGGGGTGTAAAGGTGATCTTATTCTGAAATTATTTGTTTAATGTTTTCCAAAAAAAAGCAAAAATGCTGGAATAACAAGTCATCAACCGGTTAGGAACCAAAGAAGATGGAGTGTAAAGGTGATCTTATTATGAAATTATGCTGAGGTGAGATTATTTTGAGAAGACTGGCGAAAGGTGAGATTTTTGTTGTCAGTTTTTCCGAAGTATAATTGACACAAAATATGCAATGAACATTAAGGAAGCCTGCAATGGAAGCAATTAAACGTTAAACATACACTCTAAAAACAGCACTGACATCTCCAATCAAGAATAAAATCGATAAAGATCCTTTTAGAATGTGACTGTGTAAACCCCAAAGATGGAATAAAAAGATTTCATTTAAAATATATAATTGGGGTCAAAGACTTTCTATTGTTCTAATCCTTCATTTTAGGTGTTGATGTAGAAGGCACCAGGGAAATTTCATCTGCCTGCTATGAGAGCTTGTTAAGTGAAGATTCCCTAGGAATTAGAGGTTCCGAGGAGCGAGAAGTATGAGGAATAGTTACCGTCTGTGATTGTTTCTCTCTATACGAAGCCCAAGTAACCAAATAAAGACCAGCAATGATCAGAAGTCCTCCCAGTATGCTGCATTATCAAAACCAATGTTAGATTGGGTGAGTTTATCTTCAATTCTGTTTAGTGAAAAAATAGGTAAATCCAGAACTATATGACAAAAAAGTAACTTAAGATGGAAGAAATACAAGAACAAGTCAAGCCATGGTGCTGTAGAGGTGAGATGCCTACCCAACTTTAGGGAGGTTACACATTGTACTCCGTAAGAGTGAAGGCAAGGGAGAAGGATCAAAACCAGCGAACAAAAAGATCAAACAAACATGGGGTGTAAGCACATGTGTGCGAGTACAAAGCCTTTTCCCAACAAAAGAGCAAAATTCAAGTTTCACTCTGACATTCCATTCATTTAACAAGTAAAAAGAAAGGAGAACTCCCCAAATAGGACCAAAACATGCTCATTTTCCAAAATTAGAACCTAATGTTTAAAATTTAATAAATATAACTTATTATTTGTGATTGGACAAAAATACTCTTATAGGGTTTGGAGCAGTTCCGCCTCCAAAGCGCCAAACCGCCGCCTAACGGTCACTAGTCTCCGCCGCCAGTGGCCGGAAATTTTACGCCGTTCGCCGTCGCCGATCTGCTTCCAGAATGCCTCTACCAGACTGCCGCCACCAACGGACTGACCTGATTGTGCTAGGGAACTAGGGCCAATTAATTGTATAATTTAATTATAGTATGGGTAGAAGTGTAATGTTTAGTCCTCTTTTTTATATTCTTATGTTATTGTTATCTTATATTTATTTATCTTTATTTTAACCATTTTATCTTCCTCTTTTATCCTTTTTTCTTTTCTTTTCTTTTTTTTTTCCCCTTCTTGTTTGTCTTCTTTGTTTGGCACCGATATCATAGGTCGATTCATGTTAGCCGACCTCAAATTCTTTTGGGATTAAGGCTTGGATGTTGTTGTTGTAAGGAAAACAAACATGCAGTCCTCTTTTTGAAAGATCATTATGTTTTAGTCTTATTAGAGCAATTTTCTCTAAAAAGAAAAGGTATAAATGAAGTTAAAATATGTAAGACTACTAAATTTACCTTTACAACAATTAATAATAAAAATAACAGGAAGTAATTAAAACGTTGAAAAGACCAGAAAAAGTATTTGGGATAAGTATAACCTTCCCAAATAAATAGGGCTCCCAAGAAAAATTCTTGAGAGGAATGCTGATGCAGCAGGTTGTAGTGGATTGTAAAGAGCAACTAAAGCAGGGCCAAGAATCTTGTTGCACCATGTCAGAAGTCCATAGTTAAGAGCGGATGCAATTGTTCCCTGACAAAGGAAACAAAGTGAATAGACTACTAGACTGCAATGTCAAAAAATTCACAGCATTTTTCGAAAAGGCATGTATAATTGATAATAAGGAAGGGGAACTTTGTAATTCAACGAGTCTAGAAAGGAATCTGGTGGAAGACAGAATATGATACGTTCTGAACGAAACTATCAGTATTCCGAGCTAAAAGAAGAATCAAAATGGAAGAACAATCATAGAGAAGGTCTATTTGAGTAACAGAAATGAAGGAAGACAGTTACAGGTAGCCAAACTTTTCTTCAGTAGAGATGAATGAAACACAGAATGAATAACACGCCCTTCTGGCAACTTTAACTTGTATGCTACTGGTTTAATTTTGTCAATCACCTCAAATGGTCCATAATATCTAGGACTGAGCTTCTGATTAATCCATTTAGCCAGACTTTTTAACTTGTAGGGTTGGATTTTGAGATATACCCTGCCACCAATATCCAACTGAACTTCTCTTCCCTTTTTGTCAGCTTGTTGTTTCATTCTGTTCTGGGCAAGAGCTAGAGTACTCTTTAACTCTTTAATCATGCTATTTCTTTCAGCTGTCAGTCTGGTTACTTCATCATTAGCAGTCAAAGTAGCATCTCCCCTAATCAACACTGGAGGTTCCTGCCCATAAAGAGCCTTATAGGGAGTGTTTTTCAGTGACACATGATAGTTGGTATTATACCAAAATTCTTCCCAGGGTAACCATTTAGGCCAGCACTTAGGTTTATTGCCTGTCATGCACCTAAGGTAGGTTTCTACACATCTGTTAACCACTTTGGTTTGCCCATCCGTTTGGGGATGATATGCAGTACTGTATTTCAATTTTGTTCCAGCCATCTTGAATAGTTCTGTCCAAAAAGAACTCAGAACACACTGTCCCTATCAGACACAATGGTTTTGGGAAAAGTCCGGAAAACCATGCAATCTAACAACTTCCTGGATGAAGACTTCTGATACAGTGATACTCCTTTAGCATTATAAGGGTGTGCTAATGCTATAAAATGTGCAAATTTCGTCAACCTATCAACCACCACAAAGATAGTGTCTTTTCCAAAAGCTTTAGGAAGTCCCCCGATAAATCCATACTGATGTCAGTCCATATTTGTGAAGGAATAGGTAGAGGTTGGAGTAATCTTGCAGGATTCAATGTTTGATATTTATTTCTCTGGGACACATCACACTGTTGCACATAGTTCCTTATGTCAGCCCTCATTCCAGCCCAAAAGAATAAAGAGGAAATCCTCTTCATGGTCTTAAAATTCCCAGCATGGCCACCTACTGCAGATTCATGGAATTCCTTAACAATGGTTGGTATCCTACTGGACTGCTGAATGGACTGGTGCTATGCTTGATAATTCCAGTTTTAACTTTTAAGTGGGTCTTGAACCACCTTCTCAATCTCATTCTTTGGGAAAACTGTCAAATAGGCCCTCTTACTATATAAAAAAAATCAATTAAGCCCCCCAACTAAAAAAACACTCAATTATGCCCATGAACTTTAAAAAAATAGTCAAATGAACCATTTAGCACGTTGAGGTCCGGTTCTCCGGTCACTCTGCTGACATGGCAACCAATCTCTCAATTTTTAATTCTTTTGTGTTTCTTTTTCTTTTTGTCTATTTTTTCTTCTCTCTTCCCTTCTTTTCTTCCCCAACAGAGGTATTTCAACGATCAGTCATGGAATCCAGATGAAGACGAAGCTGGTCACCAACGATCAGCCAAGTCGCCAACGGTGAAAGAGCCATCACAATACTCCATCCCGTACTAGCACTTTTTTTCGCTATTTAGTTTGCAAAGGGACGAGTCATAGGAGAGGATAATTTTGCAAGTCTGACCAGACCACAGTAAAAGGAAGTCAAGGTCCTGGACTACCTGGAATCGAAAATGGGGTCTGTTGATTGTAGCAGCGCGTTCTTGCAAAGCTTGCACTGAAATACTAAATCCAGACGGTGACGTTGGTGTAGGTCCGGATAATCTTTTTCACTACGCCGTCGGACATTGCTCCGGTCTTTCAATTGTTCCGCCGTCGACAACGGTGGGAAAAGCTGAAAATCTATGCTGCCGACCGCCTTCCTTGCTGGAGTTTCTCACTTGGGAGAAGTAGAAAGAAAATCATGGAGGAAGACGGGTAAAAGAAGAGAACGAAAGGAAAAAGCTTAGAAGAAGAAACCCAAACAAATCAAGAAGACACCCAATTCGTATGACAGGGAAGAAGAACAAAGAAGAAGGATGTGGGGCAGGGGAATAAAGAAGAAGAAAGATGGGGCGGAGGAAAAAAGGGAAGATAGAAGGAATCTAGAATGAAAAAGAAAAAGAAAATTAAAAGAATTAAAAATTCAGACGTGGATCAGCTCAAAAACCGGATAACCGAATGTTAACCGGATAAATCACACATTTGACTATTTTTTAAAAGTTCGGGGGCATAATTGGGTGTTTTTTAGTTGGGGTAATTAATTGACTTTTTTGATATAGTAGCCCCTTTCTTGATTGTAATGGCATGATCACACTCTCTTTTTGGAGGTAAACTGTTAATAGGTTGAAACACCTCCTGAAAGTCTTTCAGTAATTTCTTGAACCATCCTTCTTCCTGTTCATTTTCATCTTGCTTGGTTTAAGGTTTCCCTTGTACCCATTCAGCCCTCAGCAAATAATACCCCTCTCCTTGTTTCTGGATATCTTTGACTATTCTTGTAAAAGAAGTCTCAGATCTACTCAAATTAGGATCTCCTCCCATTTAATTGTTAACTGGCTGAAATTGAATTCAACATTGCCAAGTCCAGAAAGCCATTCCATACCCAAAACAATCTCAATTCCTCCCAAGCCCAATGTAAAAAAATCTTGAACTATGGTAGATTGTTGAACCTTGACTTTTATAGCTTCACATTTTCCATTGTTACTGATTTGGTCTCCATTTCCCATCTCCAATTTATATCCAGGAATCTGCAAAATGGGTATACCAACTTCTTGCAATACTTCTGGGGAAATTGAAATTGTGTGTGGCCCCACAATCAACCAATGCCCCCACATTTTTACTACCCCTGTGGCCCTGTATCCTGCCTGTTACCTTGAAAGTTCTTGGAGTAGTGATGCCAGCTTTACTCAGGACAGATAATTGCATGGTAGGAGTTTCAATCTCTGCTTCATAGACCCCATTTTCCAACTGCAATATCTCCTTTTCCACCTCTTGATCTGAATCTTCAATAACCACAAATTGGAAGTGTTTCATCTTGCAAATGTGGTCCTTGCCCCAATGTTCCCAACATTTAAAGCATAATCCCTTTCTGCTTAGTTCTTGTTACTCCTGCGGAGATAGTCTCTGTCCAGCCCCTAACCCTAATGGCGTGTTTACTATCTCATTTCCCTTCTTCGTCATATGTGGTGTTCCCAGTTACGTACCACCAGTCCACCACCTTTTCTTCCCACCATTGGAACCAACTTAAGGCTTTCTCCTCCATAGCTAAGGTTACTATCTCTACCTTATCTTCTTCTGCTGTACTATTATACATTCTGAACGAATCTATCAGTATTCCAAGCTCAATGAAGAATCAAAATGGAAGAACAATCACAGAAAAGGTTTATTCGAGTAACAGAAATGAAGGCAGACAGTTACAGGTCGTTACAAGAGTTCTAGTCCCACTCCTAACTCCCAAACTAGTTCCAACCTGTCCAACTAATCATAAGGACATCTATTTATAATATCCCACCCGACTCCCAATTACAATAGGTCTCTTATTTAATATTTCCCTTCCCTTTTCTAGTGTAGACTTTATCATAAAAAGTAATGCCATCCTTCACATTAGACTGCTGTTTTCCCAGATCCTTGTCAGAATATTATATCTTCACTTGCTTATTTGAATTGAAAACGAAAAGTAGAATTGAAATAGTACAAGAATTTTCTAAAGAAAGCAAAAGGATGGTAGTGTTAGAGAAGGGCATTTGTATGCACTGGGTGAAAAAATATGGTTTTGTTTGGGCAATTTTGACTTTCGATTTATTACTGTACTTGTTCTTTGGTAATGATGCAGCTAAGGTAGGAGTACTTCCTCATCGGGTTTGGTTAAAGGCTGGAAACGTTGCTGTCTTCTGTTTGGTGTACTAAAAATAAGAAGGGGAAAAAAGTGAATGACATATAAGGAGTAAAGAACCAAATGCATTAAATATCCTAATAATGGAGATTTAATATTGCTAAATCCACAATAAACATTAATCTAAAAAACAATGTACAACACAGAGCACAAGGTTCATCAGTATCGAGGAAAGAATTTCATTTCTTAATTGACGAGGGAGGTCCACAGGGGGCAAGGATCAAGATACATGACTGTTGGAGATGAAAGAGTGTAAGGACGCAACTCAGGGAAGATCAGCAATAAATATATCAAAAGAAGATAAACTTACAGCATAGCACACTGCAATAACTTCAGATTGTGTCAAACTCCAGTCTGTTGACAGGCTTGTTGTAAAAAGTGCTGTGGTAACCATTAATATGGTGCCAAACAGATATGAATATGCTGTCATTGATATGTTCGCGGGATATTTCTTTAAAAGCGGAGCCTGAAACATTTCAAAAGTGGTAAACTATCTCATCTATTCTGCTTGAGAACAATCCTATAAAAAAATGTGCACACGGGTAGAGGATATGAAGTGTTGTCGTGCTATAGCACAACATCCCAAACGAGCTTGGGATCGGCTAACATGAATCGACATATGAAATCGGAACTAAAAAAGATATATTCCCTCCCCAATTTACATGTCTTACTTTCTTTTTTGGGTTGTCCCAAAATATATGTTATATTTCCATTATTGGAAAAGAAATATGTGGTCCATGGCATTTCCCTTCATTATACTCAAATTTCAATCATAGCTTTTACTTTTTCAACCACTTTATTAATAATTGTGCCAAACCAAAACAAGACACATAAAATGGGGTATGATAGTATCATAGTAAAAGATGTTAAAAAAGATAAGACAAGACAAGATAAAAAGAAAGATAAACAAGATAAGATGAAGAAAACATAAATAAGCAAAGCAAACAACTACAAACACAAGCAACATGGTAATCAAAGGACTGAGAATAATGGTTATTCAGATAATTATCAGTTTTGGTAGGTAACCCAAAACTGAACCAATTAATGCATAGTAATTGGCACGTACTATGTATATGCTTGAATATGTATATCGCTTGATTTGGAACTAGACTATATATATACATATATAATATGTATATATATAAATATATAGGGTGTGGTTCCAATGAGAAGGATGCTTAACGTGAGAACACTCACAATTAACCCAATGTGATACACAATAGAACCCGTCTGGTGCACATTTTGACTTTGCTAAAAACAAGTCAATATAAATAATCACGGCGGCATTTTGGTAAATATTATGCCGAACACGAAAATGTGCATTGGGCGAGCCTCATTGTGCATCACATTGGGATAAATGTGGTGTTCTCACGTTAAGCATTGTTCTCATTTGATCCTATATATATATAATTTAAGTGAGAAATGCATCTAATGTGAGAAATGCGAATAAATCTCAGTCATTAGATTTACGATTTGGCATTAAAAATAGCTTAATGTTGCAATAAGATTTAAATTTTACAATGTTGCACTAAAATTGTTTCATATTGCACTAAAATTTGACGATGTTGCATAAAAACAACTTCATGTTCCACTAGACAAATGTAATACGAATTTTTCACAAGTATTTACAAAAATCTCACCGTGCTAGGTTGAATATTTCAATGCAACATGAAGTTATTCTTACTGCAACATAGTCAAATCCAACGGCTAAAATTCATTCTCATTTCCCACATACAGGTTTCTTGTTATTTGAACCTCACCATATATATAGGGTATATATAAGGTCTGCTTCCAATAAAAAGTAGTCTTAAAATACAAAATGTGAACGTCACAACTTTAGCGCATTCGAGTTGCACTATTGCTTTGAGAATTTTTTTGTCGTCTAATTTTGATCACTTACGGTATACTAATGCACGCAGGAAGTCCACTTTTTGCAAAGAAGAATAACATTGATTTATATACAAAAATGTCACCGCGTATTTCATCCACTTTAATGCATTTTTGACATATTTAGAACCATTGGATCCTTAATCCGATGCTCCACATTTATTCCTACTTTTCATGGAAAGGACTATTTGTATTTGATCCTATATACTCCGGTAAATAAATAAATATATATATATATAGAGAGAGAGAGAGAGAGCCGTGATCTCATCCGGTAGTTCGGACCAATACTTCGTCCGGTAATTGAAAAAGTAAGCGGTGGGCCTACTTTTAAAGAGAAAGTGGTTGATGGTGCTTTTACAGTAGCAAGTGGAAAGAGGTTTCCCTATATCCTCCACTTCAATTTATACTCCGTATTGCCTACGCAGTATTTTATTAAATTTCATTTAATAATTTTTCTTTTTGAAAGATTTTATACTTGTTAGTATTCTTCGAAATTGTAATTTCTAGTATATGGTGAAAATCAAATTTCAAAGTTAATGATTTCTTATCTTCCAAAAAAAAAGTTAATGATTTCTTATAATTATAAACATGATTTCCTAATAGTTCAATAAAATTAGTCAATTAGACATGGAAATTTTAAAGAAAAAGAAATTTAAATATCCCAAATTTTGAAGGGGTGTAAGATAAGTACCTCAAACTTGCGATGAAATACGTAGTATATATATCCCAAACTTTATGTAAAAAAAAATGTACCCTATGATTTGTATGTTTGTTTACTAGGGGTGGGAAAACCGAACCGAAACCCTAAAACCGACCCTGGACCCGCCCGAATGATGATCCCGATCCGTTTTTTTTACCGGCCCGAATAGAAAAACCGGACGGAAGCTGAAAATCGAGGCTTATAAACGGGCCAAAGATCTATAACCCGGCCCGGCCCAATAAAAACTCAAAATATTTAGCTTTAATAAAAATCAATATAATATACGAATCTAATTTATAAATAATTCCTGAAATATGATTATAATCACGGTGGATGAAAATGTGACTTAGTAACTTTTAGTGAGTACAAATATATTCAATTTTGCCGTAATGGTCATGAAAATATATACTACGTATATATTAACTATAGTCACACTTTTATCCATAAATTTTATCCATAACAAAATTAAACTTCAATTTTAACAATTTGTTAATGTATAATAATAAAAGTAAAGATTTAATGAAAAAACTCTACTAGCGGACATAATACGTGTTAGGCCATCTCCAACAATCACACAATATTATAAATAAAGTTTCAAATTGAAACAATATAATAACAGAATACAAATGATACTTAAGAAAATAACATAATTAAAATTACAATTACTAACACCATTAAAATTAAAAATAACATTATTAAAATCATACATAATACATACTAATTTAGAAATTAGTAGTCATTCAACCCGTTTCCTGACTAATTAAATATAGGAATGGTAAAAAGTTACTCCCTCCGTCCCGAAATAACTTTCCTGCTTTCCTTTTTTATTTGCCCCCAATAAATTGTCTTGTTTTCTCTTTTGGCAATAATAATTGGCTCATATCAATTCACCTTTTTTACTCAAATCTCAACCACAGCTTTTACCTTTTTAACCACTGTATTAAAACTTGTGCTAAAGCAAAAACAAGACATTTATTTTGGGACGGAGAGATTAGTAAAAAGAATTAAAAAAATCCTTTTTAGTGATAAAAATGGTGTAAACTGTTGAAGATAAAGTATTGTATGATATGATGTTTACACCATATTAGTGCAAAAAATGGTGTAAACTGTTGGAGATGATCTTAGATTGATAGAGTATGACTTTTATATAAATTAATAAAGAATTGATTTATTAAGGAAGAATGATTGGAATCAATTTTATGAGTAAGAATGAAATCAAGTCATTTTTTTATTTATTACACCATACTTCGTAGTTTGTAGTATTTAGCCCTATAAACAAAAAAGTTAGTTTTAATTTAATTTTAGTCACCCACTAAGATGGAATAAGGTGGGTTAGTGGGTCCATTCTTAATAAAATGAATAAATTGGTTAGCCGCACTGTGAATGCTCGTTACTCAATAATTTGTAAGGTTCGGACACTCTTTCCTCCGGTAGTTCAGAGGTGAGCATTTCTGATATATATAAGAATTTGGATCAAATAAAAAAAAAAGTCTTAACGTGTACAATGAGAATTAATCTCAGTCGTTCGATCTGATGCACAATAGCCCCCATCTGATGCACTTTCGAATAGACCTTATTTGATGCACTTTTCGAAAAGTGCATCAAATAAGGTCTATTCGAAAGTGCATCAGATGGGGGCTATTGTGCATCAGATCGACAGTTTGAACGACTGAGATTAATTCTCATTGTACACGTTAAGATGTCTTGATTATCTTCTCATTTGAACTCATCCCTATATATATATATATAGAGAGAGAGAGTAATGATCCTGTCATTCCGGCGGGACGAGATCCGGCAGGTCCGACCAATTGATAAGAACAGAAAAATAAAATCAACGGGGTAAACCGTTGCCTAGATAATCAACGATAAAAATACCGTTGCCCAGAGCCAAAAGGCTAAAACTAATTTTATTCCAAGATGAGCCAGAATGAATCCTAACAAGGGGTTTAAATACACATCTACTAACTCTTAAAGTAGGAAACAAAATCCTAGAGATCCTAATCAACTCAAATTAGGAAACAGAATAATAATGATCCTAATCAACTTCAAATAGGAAAGAAATAATAGAAATCCTAATTAACTCTTAATAGGAAACAAATATTAGAAATCCTAATCAACTCCAAAAGGAAACAAATCAGGAAAAATAAAAAGAATAAATATTACTTAAACAGCCCGCAACCAGCCCACAGAGGTAGGCTCAAGCCCGTCCCGCCTTCGGTAAACCCACGGGGTCTTCTTCCCCTCTTCTTCCAAGCCCAGATTCTACTTCATATCACCCTTCTATTTATACTTATTTATGGGCTAGCCCAAAACCAACTAGTACCTAGCCCAGGACCCTTTAATACACTATCACAATTATTTAATATCACAATTATTTAATATACTTCTATTATTATTAGTATTATTATACTAATGGGTTCCTATCATCCCGACGACGAACGCGAGGAGCAATCTACCGTTGCTGCTGAACCTGAAGTTGGCGCAAATGTAGTTCTTGTTTCTCTTGGACGCCCAGCTTCTGATGCTACTAAAGGTTCTATAGAATTCTTCAACTCGGTTTTGGTAGTTTGCGTGTAACTTCTGAAATTGGTAATAATCTGAATGCTTCACAAGAACCTGGTCAAAATCTTCACCACATTGTTGAGATTCGGCTACAGCCAAAAACAGAGGTTGCAGGAGTGCAAAATATGAGGCTGTTTGGGGGTTGTTTGAACTTATTTCTGCCAGACTATTCGGAAGGCCACAAGGCAGAAAAACGGTCTGATAGCGTTGTTAACTTACAATAATCCTCTGAAGGTAGAAGGTTTCCTGTTATTCTGTTGCGTTGCTCAGATAAGGTCTGGTGGGAGTGAAATTGGATTTGAAGAAGTTTTAATCATACCTAAACTTGATTGGTCATCTGGGCTTACAAAATTGAAAGGCATTGATAAAGTAGAGTCACTAGACCTTAAACTTCTTGGATCATTTGGAGATATTATTACAGTACCAATTGTTTGTGATGTGAAAAGCAGTGAACTCAATTCCTTTTTCATACTGACATTGCATTTCAATGAGAACATTTGCTGGTGTACCAGGAAATCTGAGCAAGAGAACAATCATTATGTCCTCCAGGCCTCCAGGGTGACAACATCCCTCTCCCTGAAGAGAATCTGGTTAAACCGGGTTCTGGACAGCTTTATTCAAAAGGGATGAAGAAGGGTCAAGTAATGAAGATCATGGTCCAGAAACCCAGGATGTACTGGGAAGGAAGAGGCGCCAAGACGAAGATGAATTTGAAGATCAAGGCTGTTTCCTATCACCCACCTTGAGGACAAGGTGGTTGTTTAAGGGGGAGATATGATAGGGGCCTGGACAGCCAATAATAATAATCATAATAGAATTATACTAAGTAGTGTGATATTGTATAAATAAGGGTTTTGGGCTAGTAACTAGTTAGCTTTGGCCCGGCCCATAAGGGTTATTATTATTGGCTGTAGAATAAGGGGTAGGCAGATTTTGGATTTCAAAATTGGGATCTGGGAGAGTGAGGCCTCTCAAAGCGCATTGTTTGTATCTTCTTCGTTTCTGCAATATACCTCAATAATAGTGATCAATTTACTGTTACGAATTTGGAGTTCCTAACAACTTCATCAACAATCTGAAAAACAAGGTTCGTTGCAATCGCAATCAGTTTCTCCCTGTAAGCCAGCTTCACAGCAAACAGAGTTCCTCAGTTTGCTGATTTTGTTATTGTTACTCGCAGAAGTTCTTTGTTTTCTGCCATTGTTACTCGCAGAAGTTCTTCATTAATATACTATTTTACTGTTAATTTGAGGGGGTCCTAACATTAGTAGATTCCACAAAAAGAACAAAAAAAAGAGTGTTGTGTGGCCAAAATGGCTGATAAACCTCATGATAGGTTTTGTGTGTCCGCCAAACTAATTAATGGCATGGAGTTACGTAAAAGCTTTAACCTAAGCATAAAATAAACAACCTACCTGAAATGCTAGGTATGCTGCCATGCAAATGCAGTTTCCTATTAAACACAGCATGCCAAGGCGCCATTTATCAAATCCCAATTCCAGGAAACTAGAGATCAACCACCCAGAAGGTTCGGGCTGACCAATGGCACTTATTTCACTTTGTGCAGTTGTGAACTCTGATCCTCTATATCCAAGAACAGTCTGACCTCTGAACAGTGTCATCACAATGGCACCTGAAACACAGACGAATGTACCAGCAATCTTTGCTTGACCTTCTCTAGTAAGCAGCTTCACTGTTTCTGTACTGCATAAACAACATGTCGGAGTATGTAGAATATATCTGAATAAATGAGGATGCAACAGATAGATGACTAATAAAAAGAGTCACAATTAGTAGTACTGAAAAGGGGAAAATAAAATAACACATGCATAGCCATATTCAGTGGCGGCCAGCAAAGCGACTCAGGGGGGTCGAAACTTAACTAAGTACAGAATAAAAATGGTGGATCATTTTTAAACAATACATGAGTTGAATATTTCATATGTAACTTACATAATAGTAGTTTAAATGAGACTAGTAGAGTTATAGATTTGATATATATGTTATATACGGAGTACATCAAGTAATGAGTGAATTAGACGCTATTTTAAAATTTGAGAATAAAATCAATATTTCGCATCAAATTTTACTCCTCTCATTTTAGATAGTGTTGATTTTTCGGGAGTCATACCTTTTTGCTCTTAATGAGGTACGGGATCCATAATATATCAAATAAAGGGTACTTTAGTGCTCTTTATTCATACAAGCATTGTAATATATCAGTGTATTACAAAAAGCGATGAAATGGCTTCCTGATTATTTGATATAAAAAAAAAGGAAAACAAAAACAAAAACAAAACAAATAAGAAGAAAGGATCAAAGTGAGCAATCCCTCTTTGTTTCTCTAAATTTCTAACATTTGCAAGCATAGTTCATACTTCATAGTACATTCACTGACAAATTAAGATCACTTGTTGAACTCACCCCATCAGCAAAGCCAAAATAAATGTAAAGACTGGTACAGCAGGTTGTATTGCTGCAGCATAAGAAGGAGTTGTATATCCAAGACCAATCATAAACAAAAGTTGGTTTCCAAAAATCCTGTACCAGAAATATTGTGCCAATTAAGGACGTAATCATAAATTGAAAAACAATAATCACTTTTAAACAACTCTGAGCCTTTTTAACTTACCCAGTTAGTCCTAGGATGAAGAATGACATTAGCAGCTGCCTATTTAAAGGAGGTCTCAACCTTCTGTAAACAAAGAAAAATCCATGCAAGTTTTCCTCTGATCATCATAATAAATTCTAATAATAAGATATTAAATCAAAGCAGACCATCTGAGCACATCAAACAGGCGAAACGTAGAAGTTTGCACAAACCACTGTCCACAGTCATCATAAGTAAACAATTTTACAAATCATGCCCAAAACATGATTTTGATATCATCTCTACATTTTTCTGGATTCAACAATATGTTGCATTCAACGACAACACATATCGTAGTTGGAACTAAAGTCCAACTTATTCAATACAAGGAAATAAAAAGCAGTTCACGAAAAAAGTTACTAGGAAGGAATAAATTTACAGGCTATTGGTTTCATAACAGCAGCTTAAAACCCCGCATCAACAGGACTGACCATCCAAAACAGCAGAAATTAAGAAACATCCGGCACATCATACTGCCACAAATACTGTTCTTTGCATTGAAATGATTTCAAGATCTGTTCAACCTTACAGATGTTAATCAGGCCTCATGTTTTTTTCAGTATTCAATACAGCTGTGACGAGGAGGTTGAAGAGATTTTGAAGTTCACTGATATAGTCATTTTATGATTTCCTCTAATTGAAATGTACCCGGATTGTCTGCTAATGTTCGCTTTTCCTAGTAATTTGCTTTTGTGAAGAGCAAAGGGTTAGATATGTATGAATAATAGGTCTAGTGGATTGATCTTGCATTACTAATGCTTGCGACGTCAAAACTTCGATATGCCCATTACACAGCTTTATTGCTTACATGTTTATGACTTACATATAGCAATCATCATCATTTCCTCAAATAAAATAAAATAAAAAAAGAAGCTTTTTTGTCTAACCGTTCGCGGAAGTAGGCTACAGGTACGAGAATGGAAAGGGCTATGACATCGCGGTATACGCAGAAGACGAGCTCATTAACCCCAACATTGAGAGCGACTTTGGTTATCACATGATATCCTCCATAGAAGACCTGAATAATCGCCATTGCAGCATGAGCTTTCCATGCTTCGCCACCAGTGGCGCCTCCGTTACTCCCGACAGCTGACATCCTTCCCATTCAGTCCACCCTCCTCGCTATATAATTCGGGGAATCAGTAAGTGTCTGCCCGGTGATTGATGGCGCGATGGGACTTGGGCGGGTAGGTGAGTGGGGGTGGGTGAGTGCATGACAGGAAGCTATCAAGCTAACAAGCCAATCCCAACTGTACACAAAATACAAATCCGGAGTACCAGGCTACGCGCACCGTCAAATCGTCAATAAACTAGTCATTTAAAACACTTTGGGTGAGATGGCTTAACCGTGTTTATCTTAGGGGGCCTCGGCGTGGAGGATCGCTCCACACACCCGGGACTCCCTACTCATGAAAAAGTTGACCCGGATTAGAGATAACATCTTGGCCCGTTTCGCCTCTCCCATGGAGGCTATTGCTTATTTGAATTCTTTGTGCATGAATGGTAATTGTCATCATCTAAGATCTATGACCTTCTTTGGGTTCATGGCACTATTAGGACTTGGAGGAGTTTTATTTATAAAGTCTATATCCCACCAAAGTTCTCGTTTATTACTTGGCTTGCCTTCGGTAATAGACTGGCCATGGGGGATAACATTACTCACCTCAATCTTGTGAATATATGCGACTTGTGTAAGGGTGAGTCGGAAACGACATCACACCTATTTTTTCTTTGTCCTTTTTCTTCTAGGATTTGGACAGCCATTAAGAATTGGATGGGAATGGAACGGCAAATGACAACTCTATGCAGCGCCATCAAGTGGATCAAAAAGTCATGCAAAGGAGCTCTCGTTCGTTCCAAGGCCATCCGGATCAGTTTTTGCTGCACTATATCATGATTTGGCGAACTAGGAATGCTGCCAGGTTTGATGCGTCACATATGAAGGAAGACGAAGTCATTGATAGGATCAAGCACTTGGTGTACAAAATTTTGTACAATCTCTACCCGAGCGATATGATTACCTTTTGATTTTTTGTTCTTATCCCTCTGTTTTGTTATTACTGCGGGCTAGGGCGGTGAACTTGTAAGTGAGTGCGCCGTGCATCACTTTTTTTTTATTTGTTTGGTTTGATCTGTGTGCGTGCCTTGGGCAGCACCGATGTGTTTGGTTTTGTTTTGGCTCCAGTTTTGATGTGACTGGTTGCTTGATTTAGCTCGATGTAAAACCCTCTCCCCCCCATTTGGGGGGGTGGGGGCTTAAATTTTGGTCACTTGTATTTGTGAACTTTCTTTGGGTGATTAATATATATTTACCATTCATCCAAAAAAAATTAAAACTCTAGGAGAATTTAGGGAGTGTTTGCATTTGCTTTTGATTTTTAAAAATGATTCTTTTAAGAGATTATGAGAAAAGTTATTTATTGAAAGTAAAAGTTATTTTAATTTAAAGATAAAAGTTGGAATGTTTAGTAAAAAAGTGATTTATGATATAACATTTGAATGAAATTACATACCATCCTAACTATCATTAGTTATGCATATACGGAGTTGGAATAAGAGGATAGAGTTGTAATATGGACAAAATGTTAGGTTACAATCATCCTCAAAGTTGAAGATATTTATGGAATAACCTAAAAGCTATGAAAATCATCATAACTCTTGCTTCCAACTTTTGGCTTAAAAGCACTTTAAATTAAGTAGAGGTGTAGGTTTGCAAACACCTTTTTCAGCTTATTTTACCAAAAAAAAAAGTTGAAAAGTGTTGGAAAATGTGTTAATAAATTGCATTAAATGGTCATTTTGGGACATTTTTTGAGCGGGGTCCACTTTCTATTTAGGTCGGGTCAAAGTGATTTCGGATTGTCCTTACTTAGGGCTACAATTTGATATATGGTACACTCAAAACGGATAACGGGTGAATGAGAAATTGATTCTCGAAGTTCACTCGTTGAAATGGAGAAAACTAGGAAAAGATGGGTTTCTAGTGTGGTTATTTCCCACACCGGAAAACCCAAGGGAATTTGAACCGCGCGCAGGGGGGATTTGAAGTCCATTCTAAGGAGTTAAGATTCTAAGTGGAAAGGTTCTCTTTGCGCGTAGGGGGGAGGGGTGCGAATCAAATCCTGAAACCGGAGAACAAAAAGTGCGACTTGTGGGCGACCTGCGGACGCGAATACCGTTCGAAAATCCTATCTTCTAAAGTAACGTTAATTTTTGTTCTTCCATAACGTTCCAATTTTTTTTCCCTCTAGCTAAACCAATTAATGGTCTCAGATAGAGGTAAAAGTCTAGAGGGGGGGTGAATAGACTTTTAAAGCTTTTTCAACTTTTAAAGAATTTCCCTCCCAGATATGATGATCAGTAACCTTTTGAGAGATTAAGGATCCACAGCGGAAGTCTTGACCTCTATGTATATAATAACCTTCTGTTAGTAGGTGGACAAGAAGAAGTCTGAGTAAGGTAAAATGAGCGTTTCTTATTTTTTGAGATAGAGGTGCTAGGTGGCAGAGATGCTTCAGACAAAAGGTCTCAATCAGAATACCTTGGAATGATGTTCTGATTTCTTCTTGACAGAACCCCTCCCAAGGTCTTCTATTGACCTTGGAACAGAATCCCTCACAAGGTCTTCTGTTGGATTTCTAAGGAGATAGTAGCTTAGAGACTTCTGTTTTAAAGAGGAGATCTTAGTGAAGAATGAAGACGACTTCTAAAGCATTGAGATGTCTTTAGAAGAGTGTAAAGACAAGTAGTAAGCTTAGCAGAGAGGTGAGAAGAGGAGTGGGCAGAGGACTGCTGCTGAGGTTTCTGGTCACGTTTCTGCTAAGTTTAAAAAGTGTTTGGTGTGTGCTTTGTTGACTGAAAAATGAATCAAAACACAGTATATCCGATTTTAGAGGCTGCCGAAGCTGCTGTGAAAAGGGCCGAGGAGGCTGAAAAACTCAAAGCTGAGGCCGAGAAGGCTGCTGAGAAGGACGTATCCGATTTTACGGCCGACGGGTGGAAAGCCGACGACCAGCTCCCCTTTTGCTTTAAGGTGGTAGGTGAGAGGCTTAAGGATTGGACAACAAAGGATCCCGCTGGGGAGAATTTCTGGATGGACGAGATGCAGGCCTTCTTTAACTGCGGTCAGTACCGGATGCAGAAGCTAATCTACAGGCGGCTTCGTCGTCGCTTCCACAAGTTGAGGCCTCAAGGCCTTGGCCTGCCTCCTCGGATGAAGAATCCAGATGAACAAATGAAGTTGCCATTGGCCGAAAGGAAGGCCCCTATTGCTAGCTTTAGTGAGGAAGACGAGCCCTGGAGTGAGAATGATGACTACATGCTCAGGAGTTCCGATGTCTCGAAAGCCGGCGAGGATGATGATGATGATGATGATGGTGGGGCCGACGGCGGTGGTACTGCTGACCAGGAAGCCAACCAGGCCGACAAGGCAGTGTAGTTGATTTTTAGCTTCTATTTATCTAGCTTTAGTGGCCGTAGTGCCTGATGATGTGTAGTGGCCGTAGTTCCTGATGATGTGTAGTGGACGAAGTGCCCCCCCCCCCCCATTTTGTACTAAATCAGTAATTAATTACTCCTTTTGTCCAAGTATGATTGCTTCGTATCGCATGTGTCTTTTCATTTGTATGTGCCTTTAAATCTCGCGATTTTTGCTAAGTGTCAGAGTTGAATACACCCCGGCTTGATTGAGACGAAGTGTTCCTTCGTTCAGGTATTGTTTGTTTAAGACGACGCGATCCTTTATCCGAGTGTTTGATGAGGACGGTGTGGGTGTCGCAACGTCTTGGGTATGTTAGACGTGGTTATAGGGGCGATGTGTCCCTTCGTCTGGGGTGAGACATGACCCAAATGTTTTAGAATTTTTCTAAGTGCCAAAGCTTTATCCCAAGTGTTACGTATCGGCCATTGTTTCTTTAGAGAATTCAGCAAGCATCAAGGTTCCCTTTCTTAGTTTTCCTCGTACACAGCCGCGGTGGTATCCTCGTGTTAGCTTCAGATATCTAGTAGTTTTGCTGTTTATGGGGACGATGCGTCCCCTTATCTGCGGCATTGTGGTAAAAATTCCTTTGGAATTTTTCCAAGAACCTCTCCTTTAGCATGGTAGGCTTTCTCTTGTGTATGGCCGAAGCGAAGTCAACGGGGTGAAGATTTGAGCGAATAATGCCCAAGTGCCTGGCTTCTTCCTTATATGGGGCCGATGCGCTATCTTGGGTAGCACCTTGTGATTGGGGCTGATATGTGCTTGCCAATTTTGTGGCTTGGCTTCTGTGGGGATTTTATTTTGTGCTCGAGGGCGGCGAGTGCACGGTCTGTCGGCTTCCCTCTTTTTTCCCTTTTTTTTCTTTTTTTTTGGGGTGTGGCCGAAGGGTTACTGTCCCTTCGTCTACATGCGGTAATTTGTTCGATACGCTTTTCGCGTGGACTAAGGCGGGGGGGGGGGGGGGGGGCAATCATGCCCTCGGCTTAGTGTGTCAGTGGCATCTTTTTTGGCCTTTCCACGTCTATCGGCGACGAGGGACCGGACTGGCTATCGTCTTTTGACGGCCGCCCTTTGTGGTCCTGAGTGAAATTTTACTGACGGGTGGAGTTTTTGTAACCTCGGCCTTAATTCGGGCTTGTCGTCCTGCGGTTTCCACGCGGACGACACGGCATGCTTCTCCGTTTGAAGACGTCAGACCATACACACAGGTCCTTTGTCCTACATATTGTCGACCCTTTTGGGTGTTTCACCGACTGGGCCGATGCGATATTTGTGTGCGTTGTCTTTGAGCAACGGCTTGTGGGCGCGTTGTGTTTCGCAACGGCCTTTGGTGCGTCGTTTATTGCGGCGGCTTTAGGTGCGTCGTTTATTGCGACGGCTTTTAGGTGCGTCGGTCGTTGCGACGGCTTTTAGGTGCGTCGTTTATTGCAACGGCTTTTAGGTGCGTCGTTTTATTGCGACGGCTTTTAGGTTGTGCATCAGACAATTCAGGGCGTTTCGCCGCTCGGGCTGATGCGGTCCGTGATGTTTAGCTTTAGAAAGATTAAATGAAACATGATGTTTTATTCAAAGAGTGGCTCTAGGTCGAGGGTGTTTATTCAATCAATAAGTCGAGGGGTGGGGGATGTTGCCCACTTCACCACTTCTCGAGTTATTGATAAAATTTCACCAGATGGTGTACATTCCACAATTGTGGTACATCTGTCCTATTAGGGTTCTTTAGTCTATATGTGCCGGCCTTGATGACAGCGCTGATGATGTATGGCCCTTCGTATTTGAGGGCGAGCTTTCCTCCTTCCATCGACTTGCTGGCTTCCCTTCGGCGGAGGACGTAGTCCCCCACTTGGAATTCACTGGAGCGGACGTTGGCGTCGTAGTAGGATTTGACTTGACGTCTGTAGTTCTCTGCCCTGAGGTAGGCCATCTCCCGCCTTTCGTCGATGAGGTGCAGGTCCACCTTCATGGTTTCTTCGTTGGCCTCGGGGTCGTATTGTGTGACCCGTTGGCTAGGAAGCGTCACCTCTGTGGGGGCCTTGGCTTCAAAACCATAACACAGGGAGAATGGTGTCTCCCCGGTGGCCCTCCTTGGTGTGGTGCGGTATGACCATAGGACGTTGGGGAGCTCGTCGACCCAACTTCCGCCTTCTTCCGCAAGCTTCTTCTTCAGTCCCTCCAAGATGGTTCTGTTGGCGTTCTCAACCTGCCCGTTGGCCTGAGGGTAGGCTACGGAGGAGAAACGGTGCTTGATGCCCCAGTCTTGGAGGAGGGTCTGGAACGGTTCGGCCTCAAATTGGGTGCCGTTGTCCGATATGATCTCATGGGGTACACCGAAACGGGTGAGGATGTTCTTGTAAACAAACTTTCGACACCGCGCCCCGGTGATACTCGCATGTGGTTCGGCCTCGACCCATTTGGTGAAGTAGTCGATAACGATGATGATGTATCTTTTGTTGCCCACGCCCCTTGGGAGTGGGCCGACGAGGTCAATGCCCCATCTGGAGAATGGGATGGCTGTGCTGACCGGGGCGTAGTTGACGGGCGGCCGGCCAGGTGCCCTTTGATAGTGCTGGCATGCGCTGCATCTGCGGGCAACCTCGGCACAATCGCGTGCCATCGTCGGCCAGAAATAACCTTGGATGACCAGGCGACGGGACATGCTGAAGGGCCCCTGATGTGATGAACAGACGCCGCAGTGTACCTCTTCCATGGCCACTTCGGCCTCATTTTGGTGGAGGCATCTGAGGAGGGTGCCATTGTATGATCTCTTGTAAAGCTTGTCACCCTCAATGACATAGCTCGGAGCCCTGAGCTTGGCTAGTTTGGCCCTCTCCTCGTCTTCTGGTAGTGTGCCGGAGGTGATGTAGTTTGCGATGTCGGTGATCCAATCCTCCGGCTGGTGTTGTATGCAAAGTATGGGGCTAGCATGAATGTTTGACATACTTAACTCCTCTACCTTAGCTATCTTGGAGATGTGCTCAGGGGTATCGGAGCTGAGTTTAGAGAGTATGTCGGCCTCGACGTTCTCCGCCCTTGGGATCTGAGTGATCTCGTAGGTGTCGAACGCTTTGAGCAATTCCGCAGCCGCCTCCTTGTACTGCTTCATTCTTCCTTCTTTGGCCTCGTATGAGCCCTCCATCTGGCTCACCACGAGTTTTGAGTCGCATCTGATTCCGATGTGGCGTGCCTTCAGGCCGGCGGCTAGCTTGAGGCCGCTGAGGAGCGCTTCATACTCGGCTTCGTTGTTGGATACTTTAAAATTGAAGCGGATGGCATAGTATGCTCTGAAACCTTCCGGGGAGATGAGGACGACGCCACCCCCACATGCCTTGGTGGCCGATGACCCATCCGTGAAGAGGGTCCAGGCTTCGTCAGGTTCGGGGCCAATGGTGGTGACAGCCGTCTCCCTTGCCGTGCATTCAGTGACAAAGTCAGCCAAGGTTTGTCCCTTGATGGATGGCCTTGGTTTGATCTCAATTTGGTACTGGCTGAGGAAGATCGCCCACTTGATCATCCTTGAAGAGCTGGTCGGGCTCGTCATGAGGGCGCCCAACGGCTGATATGTGAGGACATGGATGGGGTGAGCTTGGAAGTAGTGTCCCAGCTTCTTCACGGTGTGGACGATGGCCAGCACCGTCTTCTCGACGGGGGAGTACCTGAGCTCGGCCTCCCGCAGCGTCTTGCTGACGTAAAAAATTGCTTTTTGCACCTGTCATCCTCCCTGATTAGCACGGAGCTGATGGCCGACGTGCTCACTCCTAGGTAGAGGAAGAGAGTCTCGCCTGGTTGGGGCTTGGATAGGACGGATGGGGAGGCGAGATATAGTTTCAGCTCCTCAAAGGTTTGTTGGCACTCTGTCGTCCACTTGAAGCTGGTGGCCTTCCGCATTATTTGGAAAAAGGGGAGAGATTTCTCAGAAGATTTCGAAAGGAAACGGTTCAGGGCCGCGAGGCGTCCCGTCAGCCGTTGTACCTCTTTTATGTTGCGGGGCGGCTCCATGTTGATGATGGCTTGTATCTTTTCTGGGTTCACTTCAATGCCCCTTCGGCTGACCAGGTATCCCAAGAATTTGCCTCCCTGGACGCCGAAGGTGCATTTCTTCGGGTTAAGCCAGAGGTTGTATTTCTTCATAATCTCGAAGATGTCCCGGAGGTCGTCGGCGTGAGTTGTGGATTGTTTGCTCTTGACGATGATATCATCGACGTATGCTTCCATCGTCCGGCCTAGGACGGCTCTAAAAACCCGGGCTACCATTCTTGTATAAGTGGCGCCGGAATTTTTGAGCCCAAAGGCCATGACGAGGTAGCGAAAAATTCCCTCCGGGGTCATGAAAGCAGTCTTCTCTGCGTCATCTTCGTGCATGGATATCTGGTGGTACCCTCTGAACGCGTCGAGGAACGACATCAACTCGCACCCCGCCGTCTCGTCCACCAACTGATCAATGTTGGGGAGAGGGAAAGGGTCCATTGGGCACGCCTTGTTCAGGTCGGTGTAATCGACGCACATCCTGAACGTAGGCGGCTTCTGGGCGAGGACGACATTCGCCAACCACGTGGGGTACTTCACCTCTTTGATGTGTCTGATTGAGAGCAACATGGCCACTTCGGCCTTGACAAACTCTCTCCTGTCGGCTGAGAGGTAGCGTTTCTTCTTTTTTACGGGGGAGGAGGCCGGGTTGACTGAAAGCCGATGTGTGATAACCTTTGGGCTTATGCCCGGCATGTCCTCTGGTCCCCATGCAAAAACGATGGCGTACGCTCTCAGGACGGAGAGGATGTCCTGCCGACTTTGTTGGGGAAGCTGTGTTCCTACTTTCAATGTGCGCTCCGGCCGAGAGACGTTTAACGGAATTTCCTCCACGTCTCCGACCGGCTCGGCTTTTGGTGTGTCTTCCTCGGCCGAGGCGGTGGTGATAGTGTCGATCCGCTCCTCGGCCTCGTTGATCTTCCTGGTGAGCTTCAGGTAGCAAGCGCTGGCTATTTTCTGGTTTCCTCTGGCGTAGCCGACGCCGTCCTTGGTAGGAAACTTGAGGCACAAATGTTTCATGGAGATGACGGCCTCAAGATCCTCCAAAGCGGGTTGGCCCCAGATCATGTTGTGGGCGCTGTCCAGGTTTACGACCACAAACTCCATGTCAACCTTCGCCCGATAGGTGCTGTCGCCGACCACAACGGGAAGCACTATCGTGCCTTCGGCGTCGATACAGTCCCCGGTGAAGCCGGACAACGGCGTCCGTATTGGCCTGAGCTCAGCTTTCTTCAGTTTCAGTTGCCTGAATGTATCAACGTACATCACATTGACGGAGCTGCCAGTGTCGATGTAGTTGCGGTGAATAACGTTGTTGCTGATTTCACATTTGAGGACGAGGGCGTCCCTGTGAGGCAAGAGGCCGATTGGGAGATCCCTGTCAGTGAAGGTGATGGCCTCCATGTGTCGTCGCTTCGGCCTAGGGGGAGCATGGGACACCTCACCAACATATAGGGACTGGGCCCATTTTCTCCGTTGGGTAGCCGAGTCCCCCCTGTGTTACCGCTGACGATGATATGAATGTGATGCTTCTTCTGACGGGTTACGTCGTCGTCCTCGTCTTCACTGAGGGCGCCAATTTCTCTTTTCTTTCCGGAGGATCCTTCCCCCTTTTTGCCAGGGTTAATCCAAGTGTTGCTCTTGGGGGCGCCCTTGACAAATTGGGAGAGTTCCCTCTGCCGGACGAGTCCGTCGATGTGCTTCTTCAGCGTTGTCCAATCATCGGTCTTGTGGGATGTTTGGCGATGGTACTTGCAATACATTCCCCCCTTGTGGACTGCAAATATCTCCTCCTCTGATCTGGGATCCTTCACGATGAGGCCTTGTTCTTCAGCGTGGTCAAGGATGACGCTCACCGGGTGGGTGAGGGGGATACGCTGTGCCTCCAATTTCGGGCGCCACGAACGATCTTCCCTTCGTTGTTCGCCGGGCTCCTGATGCGTCTTCTTTCGCTGGTTCTGACCTTTTTTGGCTGGGGCGCCGGGGGGATTGGCCGAAGAGTCATTCTTCCTCGATGGCTTTTCCCCACCCTTCTTTTGGCTCAGGAGTTCGTCGGCGTCAGCGTGCCTGTCCTCGCGCCGGAGCGCTGCGAGGTATGACCGCGGGGGCTCAGTGAACAGACTCCGGGCGAAATGGCTCGGCCGAAGTGCTCCGCGGAGGAAGGCTAAGAGAGTGCGTTCGTCTTCTCCCTCACACTCATCCACCTCCCTCGTCCAGCGGTCGAGGAAGGCGCGGAGCGTTTCCTCCGACTGTTGTTTGATGGTGAGGAGGTGAGCGAAATGCTTCTTCGTACGCTTCCTTCCGACAAAATGGGTGAGGAAGCGCTGAGCCAGATCCTGCCATGAGGCTATGCTCCCCTCCGGAAGGTTGTTGAACCAATCATATGCAGCTCCCTCCAGGGTGGAGAGGAACCAGCGGCACATGTATTCTTCCGATGCGTTGGTCATCATCATGTTGTTCTGATAGCGAGTGAAGTGCTCATGGGGATCGGTGCGGCCGTCATATGGCTTGATCGGGTTCCCCTTGTATTTTTCGGGGATGGGGGCGGAGAGCACCCTCGCGGAGAAGGGGGTCCTTGTCTGTATTTGGATGACGGGCTCGTCTCGTTTATTAGCCAGTTCCCTTTCCAGAGCGCTAACCTTTTTTAGGAGAGCGTCGTAGTTGGGGGGCTGTGCCATGTGGGCCGAAGCGGCTGCTGCAAGTGTTGCGGCTTCCCGGGCCTCCATGTCGGCCAAGCGTTTCTCCAGCCGGGCGATTAGTTCATCTTTAGGGTCCCTGGCGGCCGTGGCGGCGTCCGACAGGGGTTGGATCCGGGCCGCATGGGCCAGGTTGATCTGGTGACGTGCGTCATTTTCGCGCAGCTTTCCTTTGCCTTTGTCCAATCGAGGCCGATCCGTCGTCCGGGAGACGGATCCAAAGCTTTCCTGAGGTGATCCCGGCTCGCGACCACCCAACCAATCTGCGACCCTTCCCGTAGGTACCCGACGGCTCGCGATGTCACCCAGCCTATTGAAGGCCGAGATTTTACCGCGAGGCTGGGCCGGTGTATCCCGGGTAGGAGAGGCAGTATGGGAATGGGTGTCCACGGCGACGACACCCTCATCGTTGCCGAAGAAGGTGACGCCAAACGGGTGAGGTGGTGGTGGTGGCACCGTTGCGACCTCCCCAGTTACCGGAGTGTTGCTTTCCCTAGTCTTTGCGACGATGGCGCTAACCACGTTGGGGTCCTGTAAGATGTTGGCGACGATTGCCGATAGAGCGGTAAGGTTGATCTAGGGGACAACAGGGGGAGAAACTTGTTGGCCCGAAGCGCGATCAGCAGCGCGTCTGTCCTCGAGCCCGATGCGGGCATCTGAAGCAGTCCTGTTGAGCTGGGTGCAAAGGTCGGCCGCCGGGTGCTCGACCTCCTGAACGTTCCTTTCCTCAGCGATGAGGTTGTTAGGGGTGTTGTCAGCAACGTTTCCCTGCCCTTCCTGGTTCACGGGGGCGTTCCTACCAGTGTTCTTTGATCTAGTTCTTGTCATTCCGTTGCGTCTGGTAGCGACGGGGGGTTCTCACTTGATTAGTTCTAGACTCTCAATGAAAGCACCAAATGATAGAGTAATTCTAGAGAGAAGTGAGAGCTAGAGAGAGAAAGTGAGTAATTATATTTCTCAACCCCCTATAACTAGCCCCAAGGGGTCTATTTATAGGTAAAAATGTGGATTTGGGCTCCTAGCCATGGGCTTATGATATTCGTGTAATTTCCAATTGTATGTTTGTATTTTTAACTAGTTTTTATTAGTTCTAGTTGTGGAAATTACACACTTTTGGTGTAATATTTTATTTTCAATTTTATTTGTAATTTGTTTAAATTAGGATTATTCTGAGCTAAACAGGTCAAAGATCATCCAAGGGATCAAGATTGGACCTTAAAAGATCAAGGAAAGTGCAAGGAGACAAGAAAGATTTCGATTTGGAAAAAATACTCATGTACCCGGTCGGGTATTGCCTATACCCGATCAGGTATTCGCTTGATTCGATTGTCCAAATCAAATCCGGGAACAAATGATCGTGGGAGCAAATTTTCGTGAAGATTTGTCACATACCCGATCGGGTATGCCGACATACCCGATCGGGTATGCCCATAAAAGTGACTTTCTGGGCAATTTCCTAAGATACCCGATCGGGTATCCTATATACCCGATCGGGTATCAGACCCTGCAGCTCCCAAAAGCCTATAAATACACCCCTTTCCTTGACAATAAAATCACTAATTCCTATATACTTCTAAGCTCAGTTTAGACAAGTTGTTTCTTTATATTTTTTTCATGTTTAGTCTCCAAATGAGGAGCTAAACTCTTCCATCCTGGTTTTGCTACTTTGAAGCTTAATGATTTGTAAGTTGTGAGTTATTTTCTTTAATCTTCTTCCTTGAATATTAATTACTTCCTATTTATATTCCATATTAATATTTTGAGCATTACTTAAAGGATCAACTAGTTTTGTTTCATATATTAATTATTACTAGAATCGATCGGATAATACGCTTGTTATTAATTCGGTTCTTTCAATGGTAGTAAACTTGGATTGTTAATGCATGCTTCTCATGGTTAATGAGTCAAGGGAAAGTAATTATATTGATTAAACCAATAAACCGCTTGTGTTGAGGTTATCAATCTCAATCGTTTTCATCTTAAGTTTATTGCTACTATCAAGTTAATATACGGCGCTTGTTCTATATTGACTCGATAGAAAGTTTTATTAATGAACGCATCTCGTTATTAATAACTACCCTCGATGAAATGGATATACTCCTCGATTGAGTATTCGAGAGGAAGATAGTTAAAGATATAACCGGGATCGACGAACATTTCACTAAGTGGATAAAAGCAAAGCCAAGTCTTCTTCTCATTAATTAAACCACATAACTCGTTCATCTTTGTGTTTAAATATACTTTAAGTTCATAAACCAATCATAAAAACCCCCCTTATTACTAGTTATAAAAAGAGAAGTATTTCTTTCCCTGCGGATACGAACCTTACTACGCTATACTACGTATAAGTGTTGTATTGTATTATTATTTTGAGTGCACATCACGACAAAGTGTACGTCAGCTTAGGAGGCCCATTACAATAATCATGCCTTCTTTGGGCGAAATAGGGCCTCTAATGAGCTGAGTACAATACTTAGCAAATAAAGTAGAGAGATGCATTCTGTCAGAACGAAGTCTGGCTGATGCGGTGCACTTTGGCCGATGCGGTCCCATGGCCGATGCGGTCCATGGGCCGATGCGGCCCCGGAAGTCCAGGTTCTTGTTCCGGGCCGGTTTGGTTTCTGCCGATGCGGACCCCACTGGGCCGAAGGGGGCCACATGGACGTTCTGGTCATCGTTGACTATGGGTATGTAGGCTATGGGGTCCAAGCCCATATACTCCATCACCATCCTAACTATCATTAGTTATGCATATACGGAGTTGGAATAAGAGGATAGAGTTGTAATATGGACAAAATGTTAGGTTAAAATCATCCTCAAAGTTGAAGATATTTATGGAATAACCTAAACGCTATGAAAATCATCATAACTCTTGCTTCCAACTTTTGGCTTAAAAGCACTTTAAATTAAGTAGAGGTGTAGGTTTGCAAACACCTTTTTCAGCTTATTTTACCAAAAATAAGTTGAAAAGTGTTGGAAAATGTGTTAATAAATTGCATTAAATGGTCATTTTGGGACATTTTTTGAGCGGGGTCCACTTTCTATTTGGGTCGGTCAAAGTGATTTTGGATTGTCCTTGCTTAGGGCTACAATTCGATATATGGTACGCTCAAAACGGATAACGGGTGAATGAGAAATTGATTCTCGAAGTTCACTCATTGAAATGGAGAAAACTAGGAAAAGATAGGTTTCTAGTGTGGTTATTTCCCACACCGGAAAACCCAAGGGAATTTGAACCGCGCGCAGGGGGGATTTGAAGCCCATTCTAAGGAGTTAAGATTCTAAGTGGAAAGGTTCTCTTTGCGCGTAGGGGGGAGGGGTGCGAATCAAATCCTGAAACCGGAGAACAAAAAGTGCGACTTGTGGGCGACCTGCGGACGCGAATACCGTTCGAAAATCCTATCTTCTAAAGTAACGTTAATTTTTGTTCTCCCATAACGTTCCAATTTTTTTTCCCTCCAGCTAACCGAATTGATGGTCTCAGATAGAGGTAAAAGTCTAGGGGGGGGGGGGGGGGTGAATAGACTTTTAAAGCCCTTTCAACTTTTAAAGAATTTCCCTCCCAGATATGATGATCAGTAACCTTTTGAGAGATTAAGGATCCACAGCGGAAGTCTTGAACTCTATGTATATAATAACCTTCTGTTAGTAGGTGGACAAGAAGAAGTCTGAGTAAGGTAAAATGAGCGTTTCTTATTTTTAGAGATAGAGGTGCTAGGTGGCAGAGATGCTTCAGACAAAAGGTCTCAATCAGAATACCTTGGAATGATGTTCTGATGTCTTCTTGACAGAACCCCTCCCAAGGTCTTCCGTTGACCTTGGAACAGAATCCCTCACAAGGTCTTCTGTTGGATTTCTAAGGAGATAGTAGCTTAGAGACTTCTGTTTTAAAGAGGAGATCTTAGTGAAGAATGAAGACGACTTCTAAAGCATTGAGATGTCTTTAGAAGAGTGTAAAGACAAGTAGTAAGCTTAGCAGAGAGGTGAGCAGAGGAGTGGGCAGAGGACTGCTGCTGAGGTTTCTGGTCACGTTTCTGCTAAGTTTAAAAAGTGTTTGGTGTGTGCTTTGTTGACTGAAAAATGAATCAACACACAGTATATCCTGGTTCAGAGGTGGTGTAATCCTCCTACATCCAGTCCCACCCTCTTTTAGATGGATTTCCACTAAAGTATTAAGCCCAATACACTTAGTGCACGTCTGGCTGTTATCACCCAACTAGCTCAGACCATCTAGTATGAGCTGAGAATACAATAGGAATATTGTTATTACTAGTGAGTACAAGTTGCTAACCCCTAACTTTGAAATAAATGTTGTTATTTAGACTACCAAGGGGTAAGTGGTAATGGTGATGTGGAGGATTATGAGTGGCCAGCTTCCCGGCCACCAAGTCTGGTGCATTAAGTGCGGTCCCCGCTAATATCTTGGTTTCCCGCCAATTGTCCAGGATGATCGTCTCCAGACTCCGTAGTTCTTGGATCTAAGCAAGCTTAAGGTCGAGCCGACTGCTCGAAGCATTCTGAGCTTCCTCTTTGATGCTCTCGAAGCACCATTTGGCCCTATCCAGACAATCGTCATATAGGTCTTCTTGTTGGGCTGCTCCCAAGTTGGTCCTTGGTCACCTTCTTGTTATGGGAATATGGGATAATGGGTCGTTCCCATGTCGGGCCAATTACCCCAACACAAGTCCCCCACTTCTGATATTCCGAGCGTGAAGGGGACACAAGTAAGTATGCATATCTCCTCTGAGCCAAGCTTCCACGACGCTTCTGATGTGACAGTCCATTATGTGGTTCCTGAAATTCTAGGTAACGGTTACGGCGGTCGGTTCAACTTCCAAGGCAACCGTAATCATTACGCGCTTGTTGACCTCTGCGCGACACATGTCCTGGGGTATGCTCCTCGCCACATGTCGCCCATCCATTGGATCATTGGGTGGTGGAGATATATATAAATATCAGTTCAAACGGGTGGCTTAAGGTTTCCGGATTTTTGCCCATCTCCCTCCTAGTGCTCCGCTAAACCTCTGCTGAAGATCTCTGGCCACCGACTCTCTCTGCTCTTGTATATTCCTCGTCTTCTCTTCTTTCCGATGTCTGGTCCGTCGGAGCACACTGTGGATTCTCGTCTCTCCTTTGAGTATGATGCAGACTCTCGCCCCTTGGAGGAGGCCAAGATGTCGGGTTGTAATGATTCGGCCGCCTCAGGTCGAAAAAATATTGGCGATGTAGCTGTGTTCGGGGGTGGTGCCCCTAATGATAATGCCCAATGCGATGTCGCATAGGCCCGCCCCACGGATTATGATTCTGGCAACGAGGCTTACTTCGGGGATGACCTGGATATTTATGACAAGGCAACCCTCGTGACATACCACGCCACGAGGTACCGCTGTGGAATGCCCATGGTTGCGACCAATTTTTTTTATCACACACTGCGTGAACTCTTGGTGTACCTGCCGCCGCCCATTGTCTACAACATGTGTGGCACGACCCAACCATTATGGAGGCGCCCAGGAATGATAATGATCTATATAGACTCCGTGAAAGCTGTTTCGTCGTTATGAGATCCTTCCTCCTCAGTTTATGCCCAACTCCTTCTGTTTCATCTCCACCTTCATCATCCGGTGCTATACCTATAAACTGGATCTGAGCTTAGACTAGGGGTGTAATCGAGCCAATCTGAGCCCGAGCATGCATATGATTGAGATCGAGCTCGTTAATATTTTTCAAGCTCGAGTTCGGCTCGAGATCGACGAACTCAAAATATACATGCTCGAATTCGGCTCGAGCAATTCAGCAAAGCTCGCGAACTCTGCTCGAGTTCGACAACAAATCAGCCAATCTGCCCTAGAAAAAATCAGTTATAAATTAATTAAACTTTTACTTTGTCTTCTACTATGCGTGGGTTTTCTAAATTGAACTTCCCATATACCCACATGGAATATGTGTGGGCTGATTGCACATAAATGAGATACTCGTCATTTATAACAATAGAGGAAGAGGACTTCATCTAGTTGTTTGGGTGTGGGAACAATGAAGAAACAAAAAAGTACTCCCTCCGTCCCTTAAAACATTGCCATCTTTCCTTTTTGGGACGCCCCAAAAAACTTTGCTACTTTCCTTTTTAATCAATATTTTGTGGTTTCTGTTATTTCTCTCTCCTCTTTCAGAGGTGGTGTAATCCTCCTACATCCAGTCCCACCCTCTTTGTAAGGAATAAATGTAATTAGATTTTGATGATGCTATAGGATTAGAAAGTTAGGTTACCCCCAAATTAGATGTTATGTATTAGAATTTTTCAATTGTAAGTATTAGTGTAGTCGACGATCAGAGTTGCTCTATTTTGGATCAGATCAGAAGTGCATCAGAACTGCTCGACCAGACTTGCTCTATGAGAACTGCTCCATCAGAGTTCTCTTAGCAGAAGTCCATCAGAGTTGCTTCATGAGAGTTGCTGATAAACTTGGACATCTGATAACCGATGAGAACTACAAATCAAAGGTACTCATCAGCGGACATATCAGAGTCAGAGTTAGAGCTCTATCCGAGATCAGAAAGTCATCAGAATCCAACACATCAGAAGAGCCTGATCAGAGCCCGACTAACACTTAGAAGATTTCAAGCAACATCCAACAGCTATGAATCCAACGGGTAAAACGTCCAACGGCTAGAAGACTGTGCATGAAAGGAAAGCATTTAATGCACATTAAATGAGCCTGATACGCTGAAGGATTGATTGCAAATGATTGACCAAAGAATCCGGGAAGATATATTATAAAAATAGAAACCTTCCAAAACGGCGGTCAAGTCAACTGTACGCGCATTTAATGCAGTTGTCTCCTCCTCCAACGGGCAGACAACCCCAGTATATAAGCTACTCACCGAAGAACTGGAAAACTAACTTTGCCAAGAACTCTTGATCCATTTCCGAACATACTTCTTGAGATTCAAACTTCATAACACTCTACAAGAAAAGTCAACGTTGGGAAGATTCAATCTCACAATCTCTCATCCCCAACAAGAGCAAAGTTCATCCTGTTCTTCAACTCTTCAAGATCTTCATCAAACATCATTTGTGACGAAGCAAGTTGGAGGAAAAACTCTGTTTTTCAAAGGATCTTCTGAAAAGAAGGGCGTCCAAGTAACTGCTGTAGTGAAGTGGTGATACTTCCGGGAAGCTGAGTGAAAGGACCAGTCATCAGGAAGCAGGATTGCATCCCGGGTGACAACTAGACTTGAAGAAGGCGTGGAGAACTTCTTAAGTGCTAGGGACTAAGCTTTGTAACCGATCTACTTCAAAGCTAGTGGAACAGTGGACTAGAGGAACGAGTTGTTCCTTGAACCACTATAAAAATATCCAGTGTCATCTATTTTACTGCAATTTATTTTCCTGCACTTAGGATATTAACTACTTAACTCTAAGACTTGGAATCTGTGTTCAGCAGATCTTGTTGTCAGAGTTATCAGAAAGGCATTTGCCTTAGTATTTCTGAGGCTACCCGGACAGATCAGAATCCGCTGCCAAGGCCAGTTCTGATATCAGAACCAGCCTTTCTCTGTCATCAGAATCAGACCTTCTCTGATAAGTCACATCGGACTTAGAGAAAATTTGAAAAACCGACCAGTCTATTCACCCCCCCCCCTCTAGACTGGTTACCATATTAAACGGGACCAACAAGTGGTATCAGAGCCTCCTTGTTCTTGTAATCTCTTAGGTTACTCTCTGAACAAAGATCCACTTGTTCTTAGCCTCTATTTATTTGTTATTATGGATAACTCTCTTGCAAAGCATCTTATGTTCACAGATCAGAAATATGATGACTGGAAGATCCGGATGAAAGCTCACCTTTGTGCCCTGCATGATGAAATGTGGGAAGTCTTGGAGAATGGACCTTTTATCCAATTCATGAAGGTCAACCCTGCGCATACCTTAGACAACAATCTACCTCAGATGATTGAGAAAGCTCGGTCAGAATGGACCAAGGAAGAGAAAAGGCAGTACAACCTAGATAATATAGCCAAGGACATTCTCTACAAAGCTATTGATGAAAGATATTTCAATAGAATAAAGAAATGCAGGACTGCTAAGGAAATCTGGGACAAGCTTGATGAGATAGGAGCAGGAGATGAACAAGAAAGAGATAACAAGCTAACCATCGCAATGAAGAAGTTTGATGACTTCAAACTTCTGCCAGAAGAATGCATTGCTAAGATGCATGAGAGATTGCTGATTCTCATCAGTGAAATTTCTGAGCTTGGAAAGGAGCTCACCATCAAAGAGGTCAACATGAAGATCCTCAGAGGACTGCCTTCAGCTTGGAAGATGAAGGTGATTGCAGTCCAAGAAAGCAAGAACATCAAGACCTACCCCACAGAGAGATTGATCTCAGATCTCAAAGCTTATGAGTTCGAGATGATTGAAGAGAAAGAAGAAGTGCCAGATGAGAGAACCACAACTGCCCTTACTGCCAGCACCTCTAAGGCTACAAATTTTGATCCCTCAACTCTTCTATCTGATGAATATATGGCTGCTTTTGCCAGAAAATTCAGAAAATTTATGAAGAAAGATGGAAAGAGTCCATCTTCCATCAGAAGACCACATCAGAAGACCAAATCTTCTGAAAGCAATGGAGAGTACCTCTGCTACAACTGCAGACAGCCTGGGCACTTCAAAGCAAACTGTCCTTACCCCAGAGTGTCCAAGAAGCAAGGACACGAAGAAGAAAAGAAGCCTGAAGATCAACACAGAAGAAGAAGAGCATTCGTCTCAGAGCAAGCTGAGAGAGATCCACTCTCTGAATCAGAGTCCAGTTCAGACTCCGACTCTGATGAAGCATTCTGCTGCTTGGATGCAGAAACTGAAGACCTCTGCCTCATGGCACAATCTGATGATGAGGTATGCTCCACTTCTGACTCTATTTCTTCTTCGGTAGGCACAGCCTTAAATGATGATCCAATGTCATCATTTTGGGAAGAGTTCCAAACTATCCAAGCCACTTATTCCTTTGTTAAAGATGAGAACAGTAGGCTGAAAGTTGATATCTCTGATCTAAGGAAAGAGACTGAGTGTAAACTTAATCTCTTAACTGAGGAAAGAGATAGACTGAAGGCTGAAAATGAGTCTCTTCTTAAAAGAATAAGAGACATTGAAGGACTTGAGAGTAAATATAATAGTCTTCTGAAGATGCAATCTTCCATGAAGAATATTGGTGACTCTCATAACTTCACCTCTGGTCTTGGATATGTTGAACCAGAGTCTGGTGAGCCTTCTGTAAGGCCTAGCACCAAAGTTGCTAAGGCTAAAAAGGTCATAGTGCCACAGACTCTGAGCCCCATTTGCCATGTTAGTACTTCTGGTACTAAAGTTGTTCATGAGAAGGTCACACCAGAGAAACAAACTCTAAAGGCCAAACCAAAACACAGTTTGAAAACTAATGAACCTGGCAGAAACTCAAACAAAAGGAAGAGTTTTCAGAAAAATAATAATCAAAGGCCTAATCCAATCAGACAATCTCATGACAATGGTATCAGAAACTGCTATCAGAAAGGCAGATATCAAGAAAAGATTAACTATAGGCAGAAGAGGTTGTCTGGTCAACCTCAGAAGCCTAAAGTTAAGCGCTCCTCTGATCTTGATAGCATATGGGACTTCTTTCCAACAAAGAAGGCTATGCAGAAGTATGCAAACAGAAAGCATGATCCTCACAAGCATCTGCCCAAAGTGAATCATACATCTGTTTACTACGACTACCAGGTGGATAATGGGTACCATCCACCAAGGTTTCAGTTGATGAGACCAAAATGGTACCAACTACCAAGACTGCATTACCCCCCAGGACCCAACATTGCTTGGGTACCTAAATCTTCCTTTTAATCTTGCAGGAACTGTGTGCTGGAGCCATCTCAGAACAAGAATGGTATATTGACAGTGGATGCTCCAGGCACATGACAGGTGACAAGAGTTGCCTATCAGAGTTCCAGAAAATCAATGGACCCAGAGTCACTTTTGGAGGAAATGACAAGGATGGTCAAACAAAGGGAAGAGGAAAGCTGATCAAGAACCAGATAATCATTGATGATGTCTCATATGTCAAAGGTCTGAAATTCAACTTGCTGAGTGCTAGCCAGTTCTGTGACAAAGGCTACACAGTTGAATTCACCAAGACCTTATGCTATGTCAAGCATGAGACAACCAAAGAAGTGGTTCTTACAGCCAAGAGAAGGAAGAACATCTATGTTGTTGACTGGCAAACAGCAAAAGATGGAACTTGTCTGATAGCAAAGGACAACTCAAAGCTAAGCTGGGACTGGCACAAGAAGCTTAGCCACCTGAATTTCAAAACCATCAACAAACTAGCAAGGGAACACATTGTAGATGGTCTGCCTGACATTGTTTACAAGAAGGAGACCCTCTGCAGTGCTTGTCAGAAAGGCAAACAAGTGAAGACCTCATTCAAACCCATAGCTGGAGATCTTTCTACTTGTCCTTTAAATCTGATTCACATGGATTTATTTGGACCAGTTGAAACTCCCAGTGTTGGTGGAAAAAGATATACTCTTGTTATGGTTGATGACTACTCAAGATATACATGGACTGTGTTCCTAGCAAAGAAAAATGAAACTCTTCAGAAGTTGCCATCTCTGTTAAAGCAACTTCAAACTGAGAAGAATATGAAGGTCAGAACAATCAGATCTGACAGAGGAACTGAATTTGTCAACAAAGTGATCAAGGACTTCTGTGATCAGAATGGCACCTTCCATCAACTTTCTGCTGCCAGAACACCCCAACAAAATGGTGTTGCAGAAAGAAGGAACAGAACACTGAAGGAAGCTGCAAGGACTATGATTGCTGAATCAGGTTTACCCATCAGATACTGGGCTGAAGCAATCAACACTGCATGCTACACCCAGAACAGAAGCATGATCCACAAGAATCATCAGAAGACCCCCTACGAGCTGTGGAAAGAAAGGAAGCCAAATATCAGCTATTTCCATGTGTTTGGATGCAAGTGCTACATTCTAAACAATGGAAAGGATAATCTGAAGGTATTTCAAGAAAAAGCTGATGAAGGTGTATTCTTAGGCTATTCAAGCTCAAGCAAAGCCTATAGAGTACTCAACAGGAGAACTATACAAGTTGAAGAATCCATTCATGTCAAGTTTGATGACAGCACCTCTGCAGAAGAACTATCAGAGACCCTGCAGAAGATCAATCTTGAAGATAAGGCTTCAGAACCATCAGAAGAGGCCATCAACAATCCTATATTCTCAACTCCTCCTGCCAATCCAATCTTGATAGAAAAAGATGAAGATGAAGATGATGTATCAGAACATGAACCATCAGAGTTGCCTAGACAGCAACTGTCAGAACCTGATCTAACTTGGTTAAGAGATCATCCTCCTAACCAAGTGATAGGTCAAGTCACCAGTGGTGTTAGAACCAGATCTGCATCTAGAAGAGAAGTCATGTTCACCTGCTGCATATCTCAAATGGAACCAATGTGTGTGGAAGAAGCTCTAGAAGATTCAGATTGGATCAATGCAATGCAAGAAGAGCTGACACAGTTTGAAAGGAATGAAGTATGGAAACTTGTTCCCAGACCAAAGCATCAGAATGTCATTGGAACCAAGTGGGTATTCAAGAACAAAGCAGATGAAGAAGGCAACATTGTAAGGAATAAAGCAAGGCTTGTAGCAAAGGGATACTGTCAAGAAGAAGGCATAGATTTTGATGAGACCTTTGCACCTGTAGCAAGACTGGAAGCAATCAGGATATTTCTAGCCTATGCTGCCTACAAGGACATCAAAGTCTACCAGATGGATGTTAAGAGTGCATTTCTGAATGGAGAACTTGAAGAGGAAGTTTATGTTGAACAACCTCCAGGTTTTGTCATTCCTACTCAATCCTCTTGTGTCTACAAGCTCAAAAAGGCCCTCTATGGTCTTAAACAAGCTCCCAGAGCTTGGTATGACACATTGTCCCTATTCTTAGTGAACCATGGGTTTACTAAAGGAAAGGTGGACAAGACTCTTTTTAAAATTTCTGTTGCTAATCATATTCTGTTAGTGCAAATTTATGTTGATGATATTATATTTGGAAGCACTAATCCAGAATTATGCAAGAAATTCTCTCAAGTCATGCAGAACAAGTTTGAAATGAGCATGATGGGAGAACTCAGTTACTTTCTTGGATTACAAGTCAAGCAAGTACCAGAAGGCATCTTTATCAACCAAGGAAAGTACACCAGAGATCTCATCAAGAAGTTTGGAGTAGATGGAAAATCTTCAGTCAAAATTCCTATGAATGCATCTCAAGGAATTGGACCAGACGATGAAGGGAAGGATGTTGATGCAACAACTTATAGAGGAACCATTGGATCTCTCCTCTATCTGACTGCAAGCAGACCAGACATAGCTTTTGCAGTAGGAATCTGTGCCAGATATCAATCAAAGCCCAAGGAGAGCCATCTAGTTGCTGCTAAGAAGATTATCAGATATATCAAAGGAAATCCAAATGCAGGCCTATGGTATCCCAAGGGAGGTAATTTTGAACTAATTGGTTATTCTGATTCAGATTTTGCAGGTTGTAGATTGGACAGGAAAAGCACTTCTGGTCACTGTCAATTGCTAGGTGGGAGACTTGTCTCCTGGTTTAGCAAGAAGCAGAATTCAATCTCAACTAGCACTGCTGAAGCTGAATACATTGCTGCTGGAAGCTGCTGTGCTCAATTGCTCTGGATGAAGCAACAACTCAAGGATTATGGAGTGCAAGCAAAGGAGATCAAGTTGCTGTGTGATAACACAAGTGCCATTGCCATCACTCAGAATCCTGTGCTGCATTCAAGAACCAAGCATATCGAGATCAGACATCACTTCATCAGAGATCATGTGGAGAAGAAGCACATCTCAATTGAGCATGTACCAACTGAAGACCAGCTTGCAGATATCCTAACCAAACCTCTCTCTGAGGCAAGGTTTAACAAGTTGAGAGAAGAACTGGGTATGATGGATGATCTTCCCAGAGATACATGAATCAGAGTTGCAGAAGTATCAGATGTGGATTCATCAGAACACCCCATCTCTGATACCCGAAACTCTTATCCATCAGAAGCTTGAAATCAGAATTGCAAAGATCAGACTTGGTGTTCATCAGAGATCCTCGTATCAGAACATCTCTTTCTCTGATACAAGGGCTAATACTTATCAGAGTGGCTGTGGACTTAGAAAAATTTTCTAAATTTCGGGCGAGGCTGTTCAATAAACCGGAAGTTACTATTTTACCCCCGGTAGTTATTACAATATTTGGAAAACGGCTTTCCGCCCACAATCCATTTAATGCGACCTCGAAACTGCAAATTATATCAAACGTCCACTAACCCAAATTCATATATTTCCCTTCTGAAAACCTAAATCGCTACTGCAATTTTATTCCTCGTCTTCAAGCCTTATCTCTCTGAACCTTCAATCTTCAGAACTCTCAAACTCCTCACTAAACTGAAAATGAAGTTCATCAACATCACAGATCTCTCAGACGCTGAAGCTAAGTCGCTTGTGGCTAACATCGCCACCGGAATGAAGGTTGACATGTCCTCCCTGCCATTATTGGCCGAGAACTCTAAGGTGATGAAAGCGGTCATTGCTGGGATGAATGACTCGCAACTGACCAAGATAGTGGCTCATCCCTATGAGCACTTCAGCAATTTGGATGTGGCCGAGTTCTACCTCAACGCCTACATCTCTGACAATGCCATCCATTCCCAGGTTCAGGGAAAGGACCTGAAAATCGATGCTGACTCTCTCAATGAGTTCTTCGGCATCGAACTCGATTCTCAGGACATTGACACCCCCACTCTCATCGACTTGGAGTCAGTCGAAGTCTCTGTGGAGACATTTGTGGACACCTACTGCCGGGATGATGCCACCGGAGTAGACAAACTGTACATGAAGAAGAATGTCCTGAAGAAGGATTTCGAAAGGCTGATGAGCATCATGCACAGATGCTTATGGTGCAAGACTGGGTCAACTGACCAGATGAACAATGCCAACTCCAAGGCCATCTTTGCTGTTCATCGGGGAATGAACATCAACTGGGGAAAGGTGCTTTTCCAGTCCATCTCTGAGTCCATTGCTAAGAAGGACAAAAAGACAGGGATGTTCTTCACCAAGATGGGACATGGACTTCTGATATCTAGGCTCATATCCAATGTCAACATAGCGCTCAGAGAAGCTATTGAAGTCAACCACAACAAAACCATCTTTCTTACTGCATCCCCCAAACTACATGTGGCTGTTGCTGCAGAATTGAAGAAAACTAGCAAGCTTGAGCAATTAAGGGAGAAACCAGTCACTACAGCTGCGGTTGATGATGAACAACCCAAAGAGAAGAAGAAGAAGGTTCAAAAGAAGCCTGACACTACCCCAGAGAAACCTGCATCAGAGGTTGACACATCAGAAAAGGATGCACCGGCAGAGGCTCCTGTCAAGAAGCTAAGACAGAAGAGGAGAAGAAAAGCAATCATTCAGAGTGATTCTGATGGCTCCAAGTCTCCTATCAGAATCCAGAAGAAGAAGAAGAAGAAAACCAACTCTCCCCCAAGGGAATCAGAGGTTCAGGGGGAACCAGCACCAGAGTTGGACACTGCTCTGGTGATCTCTGATGCTCAGGGGGAACCTGAATCAGAGATCCAACCTTTATCTGCCCCAGATCTGCAAGTCACCATCTCTCCACAAGAGCACCCAATCTCAACTGGAGTTCCTGAGGTAGATCCCATCTCTGCCCTTGAGAAGCAATTTCAAAGGGTGCTAACATGGAGGAAGTGGAGAATGGGACCTCTGCAGCAAATACTTGCCCAAGCTGCTACTTTTGAATCAGAAGAAGAAGAAGTCCTCAAATGGGCAGGTACAGATGATGTATCACTATGCTTTGATCTTCAATTTTTACATTCTGTCTTGGAGAAGAAGAGGGAAAGCCTCAAGGGAAAAGAGAAGATGACTGCTCCACCATCAGAAGAGCATGTCAAGCCTCTATCAGAGAGTGAGATTCCAGTCTTTGAAGAATGGCTGGTGGAGATGAAAAGGAGGGAATCTCTGAGAAAATATCCCTACCTTCCTCACTTTCACGGTGAATCCTCAATTGCCAACAATATGCCACTGGCAATGCAGCAACTGATCAGAGAGTGGAGGAACTCTCAGACTGAGGAGACTTCTGTTGAGGTAATACCTAACTCTCCCTCTCCACCTATTCATATTACACCAGAACCCCATACCTCACCTCCAAAATCTCCCTCACCAAAACCAACCTCAACTCCTTCTCCTCTACAAGCTCAGAAATCACCCTCTCCATCACCTAAGAAACCATCTTCACCTACTACCTCACCCAAGAAATCCCCCACACCCAAACCATCCTCACATTGTCATCAGATTACCCCCATCAGAAGCCGCTCACCCTCACCTCCTCCTCCTTCACAACATCAGAGAACCCCTACCCCTCAAACATCACCTCATCAGAGCTCCCACCATCAGAAATCCAAATCTCCCTCTCCTCCGCAGAAGCCTACATCTAAATGTCCTTCCCCTCAACACTCTGCAGCCTCTACTCAGAAAAGAGAACCAGTTGTAAGGATTCCTTCCTCAACTGAAGATAATGATGGGTTCCTTACATCCTCTCTGGCTTGTGACCTCCAATCTAACAAAAGGAAGACACCTACTCCTCCTCTATCTCCTGATCAACCTCAACCTCAACCTCAAATCAATGAGATACCTCAGCCAGAACCACCCAAAGCTGTCCTCATTCCCTTCCAGGAATTTGTGGAATCAGCTGAGGACTTTGGCGATCAGATGGTGGCTGGACTGAACAAGTTACTTGTACTAAATCAGAAGCATGATGCTCATCTTGATTTGGTACAGTACAACATTGAGTCAGGACTTGAGAAGATCTCCAACGCCCTCTCACAACTGTCGACTACATTCTTTAGCTACATGAAGACATCCAATGAGAAGGTTGATAACATAGCTTCAGAGGTTGCCAGTCTTCACACAGTCCTGTTCTCACAATCTCAGACTCTGACAGCACAGGACAAGGCCATTCAAGAATTATCTGATGCTGTTGACACTCTACAATGGTCTCATGACAAGAATGCAGAACATCTGACTGATGTGGAAGACATCTGCAAGACCTTGAAAGAATTTGACATCAAACTGATAAACAGTGGAAAGGACAGAGATCACAAGTTGACTCTCCTTGAAGCTACTACCAAGGATATTCAATCGGCTGTGGGCAAGCAAAAGGAGCTGATAGAAGGGCTGGCCTCTGTGACCCAAACTCTACCTGGTACCCTTGAAGCTATCAAAGAGAGCAATGCTACAGAATTCTCGAAAATTGGACTCCTACTTGGTGATCTTGTTGATGCCAAAAAGGGGGAAGATAGCAGAGAACCTGTCCCACCTCCCAGAGAAGCAGAAGGCCCAAGCTCAAGAGCTATTAACCCTGCCAGATACTATGAAAGAGCAAGGCAAAAGAGGCTAGCTACTGGCATTCAGAGACCTCCTCCTCCTCGTTCAACGAAGAAGAAATCTCCATCTTTCACACTGAACCAATGGCTGAACAGTGGGTTGTCTAAACCAGACAAAGTCCAATTTGCTGAGATGAAAAAGCATATGACTCCCTTGCAGTGTGAGAATCTGATCCAAGATGAGAATGGCATCATCACCATTGCTCATGGAGGATCCATAGAAGAAGCTGAAGAATGGTGGAGGTTGAGGATCCTACCTGGAAAGGATGAGAAGGATGCAATAAGGTACTATCTTGATTGCCAGCTTACTCCACTCTGGAAGAGATACATGACTCCCAGGAACCTTGCTTCAATTAGAAAAAGAGTAAATGCTGAGCTTCAAGAAACCAAGGCAAAAGAAGAGGCTGTTCTTGCAGAGGTTGCAGAGGAAGATTTCTAAACTTTATCTCTTTTGCATTTCTTGTTTGAAAAACTCTGATTAATAAAAATAACCTCTCTGCCTCTAATTTGCATGGCTATATCATATTTTGTGTTATCTATTGCTTTCTATCCTTATTTGATTATTGCGTGATTGATTGTATCTTACTCTTACTATTTTCCTATGCCAAGTGCCCACTAAGATTCTAAATGAAAGTTTTTTTTTAACTTATTTTCCTTCATGGTGGAAAGCACTTCTCTGGAAATAGTTTAAGGGTTTTGGCATCATCAAAAAGGGGGAAATTGTAAGGAATAAATGTAATTAGATTTTGATGATGCTATAGGATTAGAAAGTTAGGTTACCCCCAAATTAGATGTTATGTATTAGAATTTTTCAATTGTAAGTATTAGTGTAGTCGACGATCAGAGTTGCTCTATTTTGGATCAGATCAGAAGTGCATCAGAACTGCTCGACCAGACTTGCTCTATGAGAACTGCTCCATCAGAGTTCTCTTAGCAGAAGTCCATCAGAGTTGCTTCATGAGAGTTGCTGATAAACTTGGACATCTGATAACCGATGAGAACTACAAATCAAAGGTACTCATCAGCGGACATATCAGAGTCAGAGTTAGAGCTCTATCCGAGATCAGAAAGTCATCAGAATCCAACACATCAGAAGAGCCTGATCAGAGCCCGACTAACACTTAGAAGATTTCAAGCAACATCCAACAGCTATGAATCCAACGGGTAAAACGTCCAACGGCTAGAAGACTGTGCATGAAAGGAAAGCATTTAATGCACATTAAATGAGCCTGATACGCTGAAGGATTGATTGCAAATGATTGACCAAAGAATCCGGGAAGATATATTATAAAAATAGAAACCTTCCAAAACGGCGGTCAAGTCAACTGTACGCGCATTTAATGCAGTTGTCTCCTCCTCCAACGGGCAGACAACCCCAGTATATAAGCTACTCACTGAAGAACTGGAAAACTAACTTTGCCAAGAACTCTTGATCCATTTCCGAACATACTTCTTGAGATTCAAACTTCATAACACTCTACAAGAAAAGTCAACGTTGGGAAGATTCAATCTCACAATCTCTCATCCCCAACAAGAGCAAAGTTCATCCTGTTCTTCAACTCTTCAAGATCTTCATCAAACATCATTTGTGACGAAGCAAGTTGGAGGAAAAACTCTGTTTTTCAAAGGATCTTCTGAAAAGAAGGGCGTCCAAGTAACTGCTGTAGTGAAGTGGTGATACTTCCGGGAAGCTGAGTGAAAGGACCAGTCATCAGGAAGCAGGATTGCATCCCGGGTGACAACTAGACTTGAAGAAGGCGTGGAGAACTTCTTAAGTGCTAGGGACTAAGCTTTGTAACCGATCTACTTCAAAGCTAGTGGAACAGTGGACTAGAGGAACGAGTTGTTCCTTGAACCACTATAAAAATATCCAGTGTCATCTATTTTACTGCAATTTATTTTCCTGCACTTAGGATATTAACTGCTTAACTCTAAGACTTGGAATCTGTGTTCAGCAGATCTTGTTGTCAGAGTTATCAGAAAGGCATTTGCCTTAGTATTTCTGAGGCTACCCGGACAGATCAGAATCCGCTGCCAAGGCCAGTTCTGATATCAGAACCAGCCTTTCTCTGTCATCAGAATCAGACCTTCTCTGATAAGTCATATCGGACTTAGAGAAAATTTGAAAAACCGACCAGTCTATTCACCCCCCCCCCCCTCTAGACTGGTTACCATATTAAACGGGACCAATACTCTTTCAGATGGATTTCCACTAAAGTATTAAGCCCAATACACTTAGTGCACGTTTGGCTGTTATCACCCAACTAGTTCAGACCTGAAGGTGTTTCACAAGGAGTACACACCACTCCAAGTTACTCAGTCCTTAGATTTTCTCAATTGATCCAGTGGGGATCAAAAGGTACTCTATTCTATTCTACCACACTTAGGACTAGATAACACTGTCCTTCTAAGTGTTTACCACATTTTCAAATGTAACGGAATTTCTAGCCTCCAACTAATAACTAAACTTCCAGAATATGGCAATAAGAGTTCTGACTAGGAAGTTTAGTGAAGCATGAGTCTAAACAGAGAGCAAAGTTAAATGTGCATTTTCTCTTATGCTAGGTCTCTTCTTGAATGCTTGGTATAATTTCTCTGTTTAGAAGACTCTAAAAAAATGCTTGTTTTTGAACTCATGCTTATGCCTTTATTTATAGGCATCTCCGGTTGATTAATCTCCTCCGTTGGTTGAGAGGATTTAATCGTTGACGTCCAAAGTATTGTACTTTCGTCTTCTTGTGTTGGAGCAGATTATCTTCTTCAGATGCAATTGGATCAATTTGCAAGTAGGATATGTAAACTCATACCTTAGGCCTTGTACGCACTATTCACCTACTTGTAGGTTTTGGCTTTGTATGCAACTCTGCATGTGTAGTGTCTCGTGTTTTTGTAGATACAATGGGCTTAGTAAATTTGTGACTTTAGTCTTTTGTATCAAATAATTTTGTACTGGTAGGATTTAAATATCCTTTTAAGGTAAAGAAAAATTACCTTATTACTTTTTATATTTCTAGTACAATTTATTTGATAAAAAAGTGTACATGTAAAATTGGTCTCAATTTTTACTAGTGACATGAATAATTCTATAACAAATAAAAAACATACTGGTTGGATTTGAATATCCTTGAAAGGTAAAAGAATTTTACCTTATTGCATTTTATACTTCCAGTATATTTAATTTGTTATACAAATTGTACATATTTAATCTTGTCACTTTACATGGTATTCTTTCTTTTTCGTACCTTCTTCTTTTCAAATGATCTTTTTGTTTCTTTTCGTTTATGGTACGATAAGTACTCTTATCTATCTAATTGTGGAGCACACTACAATTTACACAATAAGTAGATAATTTTGAGCAAAAAGTCTAAACCAAAAAGAAGGGTGGCATCATCAAAACTATTTCTTACAATTGTAGCTTATATAAAAGTCTGAGGGACCTAACACCAATCAATGCCCAACGTTCATGTGGCTTAGTGTAGCACGAAATGGACTGTTTTTTAAGAAATCAATTCCCAACGTTCAGGACATTGATGTCCAACGTTCATATGCCTTAAACAGCCATTAACACACCCAAATCCTCCCTTTTAAATTGGCTAGCAGGTGCTTTACAACTCACATGTTCATACACTTTCTTCACGTACTTTTCAGAGCTAAAAACACCTCTACCATTCCACAAACTTCCTCTGTGTTCTTGCTTTGTTCTCGTTCGCTAGAACTATTCAGTTGAGTGCTCAACGTATAGCTCGTAGTCATCGTATCCTGGGAAACGATCGTTGCAACGCTCCTAGCACCCAAGGAGGCAACGAATACGTTTTAAGGGCATCGTGCGTAACACGATCTTGGGTTGATTTCTTCTTCATCTACTTTCTGATTTTCTTTAGTCATTTTATTTAATTAATTTTATTAATTAATTTTCTTTGTTTTTCGAAACACACCCGACAAAAAGTGCTTCTCACTGGTGTTTGCAAACACTCCCTTACATGTCTTTAGGACAAAAAATGTATTAACATAACAAAATTACTTTTATTGAACTAAGTAATGTTACTCAACAAGCTCCCAGACTTTCTGGCATTAGTGTTGGAAAAATGTGTTAAATATTGCAGTACATGGTAATTTTGGGACAATATTTTGAGTGGTGTCCACTTCCGATTTGGGGTGGGTCAAAGTGGCTTCGGATTGTTTTTGTTAAGGGATACAATTCGATATATGGTACGCTCAAAACGGATAACGGGTGAATGAGAAATTGATTCTCAAAATTCACTCGTTAGAATGGAAAAACTGGGAAACAAAGATGGGTTTCTAGTGTGGTTTATTCTCACACTAGTGTGGGTTTTCCGGTGTGGGAAAAAACCACACTAGAAACTCATCTTTCTCTCCCAGCTTTTCCATTTTAACGAGTGAACTTCGAGAATCAATTTCTCATTCGCCCGTTATCCGTTTTGAGCGTACCATATACCGAATTGTAGCCCTTAGCAAGGACAATCCAAAACCACTTTGAACCGACCCAAATCGGATGTGGACCCCACTCAAAATATTGCCCCAAAATTACTATTTAATGCAATTTTTTAACACATTTTCCCAACAATTGGAAGGGCACATAGCAACTTATATAATGGTAAGTCTAGACACGTTCGTCGTAGACATGACAATATTAAACAACTCCTCACAACAGGTGTTATCACTGTTGACTACGTGAAGTCAAAGGATAACATAGCGGATCCGCTAACCAAGGCATTGGATAGAGAATTGTTGGAGAAGTTGTCACGTGGAATGGGACTAAAGCCCGTGAATTGAAAAGTTATATAGTGGATACCCAACCTAGTTGGTCCTAGGTTCAAAGGGACAACTAAATTATCGGGCGAAGGATGGTCATTGTGGAGGTTCCGCACTCCTACCCATTGCTCGTTAAAACAGTGACTCCCGCACGAAGTTAGCAAAATCGTTTTGCTTTAATGATTCTAAAAATTCGATCTGCGTGATAACATTGGAAGACTATGTGGGATACTTATGAAAGAATCACCTATGTGAGAGAGAAGAGGGCCGCTTCAAAGGAGAACTGGAAAGACTCAGTTCTTTAGAAACTCTTGCAGAACCAGGACGGTGACCCATGGCCAAAACGGGCACACCCATGAGAATGGAACAAAGTTGGAAGGTTCCTGTGTAAAGATAAGTCAATGTTTACACGACGACGGTATAGTTCAAGGACTTTGAGTCTACTAGACAGCCAGTAAATAAACGTGTCTTTACAGCGGAAGGTTCAAAGGATAAAACCTACCTCTCCGTATGCAGGGATCATCCCCTGAACACAACGTTTCCTCCTATCTTCGTGTCTTTTTTATGTCTCGAAAATCAAATTTCATTCGTGTGGGGGATTGTTGGAAAAATGTGTTAAAAATTGCATGAAGCGGTAATTTTGGGGCAATATTTTGAGTGGGTTCCACTTCCGATTTGGGTCGGGTCAAAGTGGTTTCGGATTGTCCTTGCTAAGGGCTACAATTCGATATATGGTACGCTCAAAACGGTTAACGGGTGAATGAGAAATTGATTCTCGAAGTTGACTCGTTAGAATGGAAAAACTGGGGGGGAGATGGGTTTCTAGTGTGGTTTTTCCCACGCCGGAAAACCCAAGGGAATTTGAACACCTGATAAAAGGAAGACTATTCTAAGGAGTTAAGATTCTTAGGTGGAAAGGCTCTCTTTGTGCGGGGGGGGGGGGGGGGGGGGATCAAATCCCGAAAATGGGGAAGAAAAACCGCGACTTGCATGCGCGGGCGACTTGCATGCGCGGGCGACTTGCGGACACGAATGTCGTCCAAAAATCTATCTTTCAAAGATACAATTTAATTTTTGTTTCTTCTAGTAACGTTTATTTTTTCGCAGAACTGTTGCTCAGACAGAATACTTCTTCTTCCGCAGCAGAATTGCTCGGACAGAAGTCCTCTGCTACGAAGCTTGGAGCCTCGGACCAGAAGACCCAGGGGTGTTCTGGTCGCACACGTTACACTTGAAGACTTGGTCTTCTGGTCGCGCACCAGAACAGTTCTAGTCTGTTACAACAGTTAATGCCCAACGTTCTTATCTTTCAATGCTTTTTTAAATGGACAGTTTTTCGTCGTATTAATGCCCAACGTGCTGGACATTTATGTGCAACGTTCATGTTCATTAAAGCTCTGTCAACAAACCACAAATCCTCCTATAAATACCTGGCAGGTGTTTTGCAACAACACATGCAATCATACCCAATCTACGAGTATTTCTTCAGCTAAAAACACCTCCATTTCTTTAAAAAATTTCATGTGTTCATAGTTGTTCTCGTTCGCTGGAACTCTTGTTTGTGTGCTCAAAAAATAGTTTGTAATCATCGTATCCTGGGAAATGATTGTTGCAACGCTCCTAGCACCGTGGGAGGCAACAAATACGTTTTAAGGACATCGTGTGTTGCACGAGCTTTGACTAATTACTGTTTTTCTTTCGTCATTTTAATTAATTTATTGTAATTAATTTTCTTTATTTTCTGAAACACAACCAACAGTCAGTTCGCCGATGACATGCTGTAACACCCCGACCCCGCGGGACCCGGGGTAGTTACTCCAGACCAATAGTACTGTCCTCACAAACCACCACGAGCCTTTACTGCGCACTTTGTCCTCACTCATGCGCGCCCTGAGAAACTTCCCAGGGGGTCACCCATCCCAAGACTACTCCCGAGCAAGCACGCTTAACTTTGGAGTTCTTAGGTAATGAGCTCCCTTAAAAGGAGATGCACCTCTGTTGGTATGAGTAGTACTATTAATCCATTTATATTAAATCTCAAGTGTTACAATCACCCCCACTTAGGGATCGCAACGTCCTCGTTGCGCCCTTAAACCAATCTCAAATCTCAATCAAATCCCAGAATCTTCCCCCGCTAAGTGCCCGCCCGATATCCAACGGGTCATCACACTGTCGCGGGGTTGCTCTGATACCACCTGTAACACCCCGACCCCGCCGGACCCGAGGTAGTTACTCCGGACCAATAGTACTGTCCCCACAAACCACCACGAGCCTTTACCGCGCACTTTGTCCTCACTCATGCGCGCCCTGAGAAACTTCCCAGGGGGTCACCCATCCCAAGACTACTCCCGAGCAAGCACGCTTAACTTTGGAGTTCTTGGGTGATGAGCTCCCTTAAAAGGAGATGCACCTCTGTTGGTATGAGTAGTACTATTAATCCATTTATATTAAATCTCAAGTGTTACAATATTGAGATTCTGGGATTTGATTGAGATTTGAGATTGGTTTATGGGCGCAACGAGGACGTTGCGTTCCTAAGTGGGGGTGATTGTAACACTTGAGATTTAATATAAACGGATTAATTGTACTACTCATACCAACAGAGGTGCATCTCCTTTTAAGGGAGCTCATCACCCAAGAACTCCAAAGTTAAGCGTGCTTGCACGGGAGTAGTCTTGGGATGGGTGACCCCCTGGGAAGTTTCTCAGGGCGTGCATGAGTGAGGACAAAGTGCGCGGTAAAGGCTCGTGGTGGTTTGTGGGGACAGTACTATTGGTCCGGAGTAACTACCTCGGGTCCGGCGGGGCCGGGGTGTTACACATGCGTTTAAGCACTGAGACTCATCATACGGTCTAGGCATGATACACCTTCGAGCAAATCTACCGCAGTCATCCTCCGATGAAGCTGCCGCCATCCTTTGATGATGCCGCCGACATCCTCTGATGAAGTCGCTGCCCTCCAACAAGTCACTACAAACCTTCAACGAGGATGCCATCTTGATAAGAGTAATGACACAAAAATGACATTTTCGTATAAAAATATGACATTTTCAAGTGTGAAAATATAGACTTTTAAGGGGGGTATTGAATATGGATTGTGGTGGATTTTTTTAATCCATAGACTTTATTGATGTTTATTCCTTCAACACCAAAGGCCTAACATCTTCCTTTGGGTTTCGTGGGGAATGTTAATGGATCGTGAATAATAAGTGGCACAAACAAAACGGTAAAGGGAGAGAATGAAGGTAAGTGGGCCTAGTTCTTATTAAGTGTCTTAAGAACGATTACAACACAACCTACTGGTCTGAGCCGGTCTTCTAGTATGAGCTGAGAATACAATAGGAATATTGTTATTACTAGTGAGTACAAGTTGCTAACCCCTAACTTTGAAATAAATGTTGTTATTTAGACTACCAAGGGGTAAGTGGTAATGGTGATGTGGAGGATTATGAGTGGCCAGCTTCCCGGCCACCAAGTCTGGTGCATTAAGTGTGGTCCCCGCTAATATCTTGGTTTCCCGCCAATTGTCCAGGATGATCGTCTCCAGACTCCGTAGTTCTTGGATCTAAGCAAGCTTAAGGTCGAGCCGACTGCTCGAAGCATTCTGAGCTTCCTCTTTGATGCTCTCGAAGCACCATTTGGCCCTATCCAGACAATCGTCATATAGGTCTTCTTGTTGGGCTGCTCCCAAGTTGGTCCTTGGTCACCTTCGTGTTATGGGAATATGGGATAATGGGTCGTTCCCATGTCGGGCCAATTACCCCAACACAAGTCCCCCACTTCTGATATTCCGAGCGTGAAGGGGACACAAGTAAGTATGCATATCTCCTCTGAGCCAAGCTTCCACGACGCTTCTGATGTGACAGTCCATTATGTGGTTCCTGAAATTCTAGGTAACGGTTACGGCGGTCGGTTCAACTTCCAAGGCAACCGTAATCATTACGCGCTTGTTGACCTCTGCGCGACACATGTCCTGGGGTATGCTCCTCGCCACATGTCGCCCATCCATTGGATCATTGGGTGGTGGAGATATATATAAATATCAGTTCAAACGGGTGGCTTAAGGTTTCCGGATTTTTGCCCATCTCCCTCCTAGTGCTCCGCTGAACCTCTGCTCAAGATCTCCGGCCACCGACTCTCTCTGCTCTTGTATATTCCTCGTCTTCTCTTCTTTCCGATGTCTGGTCCGTCGGAGCACACTGTGGATTCTCGTCTCTCCTTTGAGTATGATGCAGACTCTCGCCATTTGGAGGAGGCCAAGACGTCGGGTTGTAATGATTCGGCCGCCTCAGGTCGAAAAAATATTGGCGATGTAGCTGTGTCCGAGGGTGGTGCCCCTAATGATAATGCCCAATGCGATGTCGCATAGGCCCGCCCCACGGATTATGATTCTGGCAACGAGGCCTACTTCGGGGATGACCTGGATATTTATGACAAGGCAACCCTCGTGACATACCACGCCACGAGGTACCGCTGTTGAATGCCCATGGTTGCGACCAATTTTTTTTACCACACACCGCGTGAACTCTTGGTGCACCTGCCGCCGCCCATTGTCTACAACCTGTGTGGCACGACCCAACCATTATGGAGGCGCCCGGGAATGATAATGATCTATATAGACTCCGTGAAAGCTGTTTCGTCGTTATGAGATCCTTCCTCCTCAGTTTATGCCCAACTCCTTCTGTTTCATCTCCACCTTCATCATCTGGTGCTATACCTATAAATTGGATCTGAGCTTAGACTAGGGGTGTAATCGAGCCAATCCGAGCCCGAGCATGCATATGATTGAGATCGAGCTCGTTAATATTTTTCAAGCTCGAGTTCGGCTCGAGATCGACGAACTCAAAATATACATGCTCGAATTCGGCTCGAGCAATTCAGCAAAGCTCGCGAACTCTGCTCGAGTTCGACAACAAATCAGCCAATCTGCCCTAGAAAAAATCAGTTATAAATTAATTAAACTTTTACTTTGTCTTCTACTATGCGTGGGTTTTCTAAATTGAACTTCCCATATACCCACATGGAATATGTGTGGGCTGATTGCACATAAATGAGATACTCGTCATTTATAACAATAGAGGAAGGGGACTTCATCTAGTTGTTTGGGTGTGGGAACAATGAAGAAACAAAAAAGTACTCCCTCCGTCCCTTAAAACATTGCCATCTTTCCTTTTTGGGACGCCCCAAAAAACTTTGCTACTTTCCTTTTTAATCAATTTTTTGTGGTTTCTGTTATTTCTCCCTCCTCTGCACAAACCTCAACCACACAGTTTTTACTTTATTATTCTCTGTGCCGGTCAACTTTGAAAAAGATTTAAGGGACGGAGGTAGTAAAAGGAAAGGAAAAGAGCAAACAGCCTACTTGGGAACTGAACTTTCATGTTCAAAAGCTTAGATTCATGAAATTCATGTAATTCATCTTTCCCTACGCCTGTTTTCAAATTCTTGTAATTCATACCCAAACATATATATATACATGTATATATATACACACATCAAGGTTTGCGAGCCGGCTTGCGATCTTCGAGCCTAAAATAAAAGAGCTTGAATTGTGCTCGTTAAGTATTCGAGCCGAGCTTATTTATGACAAACTCGAATCGAGCTTTGACTGAGTGATCCGTGAGGAGCTCACGAGCGGCTTGGCTCATTTACACCCCTAGCTTAGACCTCTTCCACTACTTCTTCAAGCTTTCTCCACAAAATTTTGATGGATTCATGAGTAAAGAAACCGACTTGGGCGGAAATTGTTCCATGGGGCCACGTCATCTATTCATGACTGGAAACATTGTTTCTTGTTCGTTCGCTTCCTGAAGGCCAACTACCGGAGCAATGGAACAGACACCCTCCAAATATTGGGTCTTCGCGCCTTATTGAGGGGTTGGAGAAGAATGTTAAGGTCGTGCAAAAGGGCGGATCTGATCACCTGATGCTCTACCTCACGTTCCAAGAACTCACCGACGTGGGAATAAGTACCGCCCGAGTCACTGGGATGTTCTTTCCTTTGAATCACATTGAGACCCCGAGAGGTTCTGTTCCTACTCTAGCTGAGTGCTTTTAGGATTCCCACCGCCCGGTTCTAAGACCACTTGGAGTGGTGTAGGATTAGGAGTCCAAAATGCTAAAAGTGGAAATTTTGGAGTCCTAATTCCTTGTAGTGGTTCACAGTATGGGGGAGTAAAAGTGGGTAATGGGGTGGAAGGTTTCAAATTTGAAGGGTGGAGTTGACTCTCTCAAATTAAATGGAAAAGGAAAAGTAAAAGGGGTGGGGGACAGACAGGCTGCTGCGCAGAGGAAAGATGCCATCGTGGGGCATGCAAGCGCAAGTTTTAATTCATTGCATGACATCATGATGACGTCATGATGGTGTCATTGAGCACTTCCAACGGCTCTAGCTTGTTTCTAATTAAAAAAATTGGTAGATCCAACGGCTGTGATGATTTGGACACTGTTTGAACGGGACAAAAATTAATCCAATGGCTGAAATTGAAATCCAACGGTTAAAATTATTTATTTTATTTTTCCTTTATTTTCAATTAATATTTTGACCGAAAATCCTATATAAACACTTCATTTCTTCCTATTTTAATCACACATCTCTCATCTATCTCATTCTTCATCATATATATTTTCTTTACCATCTAAATTTTTGTGATATCTTCATCAAGAAGAGGTGCTAATTGGAGTGTTATTGAGGATGTTGCTCTATGCAATGCTTGGGTATCCATATCCGAAGATGGTGCCATTGGCATAAATCAACCTGGCGAGAGTTTTTGGGGCCGAATTCACGTATCATTTTCACAAAAATGTAACGTTCCACGGACTCGGGATTCAATTGAGTCTCGTTTTAAGATCATCAATCATCAATGCTCTTTATGGAAAGGTTGTGTGCGGAAGGCGAACGCAACCCCGACGAGTGGGTCAAACTTAGCCGATTTGGTAACTTATAAACTACTCCATTATTTCATTTTAATTCATAAAGTATATATTAATATATTCTATACTTATACATATAAGTATATTACTATTTTCAAGAGATATATATAACTATATTGATAAGTAATAAAGTATATGATATATTCTTTTCGAAAAAAAATATATAACTATATTTATATTTTGAAGAGATATATGTAACTATAATTAACAAATTATATATTAATATATTTTCGAAATATATATGTGTGTGTGTATATATATATATATATATATAGAGTGCTCTTCATGTCAGGCCGGCCTGACGGGCTGCCCCGTCCGGCCGAGCCCGTTTGGGCACCTTCCCGGTGGAATTTTTTGATGAAATTTTTTGAGCATGTTCTTCATCAAGTCTAGTTTGTCCATACCAAATTTCAGCTCAAAATTCGATCGGGAAGGTCGTCAAATGATTTTTGCAAGTTAACTGGTCCGGAAAATACATATTCAGGACCAGTTAACTTGCAAAAATCATTTGACGACCTTCCCGATAGAATTTTGAGCTGAAATTTGGTATGGACAAACTAGACTTGATGAGGAACATGCTCAAAAAATTTCATCAAAAAATGCCACCGGGAAGGTGCCCAAACGGGCTCGGCCGGACGGGGCAGCCCGTCAGGCCGGCCTGACATGAACATTCCTCTCTCTCTCTCTATATATATATATGCCTAGTAAAGTATATGTTAGTATATATATACCTAGTAAAGTACTCCTTACATGTTAGTAAAGTATATGTTAGTATATGTTAGTATATTTTCGAATATATTAGTATATATACCTAGTAACTATTATAACTATTAATATATTCTATACTTTTACATATAAGTATATTAATATTTTCAAGACATATATATTTTCGAAATATATATGTGTATATAATATATATTTTCAAAATATAGATATAACTATGTAATTAAATCATTTAACTATATTACTATGCATTTTACGCATTTGTTTTTATATTGTAGGACTATCAAGCTGGAAACATTTTCATGAATGATAACCATGGCAAGGCATTCAAATTTGAGCATGTGTGGCGTATCCTCCACTCGTGCCCGAAGTGGTACCAACAATACGAAGCTCCGGTATCCTTCACCCGGCCAGTATCGTCTCCACAATCGCATGATTCGCCCACACTTGGAGGTAGTGCTAGCTCTCCCTCAGATGGAGAGCCACTTCAACGCCCTGAAGGGCGGGACACGCAAAAAGCAAAAAGTGTTGGAAAAATGTGTTAAAATTGCATTAAATGGTCATTTTGGGGCAATTTTTTGAGTGAGGTCCACTTCCGATTTGGGTCGGGTCAAAGTGGTTTCGGATTGTCCTTGCTTAGGGCTACAATTCGATATATGGCACGCTCAAAACGGATAACGGGTGAATGAGAAATTGATTCTCGAAGTTCACTCGTTGAAATGGAGAAAAACTAGGAAAAGGTGGGTTTCTAGTGTGGTTTTTTCCCACACCGGAAAACCCAGGGGAATTTTAACCCTTTATAAAGGGAAACCCCCCTTAATGAGTTAAGATTCCTTAGGGTAAAAGCTCTCTCCACGCACGCAGAGGGGTGCGGATCAAATCCCGAAATCGGAGAACAAAAAGCGCGACTTGCGTGCGCGGGCGACCTGCGGACACGAATGCCGTTCGAAAATCCTATCTTCTAAAGATAACGTTAACTTTTGTTCTTCCGGTGCGTTCCATTTTTTTTTCTCCGGCTAGCTCATTCAATGCCCAACGTTCATATGCACGTTTTTGACAGGTTTTATGGACGAATCAATGCCAGCATGCTGGACATTGATGTCCAACGTTCACACCATTAAAACTGGCCATTTACACATGCAAATCCACCCCTATATAAGGCTGGCAGATGGTTTACAACAGGAAACACTTGATATATGAACCACACCTTCTTTTAGCTCAAAAACTCTCCAGCCTTCTCCGAAAAAATTCCTTTTGTGTTCTAAGCTTTGTTCTCGTTCGTTGGAACCTTAGTTTGGTTGCTAAACTATCGTTCGAAGTCATCGTATCTTGGGAAACGATCGTTGCAATGCTCCTAGCACCCCGGGAGGCAACGAATATGTTTTAAGAAAATCGTGCGAAACACAAGCTTTGGCTTTTTCTGCTTCATCTATTTTCTGTTTTTCGTTTGTTCATTTTATTTAATAATTTTTTTTTAATTAATTAATTTTCTTACTTTTTCGAAACACACCCAACAAACTTAAAATGTATTCGTTGATTGTTCTACTCCGGTATACAATCTTAAACTTGTAGTTTATCACCTTGGTGAACGAACTTTTTTTTTGTGTTTTCGAAAAACGTAAGGAAAAAAATGACTTCTCAACAAAATGAAAATGTTGGGCAGAATGTTGTGAACAAAAATAACTCTGAAAGTGGAGCTCCGGTGAACAATAGTTCACAACGCGGTGCATCTGCTTTGGGCAACCAAGGGGCAATCCCTATGGTTACTGTGCCAAGCAACTCGGTGGAGAAACTCGAAAAATTTAATGGGTTAAACTTCAAGAGGTGGCAGCAAAAGATGCTCTTTTACCTCACTACTCTCGGTCTTGCTAGATTCTTGACCGAAGATGTACCAATAGTAACCGGGGGTGAGGTGGATGCGCAATCTTTCAACGCGGTTGAAGCTTGGAAGTATTCTGACTTCCTGTGCCGAAACTACGTGTTGAACGGGCTGCATGATGCTTTGTACAACGTGTATAGCAAATTAGCTACGGCTAAGGAGCTATGGAATGCTTTGGACCACAAATATAAGAGCGAGGATGCCGGTGCAAAGAAATTTGTTGTCGGTCGATTCCTTGATTTTGAAATGGTGGATTCGAAGACGGTCTTGAGTCAAGTTGAAGAAATGCAAATGATCTTCAACGAAATTTGAGATGAAGGAATGACAGTTAGTGTGTCTTTCCAAGTGGCGTCAATTATACATTTGTTGCCGCCGGCTTGGAAGGATTTCAAGAACTACCTTAAGCATAAGCGAAAGGAAATAAACTTGGAGCAATTGATTCTCCATCTGCGGATTGAAGAGGATAATTGGAAGAACGATGGGAGACTCCCAATCGTTAGCGGCTCCAAGGCCAATGTGGTGGAGCATGCAAAAGGCTCCAAAAATAAAGGCAATGGGAAGAGCAAGCTCGGTCCCAAAGGAGGCGTTTCCAAACCCAAATTTAATGGAAAATTCTTCAATTGCAACAAAAATGGACACAAGTCCTCGAATTGCAAGGCACCAAGGAAGAAGAAAGACTCTCAAGTCAACATGGTGCAAGGTGGGCAAAAGGATGAAGACATCATTCTTGCGGCCGTGGTGACCGAGGTCAATCTCATTGGATCCAATTCCAAGGAGTGGTTCGTGGACACCGGTGCAACCCGACATATTTACTAAAACCGGGAGCTATTCACGACCTTCGAGCCATCAAACGGTGAGAAGGTGTGGATGGGAAATTCTGCTCATTCCGATGTGGAAGGCGTGGACAAGGTGGTCCTGAAGATGACTTCGGGCAAGGAGCTGACTCTCAACCAAGTGTTGTTCGTCCCGGAGATACGCAAAAACCTGATCTCGGGCTCGTTGTTGAACAAGCATGGCTTCCGCATGGTCTTTGAGTCGGACAAACTAGTTTTGTCTAAATCGGGAATGTATGTGGGCAAGGGGTATGCAGTTGATGAGCTGTTTAAGCTCAATGTAATGACTATTATTGATAATAATAATAAAAACTCTTCTACTTACTTGCTTGAGTCTTCCAGTGTGTGGCATGGTAGACTAGGACATGTTAATTTTAATTCTATACGTAGATTAATTAACATGGAACATATTCCTAAATTCACAATTGATGTGAGTCACAAATGTGAAGTTTGTGTCGAGGCAAAACTAGCGAGAACGTCTTTCAAATCGGTTGAAAGAAAAATAGAACCACTAGAATTAATTCATAGTGACGTTTGTGATTTTAAATCAATACAAACACGTGGCGGTAATAAATATTTTATTACTTTTATCGATGACAGCACTCGCTATAGCTATGTTTATTTATTAAAAAAAACACGAAGCAATTGATAAATTCATTCTTTATAAGAATGAAGTGGAAAACCAGCTTAATCGACGGATTAAAACGGTTAGAAGCGATCGAGGTGGTGAGTATGAAGCACCAATTGGTGACTTTTGCGCTAGTGTGGGTATAGTACACGAACGTACCACACCCTATTCACCTCAATCAAACGGTGTTGCCGAACGAAAGAATCGCACATTGAAAGATATGATGAACGCGATGCTAGTAAGTTCGGGCCTGCCACAAAATATGTGGGGCGAAGCAATCTTAACAAGCAATTACCTTTTAAATAAGGTTCCCTGGAAAAAATATGATAAAACTCTGTATGAGTTGTGGAAAGGTAGACGACCTTCCTATCAATATTTGAAAGTGTGGGGGTGTCTTGCTAAGGTGCTGGTACCAACACCTAAGAAAATAAAGATAGGTCCAAAAACGGCGGATTGTATTTTTATTGGATATGCACAAAACAGTAGTGCTTATCGGTTTTTAATGTACGATTCGAATAATCCGGAAGTACATAAAAACACAATAATTGAATCGAGGAATGCATCATTCTTTGAAGACGTATTTCCATGCAAGTCCAACGAAGGACCTAGCACGTCAAAACGGAAGTTTGACGTAGCTGTGGAAAATACTAGCAAGGGATCCGGTGAAGAAGCCGAACCCCGACGTAGCAAACATGTTAGAGTCGAAAAATCTTTCGGACCGGATTTTCTCACATACTTGGTAGAACTCGATTCAAATATTCTAACTTGTATGGTAGAAAATGAACCGGATTTTCTATCATTTTTTGGTAGAAAATGAGCCACGGACTTATACGGAAGCCGTAACGTCTACCGAAGGTCCTATGTGAAAAGAAGCCATTAAAAGTTAGGTGGATTCTATCCTAAAAAATCACACATGGGAATTGGTTGATCTCCCTCCGGGATGTAAACCTTTGGGATCCAAGTGATTTTTAAACGTAAAATGAAACCTGACGGTTCCATTGAAAAGTATAAGACCAGACTTGTAATCAAAGGATACAAGCAACGTGAGGACCATGACTACTTTGACACGCATTCTCCTGTGACGAGAATAAATTCCATTAGAATAATACTAGCAATTGCCGCCTTGCGGAATTTGGAAGTTCATCAAATGGACATAAAAACCGCTTTTCTAAATGGCGATATAGACGAAGAAATCTATATGGAACAACCCGAGGGTTTTCGTGTTCCAGGTCAAGAAAGGAAAGTTTGTAAATTAATTAAATCATTGTATGGATTGAAACAAGCCCCTAAACAGTGGTACGAAAAGTCTGACCATGCAATGTTAATTAATGAGTTTAAAATAAACGAAAGTGACAAATGCGTCTATGTGAAAAGCACGGTAGACGACTATGTCATTTTATGTTTATACGTGGATGATATACTCATTGTGGGTAGCAATAATCTAATGATTAATTCTACCAAAAGCATGTTAAATTCTAAATTTGACATGAAGGATTTGGGGCTGGCCGATTTAATCCTTGGGATTAAAATAATTAGAGGACCTGATGGTCTTACGCTAAGCCAATCTCATTACGTTGATAAAATTCTTACTAAATTTAATAAGGATGATTATCAAGAGGCAAGGACGCCATTAGATAAAAATGTACACCTTACCAAAAATCGTGGAGAGTGTATTTCTCAAGTAGAATATGCGAGGATTATTGGAAGTGTAATGTATCTAATGAGTTGTACTAGGCCTGATATTGCCTTTGTGGTTAGTAAGCTAAGTAGATATACTAGCAACCTCGGTGATGAACACTGGAGGGCAATAGTAAGGGTTTTGAGGTATTTACGAAAAACCCAGAACCTTGGACTGCACTATGGAAGATATCCAGCTGTACTTGAAGGATATAGCGACGCTAGTTGGATATATGACATTAAGGACTCAAAGTCCACGAGTGGATATGTTTTCACTTTGGGAGGTGCAGTCGTGTCATGGAAATCCTCGAAACAAATGTTAATAGCTAGATCCACGATGTAATCTGAGCTAATAGCCTTGGATAAGTGCACTGAAGAGGCTGAATGGCTATGCCATTTTCTCGAGGATGTTCCAAGTTGGGAGAATCCTGTCCCTCCAATATGCATACATTGCGATTGTCTAGCGGCAATTGGAAGGGCACAGAGCAATCTCTATAATGGTAAGTCTAGACACGTTCGTCGTAGACATAACACCATTAAACAACTCCTCACAACGGGTGTTATCACTATTGACTACGTGAAGTCAAAGGATAACACAGCGGATCCGCTAACCAAGGCATTGGATAGAGAATTGTTGGAGAAGTTGTCACGAGGAATGGGACTAAAGCCCGTGAATTGAAAAGTTCTATAGTGGATACCCAACCTAGTTGGTCCTAGGTTCAAATGGGACAACTAAATTATAGAGCGAAGGATGGTCACTGTGGGGGTCCCGGACTCCTACCCACTCCTCGTTAAAACAGTGACTCCCGCACAAGGTTAGCAAAAACGTTTGCTTTAATGATTCTAAAATGTTGATCTACTCGATAGCATTGGAAGAGTATGCGGGATACTTGTGAAAGAATCACCTATGTGAGAGGGAAGAGGACCGCTTCAAAGGAGAACTGTAAAGGCTCAGTTCTTTAGAAACTCTTGCAGAACCAGGACAGTGACTCATGGCCAAAACAGGCACACCCATGAGAACGGAACAAAGTTGGAAGGTTCTCGTGTAAAGATAAGTCAATGTTTACACGACGTCAATATAATTCAAGGACATCGAGTCTACTAAACAGCCAGTAAATAAACGTGTCTTTACAGCGGAAGGTTCAAATGATTAAACCTACCTCTCCGTATGCAGGGATCATCTGGTGAACACAACGTGTCCTCCTATGTTCGTGTCTTTTTAAGTCTCGAAAATCAATTTTCATTCATGTGGGGGATTGTTGGAAAAATGTGTTAAAATTGCATTAAATGGTCATTTGGGGGCAATTTTTTGAGTGGGGTCCACTTCCGATTTGGGTCGGGTCAAAGTAGTTTCGGATTGTCCTTGCTTAGGGCTACAATTCGATATATGGTACGCTCAAAACGGATAATGGGTTAATGAGAAATTGATTCTCGATGTTCACTCGTTGAAATGGAGAAAAACTAGAAAAAAGTGGGTTTCTAGTGTGGTTTTTTCCCACACCGGAAAACCCAAGGGAATTTGAACCCTTTATAAAGGGAAACCCCCTTAAGGAGTTAATATTCCTTAGGGTAAAGGCTCTCTTCACGCGCGCAGGGGGGGTGCGAATCAAATCCCGAAACCAGAGAACAAAAAGCCGTCCGAAAATCCTATCTTCTAAAGATAACGTTAACTTTTGTTCTTCCGGTGTGTTCCATTTTTTTCTCCAGCTAGCCCATTCAATGCCCAACGTTCATATGCACGTTTTGGACGGACGAATCAATGCAAACATGCTGGACATTGATGTCCAACGTTCACACCATTAAAACTGGCCATTAACACATGCAAATCCACCCCTATATAAGGCTGGCAGATGGTTTACAACAGGAAACACTTGATATATGAACTGCACCTTCTTTTAGCTCAAAAACTCTCCAGCCTTCCCCGAAAAATTTCCTTTTGTGTTCTAAGCTTTGTTCTTGTTCGTTGGAACCTTAGTTTGAGTGCTAAACTATTGTTCAAAGTCATTTCTGCTTTTGTGTTCTAAGCTTTGTTCTTGTTCCTAGCACCCCGGGAGGCAACGAATACGTTTTAAGAAAATCGTGCGACACACGAGCTTTGGCCTTTTCTGCTTCATCTATTCTCTGTTTTTTGTTTGGTCATTTTATTTAATTAATTTTTTTATTAATTAATTTTCTTACTTTTTCGAAACACACCCAACAAAAAGAAGTGGAAAGGCAAAGGCATCTAAGCTAGATCCAATGATGACACAATGTTTCAAGAAATGATTGAGCAAGGCATAGAACAAGCTGCAAGAAGAGCTTAGCATGATGAGCGTCAACACAAAGCCGTGCTGTCACGCCCCGGACCTACCGGACACGTCAACAACCCGCCGTACAGTACGAATAGTCAACCGCAGTCCAACTCATCCATACTATACTAGGCGTCTTGAATACCATTCAAAAAAAGTACATCCATAAACAAACATAATGTAAAATATTCATTTAAGCAGCGGAAACAATATTACAAGTGTTCAAACCACACTTGGCAAACATGGGCATACAAGCCCCCAAATAATTATTCAGAAAATAATATCCATGAGCATTAATATAATTATTATTAAAACAGAAACGGGAGAAGCACGTACTCTTCTCTATGTGATTCTCCCGAAGCAACGGGCGATGGTAGCAACCTTCAAGCTGTACCTGAAACTGTGAGGTGGCCTCCCCTGTGAAGGGGAGGTCAGTACTTGGAAGCATTTGACAAGTACAATGACAACTATACTAAGTATAATCGGTGTTTCAATTTCTAAGACCCTCAAATAGAGTGATATTATATTATAGGCCATAACGCTTGGTTACGCTCTTTGAAAATATACTTACTTTATATATGAAGTCAAGTAGTCGGCCCATAGGCCCATGTTTACTTTGAAAACGCCCAACCATTGCCCCGTGGCTGCAAGCCACGCTCATCTATATTATTTCGTCATGCTAGAGGCTTACTCTAGTCATGTCCTGTCGTGCTAGAGGCTTCCTCTAGTCACTCCACTTTGTGTTAGAGGCTTCCTCTAATCACCCTACATACGTTGTGCTAGAGGCTTTCTCTAGTCACCTTACGTGATGCTAGAGGCTTACTCTAGTCATCTTACATCACGCTAGAGGCTTACTCTAGTCGTTGTACATTATGCTAGAGGCTTACTCTAGTCATCTTACATCACGCTAAAGGCTTACTCTAGTCGTTCTACATTATGCTAGAGGCTTACTCTAGTCATTCTACATTGTGCTAGAGGCTTCCTCTAGTCACTACTTACTATGCTAGAGGCTCCCTCTAGTCACGCTATTAAATTACCAAGCAAATTTTATTCCTAAAGTCACTTTATTATGAGTAGTCTTTGAGGCCTACTCCTAACATAACTTAGCGTTTACACATTTCTACCTCAAAGCATCTCATAAGACTACTTAAGGTACATCTTTCACAATCCAAGCCCTTGGGATTTGTTCTATCACTTTTCATACTAACATTTCCAACTAGTATTTCAATACTACTCAAATAATCTTAGAACAACTGAGTTCCTAATCCATAGTCATAAGGTTCATTCTAGTTGATTTTCCAATCCAAATATAATTTAATCACAATACCAACAATATCACTTTTATCCAATTCATGACTTCTTTTCATGAAGTAAAAGTAAATTTTATCTCAACATTCATAGTTAATTCAACTATCATGCCTTCATATTCATATCACATAATCATACACAATTTATTTCATAAATTTGTATATCATGCTCCACTCATTTAGACACCATTCTTTTCATATAGGCATTATTAATCATTTAATAATCCATGAAAAACTCATTTAATAATATTAGGTAATCTTATGAAATTAACCCAACAATTATAAACAATATAGCTAGTCATCCTCACCTTAAGATGTGCTACAATAGTTGCCTTTGCTAAACCCCTCGATCAATCCCCGTTCTAGGCCGATCGAAAGTGAAATTCCTGGACAGCAGACGAAAGCCGGCCGGCTTTTGCAAAAGGTGGGCGGCTTTCGTGGTCTGCAGCTACGAACAGCTCCCTTTGAGTGGTGGTTTCCGGCGATTTCAACTCCTATCGATTTCACGACTCTCCTAAGTTAAATACCACCACTTTATAACATTATTCTACACTTTTAAACGTGTAGAACTTCATGTTTAATCCACCATATGATTTCTTAAAAATCATACAATACTAAACTAGTTAATGAACAGTAGTTAGGTTCTTACCTCAACCTTAGCTCCTTTCTCATGGGTTTCTTCTTCCTTGTGTTTCTTCCAACCTTGGACTTTGTGAGAGCTCTTCCTAGAGATCCCCTCTTTTGATATGGCCGAGTGGTGTATAATGAATAGGGGGAGAGTATCCTATTCAATCAAAGACTTATTTGATTGCTAAAAATGGGGTCATATGGGGTGTGCATTTGTCTTGTGCCATCCCCTCTACCATAGGTCCGCACCAAACCATTTTGGTTTGTCTTCTCCACATTATTTGAGGCTCAATCACTCACAAAATTATCCCAAATGGGTGTAGGAAGTTCCTCCCAATCATTCCTGCTATTTCTGGCAGGTTGGGTCAAAATAGCACCCGGGGTCGTCCAAATATTTTTATCAACCGTAGTTGGCACTTTATTGGGCTTTTATAATTATTACGATGACCCAACTAAACATTTGGTAGCCAATTCTCATTATTATGGGCCCGATAAATAATTTAATTAATCACCCATTAATTAAATACACCAAACCGTCACACAGTTTTATTTGCTAGGAAAATTCAAATACATATTGAATTTCAAATTCAAGTACATCCGGGTGCGGTGTCACACGTGCAGTCGGAGATTACAAAAAATCAGTATGACTTACTAGCCGCGGACCTTTCAAAGTTTTTCACCGACGAAGCAAAGGTGGATAAGGCAAAAACAAGATGAAATCATGAGGTGTTCTCAAAATGCCTCAAGTGATATTTCCGACACTTCCGCAGAAGAAGAAGAAGAAGAAGTGTACCGTCCCCACTTCAATTTCTAGTTATTTATGTATTGTTGTTTTTATTTTGTATTGTGTTGTAAGTTGAATTTGAATTATGTTTCAATTTTAAATTCCATGTTTTATTATTTTAATATATTCCATCTTATTTTAATGTTCAAGTTTATTTTAATATATATTCCATTTATTTTAGTTATTATAAGTCTTTCACATTATTAAGTAAGATACAAAAAAGATAGAAGTAATTTACAGAAACCCATATATTTTATTAAGGCACAAAAAAGTTCAAGAAATACATAAAGATTTTAGTAAAAACATAAACAGTACAAATACAAAGTTAACACTAGCAAACGAAATACATGAAACACAATTGGATTAATAAAACAATATTTAAGGGGAACATATAAACTACATTCCATTTCCATGGTGCCTCCACAAATGGTTTACGAGATCGCTTTTAAGCGATGTGTGCACCGAGGAGTCTCGAATTCGATTGTGGCGCATCATATACTGACTCAAGATCGGGTCATCATGGTTAAGATCCAATTCAACGATGCCATCAACATAGTCATAGTCTTCACGGTAGTCTTGTTGTGTTGGTTCTTCATCCTTCTCTTCATATTCATCTTCCACTATCATGTTGTGCATTATAATGCATGCCAACATTATATCACCTAATGTGCTTATGTCGTGCAAGCGTGCCGGACCTCGCACAATAGCCCACCTAGCTTGTAAAATTCCAAATGCTCTTTCAACATCCTTACGAAAAGCCCCTTGCATTGAAGCAAAAAGCTTTTTCTTAGGAGTGTCTCGATGACTTATTGTCTTAACAAAAGTTCCCCAACTTGGGTAAATCCCGTCAGCTAAATAATAACATTGATTATATAGCTTACCATCCATGCGGAATTGTACTTGAGGGGCAGATCCTTTTACAACCGCATCAAAGACCAGAGAGCTTGCAAGGGTGTTGAGGTCATTGTTGGAACCAGCTGTGCCAAAAAATGCATGCCAGATTTGAGTATCATAAGAAGCAACTGCTTCGAGAATCAACAAACGGTGTCCAGCTTCCCGACCACGGTCTATGTACTCACGACTATTAGAGTTTGTTGCAACCAAAGAAGCCATCAAAGCCATGCGCATGTGGTCGGAATAAGCTTCTTCATCTTCATCTTCATTAATGGATTTGTAAAATGCGAGGAAAGAACTCATGATGTTTTTGGCCTTGTTGAAAATGGGAGAAGTAAAGATGAGGTGTGTGATTTCAATGTCAAGTGAGGCCATGTATTTATAGTAATATAGTTCTTTGATGTTCACACCAAGTGGAGGATACATCCAAAGTATTATGTTTCGATACACCAAGTGGAGAATAACATCCAATGTGCTATGAAAGAAGACACATGGTGAAAAAGAGAATCCAATGTCATATAATGTGCTATAAAAGGACACAAATAATGGAAAAGAGAACCCATTGTGATTTGAAAAGATACAACAAGTTGAGAAGGGAATCCAATGTGTTATGGATAGACACAAAGTTGAGAAGAAAATCCAATGCTCCAATGTGTTTGAAATCACTCCGCAAAAAATGTAAGAAAAAATTAATGAAATTTATTTTTTTACATCGAAATGTGTCTTTTTTATTTAATAATTAATCAGAGAAAAATTAAAAGGAAAACGTCACTTATAATAATTTAATTAATGTTTTACTAAATTGATGTGTAAAAAAATGTGCTGAGTGTATTTTATTGACGGTGCTAGAATGAAGAGAATAAGAGTTAAAATAATGTTTTCATATCGACGGAGTCCATTTTTGACATTTAGACTCTTGCACTACTCCAAATGGTCTAATAAGTTTATTTCAAAAATAATAAAAACATGAGAAATGCTAAGGGTACATAACTTGTACACAAGTTGTACACCCTATAAATACCTTTTTTAGTTTCCACCCTTTCCTTTTCACTTTTTTTACCTTTCCTTCTCCATCACTTTTCTCTCACCCTCTCTCTTTTTCTTCTCTCGGCTACGCACAACACTTCCCACTCGTGACTTTCTTTCTCTCCTCTCTTCATCACTTCATCTTTTTTCCTCTAGTTTCTCTAGCACTTTCACTTCACCAATCTTCCAATTTATTTATTCTTGATGGGAAGAATCTTCCCAAAATCATCATTATTGAGGTAATTTACTCCGATTTTTTTGATATACATTTTAGGGTTTTTTTATTTATTTTCCCTAGAATTTATGTATGTTGTAATATTGAATAATTTTATTTTTGTTTTATTGTAAAAGAATGCGGTGTTAGTTTTTGGAATTTTAATCCCAATACTCTATTTCATTGTATGCCCATAATCTGTATGTTAAAATGACTCAATGAAAATTTCTTCTAATTCATGATTTTGTTCTCTATTGCATTAATATACATTAGTTTCTAATGAGTTTTAGACTATTTTTCTAGTCTTCCAGTTTTACTACGATATATTAATTGTTGATTGACTATTATTTGATTGTTGTGAATTTGCTAGATGTTTTTTCTTTTAAGGCTATCTTTGTTTTTAATTTTTCAAATTTTATGTATGTTACTAGATACTGTTAAATGTATGACTATTTGGATTCATGATTATGGATTGGTGATGATTATGATTCACCGTATTGGGTATGCTAATGATGGTGATGATTGAGTATGCTATAACCTTTAATAGTTGATTAATTGATTTTATTGTAAGAGATATGAAGTGTTAATTATCACGATTTTAGGATAATTACTCTAGTTCATTTATGCCCATAGCATATTTAATTATAGGTAATGTATGTTTCTAAAGGTGTATCTTTTGAGTTATGAAAAAGAAAATCAAATTTCAATGTTGGTGAAGTAAGTATTTATGAAGTCTTTATGTTTCCAAAGACGTATTTCAATGTTGGGTTTAACTTAGGGATACTAAGCAAGTGAGAATCATATAATATAGTGCAACTTGAGCTCATAGTTCAATATATTTTTTGTTATGCCTGCAAGCGTGTAAGACACAATATAATGATTATAGCCTTCTAAATGATTTAGTTTTTCTCACATGCCTCAAGTAAATGCAGAAACTTTGGCTGCTCTTGATGCTCCTCTTTGGCGAAACTAGGAAAAAATGGGACAGGGCCTCAAAGTATTATGAAATGGATGACATTTATTTATCATCTTAATCCATTATGGTTCTTTGTTGTAGTTATTTGTTTCATAGTGATTACTATATCACCATGAAATTGATGAGATTCAAGAAAGTGAAAAAGATGTTGTAAAATAGTTTAAAGATAACATATTATCTCTTTTAGTTGTGACTTTATACACATGCAGTTTTGTTTGTGATTAGTGGGCAATAGTTTTATTTATACAATGTAATATTTGTGATTAGATAATTGTTTTTGTTGAAAAAATTAATGGGAAGAGTTTTATTTATACATATATAATTTTTTTTCTGCCATAATAGTTGCCCAGACAATAGTTGTTTGTGCCCAGACAGTAGTTGTATGTGCCCAGACAATAGTTGTTTGTGTCCAGATAGTAATTGTTTGTAACTAGACATTTCATGTCCCGTTCACAGACAATTCCAATTAGCACATTTACTCATTCCAGTGCCTATTGTCTGTAGCCGGACATTTCATGTCTGCTTCACAAACAATTTCACTTAGCACATTAGTTCATTAGCCCATTCAAGTGGCCATTGTTTGTGGCCAGACATTTCATAGCAGCTTCACAGACATTTTCACTTAGTACATTAGTGGAATTGCCTGTGAAGCAAGCATGAACTGTCTGGTTATAGACAATAGCCACTTGAACGGACCTAATGTACTAAGTGAAAGTGTTTGTGAACGTGATATGTGGTGTCTGACCACAAACAATAGCCACTGAATTGGGCAAATGAGCTCATGTGCTAAGAGGAATTGTCTATGAAACAGGCACGAAATGTCTGGCCACAGGCAATAGCTAATGGAACAGGCAAATGTGTTAATTGGAATTGTCTATGAATGCGACTTAAAGTGTCTGGTTACAAACTATAGCCACTGAAACAAGTTAACCTGCCAAGTGAACAAGCACTATCATTTACAACCCAAATGTCATATACACTCCAACATCTCAAACCTCAATGCCACTCATTCAAAAGAAACAAGCATTATCATTTACAACCCAAATGTCAACACATTCCAACATTCCAATGCGACTGATCTGTATTAACTAGTTGGCATTCTAATGTTTTTTTTTTGAGAGGAAACCAAACATTCAATTAATCTAAAGAATCATTAGCCAAAAGGCTTACAATAGAATCAAGAGGAACGTCAAAACTATCCCTACAACCTGGCAAAGAAACTGCCGCCCGTGCAATTGCATGAGCAACACGATTCGCAGATCGTGAACACCAACTGATGCATAAATTAAGATTGTCACTTATTAAGTGTCTAATATCATCAAAAATAAGATCATTATAAGCTGATCCCGACTCCCCATTTACTCTAGAAACCACCAGTGTTGCGTCTGTGAATCAGCACTGGTTGTCAGTGAAATTGTCTGTGAATCAGACATGAAGTATTTGACCACGATAGGCATTAGAATGAGCTAATTTGCTAAGTGTAATTGTCAATAAATTAGACATGAAGTGTCCGGTCACAAACAATAGACAATGGAACAAACTAATTTGCAAAGTGGAATCGTCTGTGAGACAGACATAAAATGCCCGATCACAGGCAATAGCCACTGGAATGAGCTAATTTGTTATGTGAAGTTATCTATGAATAGGACATGAAGTGTGCAATAATTGCTAAGTTGAATTAATAAAATTACAATAATTATGGTGCTTTGTTATAGTTAGATTTTATTCGTTTGCAATATTCTTTTAGTAGAAAAATGAATGAGAATCATTCAAGTGTGCCAGCACCTTATTTATCTGAGCCCAAACAATAGTTGTTTGTGCCTAGACAATAGATTACAAGAAAATGAATTTATAGAGGCAAAGCAAAAAACTTATACTTCGTATTACATTTATTTAAACATAATAGAATGTTGGACAACATTTACAAAAGTATAATATGATTAAAAACACACTTGATTCAATATTGATTCTTCATAATTACATCAATAACTTTCTAAAACTAATAGACAACTAGTGAATATATCTCAACGGTACAAAGTTCAAGCTAATTTAGCATCTCTTAAATATTAACTTGGTAGTTGGAATAATATCTCTCTTCCATGTTATGAGCAACTCCAAACAGCAGATTTCTTGCCGTAGGTCTCCTCTTTAGGGAGTACTTTTCCTGACAAGTACAATATAAGGGCGGAGTTACACCAAGATAGAAAAAAACTGCTAAACGACAGTGCATGGCTAGTAAATTTAAGGATAGTATGCCAGAAAGTGATGGGGAAAAAACTGCTAATATAGAAGTATCCAACTAAACATATGAATAGAAATAAGTTAACTCAATGTCAATGAAGTACATATATAAAATTCTCATCCCCAATCAATAATACAAAGTATATGCATCTTCTCTTTATAAATCAGGACACACACATACACATACATACACACCCACACACATACACACATAGTTAGCAAACACTAGTCCAAATGCCATAGGGTAAAACCTTTAATTTTTTTATGTAGGACTTCACTCTGGAATGCAATTTGAAACATATGAAATTCAATAGCCTGTCTGATTATAGAATGGCCATGTTTCTATACAAATACTATGTCAAGGAGAATACGGTTTTTCATAACTAGTTAAATTTTGTTGTCTTTTTAATCTCCCTAAAAGGGTAGCTCGGTGAACGTTGCATAACTGTAGGGTCATTAGGATCCAGGAAAGGATACTACCACATGGGCATTTAACTTGAGAACAAAATCAAATGTTTCTATCGTATATAAAAAAAACAATATCACTTTGATAATTAAAGAATACACTAAGTCTCCAAAAACAAATGTTTGAACTAAGAGAAAGAAAATACTTTAGCACCCTAATACTGATATCAGCATATGGAAAATATGAAAATCATTATTTGGTTACACAACAACAATAAGTTTACAATGTATTCCAATACAACAACTCAAGCACAACCACTAACAAGAATAAGAGCTCAAAAGCACCTGTAATAAGAAATTCAGAACTTAAAAGGGTGTGTAACAAAAAGAATGATATTCTCAAATAATATAGTGAAACAAAAGTGTCAAACAAACAACATTAAAATATCAATAAAACATAAAATTTAAAAGAAAAAAAAACAGAGTTAAAACCCTAAGCCACAATAACAAAAAGGGGCAAATTAGCATCTAATGAGTTAGGGTTAAGGAGGTTGGATTGAAGGAAGATGAAGGGGAAATGAATACCACGGTGGCGGTGGGTTGGCAGCAATTCACCAAGTCGTAAATCGATCCTCCATGCCGGAAACGCTAGCGGGTGGTCGGCCCTATAATTTTCTGGGCCGTGGCAGCATCCGGGCGGCGGCAGCTCCAAGCAGCGATGACTTCTAGGTCTGCGGCGCTCCATCTTCATTCGTGAACACCTTAGTGACAAATGAAATTGCTTATGACAATTATATGTGGAGAAGGATTGAAATGAAAATGAAGAAGAAAGAAAGGAGAAAGTGGGTTGTTGGAGAAAAGCTACGGGCAGGGCGTAGAGAAGAAATAGGAGAAGGAGAGAAGGGAGAGAGAAAGAGGGTAAAAAGCAAAAAATGAAATGGTAAAAATTATGGGATATTTATAGCATGTACAAGTTGTTGTACAAGTTGTGTACAAACCATGTACACATAGCATTTTCGTAAAAACATACTCCCTAGCAGTCTAATCAAGAATTTTCCCAAACACCTCCTGCCCGCGAATCATGAGTACCATTGTACAAGGCCTCTACGCTCCCAGGGCAGCTCTTTCTCCGTTGCCCGCTTTATTCCCATCTCTCTCCTTGATGATTCCCTCGTTTTCACCCATCTACTATCATCCCCGACATCAAGGCCCAGTCGTTGGTATCCTCTCTCTCAGTCTCAAACCATGAGTCTCTTTGGGATTGGAAGGTAAACCCGATTAATATTCCAAAATTAAATGTTTAATTTTTTATGATGTCTTGTGCTGATGCCAACTAATTATGAGTCGTGAAATGTTTATCGATTGATATATTGATATATGATTGATTCTTGGGTTTGGTTCTCTTCCCAGACATATGCTACTGAATTTAATTAAGTTATTGTTACGGGAATCTACAGATTTGGATCTGGAAACTTGAACCTTTAGTGTTAAACGAATATGGATCTGATGGATTTAAAATTTGAGATGTGGGGAAGCCCATATTAGTTGTGTGCCCAATCAAAATGAATCCATTCAACTGCAAAGATCATCACTTGCTCTGTGTGTTAAGGGATATAGTGCTATGTTGATTGTCGGGCTTTTATGCGTGTCCCATGCATGTGTGGTTTATATATTTTCTGAGTTTATATGTTCTTTGTATGGGCTTAACATGTTCCTAGAGAATATGGTGGAATTTATTATGACCAGAGTGGCTCAATTGTGCCACTTAATTATGATTTGTTTACTTTATTAAATTACTCTTTCTTGGTTCATTTTTAATGCCTAACCTGCTATATCTGTTCAGGAACCAGAGAACATTCCGCCCTAAAAAAAGTGCCCCTTCAGGGAGTAAGGTTTGTTTAATTTGCATAATTTTGTTTTCCCCTTTATGCACATTTGGGAAATTACTGTTCCACTGTGTTTAGTTTCCTCATGATGAAATTAAAATTCTGAAGGTGAGGTGGGTAGGGGCTTATGCGCGTGGGAAATGATGGGAAAGAGAATTGGAGTGAAGAGATTGGGGTAAATGTAGGGGATGCCCGTTTGATGAAATTTTTATATAACAAGTCTGTTCCCTTGAACAATTGAAACTTCACAGTCTAATAGGTTCAAAGTTGAGCCATCTTTAATTCTTTATATATATTATATATATATATACATATATATATATATATATATATATATATATATATAGAGTCCCGTTCCTATCAGGAGCTCCTGAAGAGAAGCCCCGTGCGGACAAGCCCATCAGAGGGTCTTCCCGGTGGAATTTTTTGAGCATGTTCCTCATCAAGTCTAGTTTGTCCATACCAAATTTCAGCTCAAAATTCGATCGGGAAGGCAGTCAAATAAATCCTGGAAACATACTGCACTTTATATGTGCGCAGAATGAGCCATAGTTTTCCAGGATTTATTTGACTGCCTTCCCGATCGAATTTTGAGCTGAAATTTGGTATGGACAAACTAGACTTGATGAAGAACATGCTCAAAAAATTTCATCAAAAAATTCCACCGGGAAGACCCTCTGATGGTCTTGTCCGCACGGGGCTTCTCATCAGGAACTCCTGATGTGAACTGCCCTCTATATATATATATATATATGTATGTATTAATATAATTTTTTGCCACTATCGCAGGGAGCACAATTAAGAAAGCACATTGATGCAACTTTAGGAAGTGGAAACTTAAGAGAAGCTGTAAGGCTCCCCCCTGGAGAGGACATTAATGAGTGGCTTGCTGTCAATAGTATGCTTACTCTTTCCATCTCTTGCGTTGTTACATACATGATCAACTGCCCTTCCTTTATCATCCTTTTTTATTTGTTTAAGTGGTTTAATTTTCCATACACATAACTGCATAACTTGTATTTGTTCAAGTAGAATTCACAACTCATGTTGAAAAAAAAAGCGCGGGAGTGGTGTAGGGGAAAATATACTTTTTCAAATTTTGATTTGGCATGTATTAACCAACATTGTAAATGAAGGTTCCACAAATGGATGATCAATTCTTCCATGGATAAGCTGTGTGTATTTGGCTTCCTGTTGTTGTGTTCTATTCACATAATATGAAGATTAATGCCCCAAAATGCTTGATTAGCTTATGTCAATTACACCAAATCGTTTTCCTGTCCAAAAATCTAGCAGATTCAAGCCAAATAATTATTACTAAAAGGCACCTAAGAAGCACGGAAACTTCCCACGACTCATATTTCCCTGTTTTGGAGACTTATAAGCTTGTCGGAAATTTGGAAACATCAAGTTTGTGTTTCAAGGCCGTTTCAATAATAAAATAGATTGGGAAACCATTTCCCCATTAAATTAGCATTTTGAGAAACTTTGAGTTACCATTTTTCCATTGTTGATGGGATTTTTTTAAATGAAAAATAGTATTTGTTTTTAAAGTTTTTAGGATCTGTTTGCAACAGCTTCTGCTTTTAAAAAAAGTGCTTTTTTTAATGAAATGGGGAGAAGTGATTAATTGTAAAAGTTGATAGTGTTTGGAAAATAAGTGATTTTACAAAAAGGTGTTGAAATTGGAGTGTTTGGTAAAAAAGTGATTATTGATGAAGTTGTTTATTCATGTACAAAAATGCCCCTCTTTCATTAAACCTTTATCACTTCCACGTATTTCTTTTCATCTCCATTCCTTCCACGCAGAGCTACCTGTAGAACAAAGAGCGAATCAATTAAGGGATTGGAATTTGGAACAGAAAATTAAACCGAACAGCTACCGATCAAAGAAATAACGAGCGAATTTGTCAAGCACAAGAATGAACGGATTCAAAAACAAAAATTCCATTTCATACTAACCTTGAATTGAGCAAATCAACAACTATGGATCTTCAACTTCAGTTCGGTGGCTTCCCAACTTCATTAGCTGCAGCGCAGATGGACAGAGAAAGTGTTGTAGGGTTGGGGAGAGCTTGATTCGTCGATAGGGAAGATCTGCCTGATACATATACGAGTGTTGTATAAGGAAAGGGAGAAGGGCAGTAATGGTACACCAACACACATTAACGATATAAATGCCCCTCTAGTTTTTCAGAATTACCAAATTACCAACCTTTACAAAAAGGAGCTTCCAGCTTTTCGAATAAACCAAACGGTGATGTGGTGTTTTGCAAACACCCATTTTAACTTCTGCTGCCAAAAAGCCCAAAAGTGCTTCTTAGAAGCAGTTGCAAACAAAGCTTTAGTGGATTCTAGCAACATTGTGATGTCTCATAGCGCAACACATTGCTAGAAATGTATTACATTTTTGTTCAATTATATTGTTCAAATTTAGAAATTATTACATATTACTAGTAGTATATTTTTTCATTCAATAAAAATGAAAAAATATACTACTAGTAATGTGTAATAATTTCTAAATTTGAACAATAGAGTCATAGACCATATGTCCATAATCCATATTAGTGATTGGTTACTAAACAAAGGTCTATGAAAAAACATGTTAATCTATATGAAAGGAAATATATATATATATATATATATATATATATATATACACACACATAGAATAAAGATCAAATGAGAACATTGCTTAACGTGAGAACACCACTTTTTCCCCAACGTGTTGCACAATGAAGCTTGTATGTTGCACGTTTTCACATTTTCACAGTATTTACCAAAATGCCACCGTGTTTAGTTAATATAGGCTTAATTCGAGTAAATTGAAAATGTGCAACACAATAGCTCAATTGTGCACCACATTGATTTAAATGTGAGTGTTCTCACGTTAAGCATCGTTCTCACTGGAACCGCACCCTATATATATATGTTAATCCTGTTTCCCGTTTCATGTGCCCCACTTTGCGTTTGCATGCTACTTAGACAGGCACTAAAATTCATTTCAAGTCTTCCCCTATTTCTATTCTGTACTATTATTCTTATACTTTGTTAGCTGAATGAAGGTTATTTTTTTCAGCGGTGGATTTCTTCAACCAGGTTAATCTGCTCTATGGGACACTGACAGAGTTTTGCACACCTGAGAACTGCCCTACAATGACAGCTGGCCCTAAGTATGTTAGATCTGTTACTATTGTGGGGGATTTCTTTGCAATAAAGAATCAAATAGTTCTTGGGTTTTATAATGGTCAGTTTAGAAATCGGAAAGTGATAGGAACTAAATAGAGAGGAAAATATGGGGGGAATTTTTGGATGAAAGAAAATGTGTGGGATAAAACTTAAGTTCAAACTCAACAAATTATTTCTATTTCATAGGAGCAGGAAATGCAAATATATACAATTAAAAAAAAACTAATAATACTCCATCCCCCTTTTCATTTTCCAAGGGAAAACCAAACAGAAGAGAATAACTTCTCATAGGAACCCCCAGCAGTATCCTAAACCCAAACATAGCCTTATAGTTTCGATGATCTCAGTATTTGTATCAGAGTAGTCGTTAGTAGGTTGTTTGATTTCCGGAACTGTTCCCTTTCAATAATTACTCCTCAGTAAGCCTAATGCATTTTTTTCAATTGTATCATGAAGTTCATCCAGTGATGTGGTTTAAGTGAAGCACTAATGCATTTTTTTCAATTGTGGTTTTGTCATCATTGATTTAACATTATGTAATGACAAGTTATGGTTCAATTTTTTCTGTAGTTATATATAACTATGCTCCAGCTTCCCTTGTATATTTCTTTGGACCAGCCAGATAAATACCTTTATTTTATTGTTAACATATCATGTTGGAAGTTTTGAAAATTAACGTGGTTGGGCATTGTGGGAAACTTAGGTAATATTAAGTCGAGAGACAATATCATCTGACTTTTTGTGGATGAGATCAGGTATGAGTATAGGTGGGCAGATGGCGTGCAGATCAAGAAACCTATTGAAGTTTCAGCACCAAAGTATGTTGAGTATTTGATGGATTGGATTGAGGGCCAGTTGGATGACGAATCAATTTTCCCTCAAAAGCTCGGTAGTTTTTATTCGTCTTTTGATATTTAGTTACAGGCCTTATAGTACACTGATTTTATTTTCACCCATTTTGTTACTATCAAGAGAATTGAATGTTTATTTAGTTATTGATTCCTATAATACATTTAGGTGCACCATTTCCCGCCAACTTCAAGGATGTTGTGAAGACGATATTTAAGCGGCTGTTTCGTGTATATGCTCATATCTATCACACTCATTTTCAGAAGATTGTGAGTCTCAAGGAAGAGGCCCATCTAAATACTTGCTTCAAGCATTTCATACTTTTTACTCATGTGAGTTCCCTCAATCTTTGAACCCGAAACTCATCTCTTTTTTTACTACCTTTCACTTTTCTCAAATACTTTCCTCCCCTCCCCCCGCTCCCTATTTTAGCATGTTTTAGATGTCATTAGATATTGAAATATTTTGTGTTCTTGTTGAAGGAAAAAAGGTTTGATCAATTTTTACTCTTATGTGTAAAATAAAATGTTTCACCATTTATTTGTATTAATGAGTTATTTGAATTTTGCAGGAGTTTGGGCTTATTGACAAGAAGGAGCTTGCTCCACTCCAAGATCTTATAGAATCTATCATTCCACCTTTCTGAAGATATTAACCTTGTTATGGTTTTGGATTTTACCTTGCCTAGCTAGATGGCACTACTCCGTGTCATCAAAACATCATTGTTAAACATGCTTGGGTTGTTTTGTCTCCGAAATCATATTTATGCACCCATACGTTCTATAACCACAAAGGACTGCTCATTTGGTTTGGGGTTTGATGTTTATGAGGTAATGTTTGCTGTAGACTCAAATTGTACTTGTTCTTCGGGTCTTGGACATTGTAGTTGATTTCTGTGTAATAAAATAGAGATCCTTTTTACACCTTATGTTGCAATGAAGTTTGTTTTGAATGGTGGAAAATAAATTGTCATTGAGAACTGTATTTGTGCAGTAATACTCTGATTTTTTTGTCATTATGCACACATGTGTGAAGTATATGTTTGTTAACCCTAATTTAGTCCTCTTACCGAATAAAAGGAGTAACCGGAAGTGTTAGGGGATTCGGGATTGTTGTCCCATAGCACTATGTAATGTTTTACTAAATTGGTAGCTGACCGTATGAAAGGTGTTTTAGATGTTATAATTTTTGAAAATCATAGTAATATTTTGTAACATCTAAAACAAGGATGATTGCTTTTGAAACACTACATTTCTTGAAGAGGAATAGACATGCCAAAGAAGGTTTTATTGCATCAAAGCTTGCATGAATAAAGCTTATGATAGAGCGTAGTGGAATTTTACAATCTATTATGCTCAAGATGGGTTTTGCAGCTAGATGGGCAAAGGTGGTTAGAGCAAATTCCTTTTGAGAGGTCAATTTTGGACCTTATTAGTGCTAAATGAGGGTTGAGACTGGGAGTTCACTTATTGCCGTACCTCTTTATTCCTGCATTAGAGGGGTTAAACAAGAGGCGATGAGGGAATTACATGGTGTGGCTATGGCCTATGGGCCTATGGCTAAGGCAGACCACAAATAACACATTACACATCTCTTGTTCACTGATGATTGTTTTTATTTCTTCAAGGCAAATAGGAAAGAATGCAAAGTGGTGAAGAATTAGCTTAAGCAAGTTCGGGTCAAATGGTAAACTATGAAAAGTATTATGGATCATTCAACTCTAATGTGGATGAGAATTCACGTGATTTGTTTTTGTTAAGCTCTGTTTTGAGTGTGAATAAGTAAGTTCTCACAGGGAAGTATTTTGGATGCCATTCTCTTATAGGTCGGAAGAAGCAGGAGATACTTTGTTATCTTAAGGAGAGGATATTGAAACTAGGGGTGGACATATTAGTTTCAGGTTGGTTTTTATCGGTTTTCAGTTTGTTTTGAAAGGAATTGGAAAAACGACTACCAAGAAAAATCATACTATATTCTAGTGCTAGGCATATCGGTTTTCGGTTTGGTTTGGAACGGGTTGGAAGAATTATTACCAAACAAAAACTATACTATTTTCGATTTGATTCGATTTGGTTTGGCTCGGCTCGGTTCGGTTTGGATTTGTTACTTTTTAATAATATATGAAGGTTTTTTGAATTTCTTTAATTCTTTAGTTCGGTTCGGTTTTATTTTGTTTTTATCGGTTTTGGTTCGGTTTCATACGGTTTGGAAGAAATAGTACCAAACTCAAACCGAATTGCATACTGTCCGGTTTCGGTTTATTTTGGTTTGGTACGGTTCGGTTAAACCAAACCATTCTGTCCACCCCTACTATATTCCGGTTCGGTTCAATTGAGTTTTCTTTGCATCGGTTTGGTTTGCTACGTTGGAAGAGATACTGCTATTAGGTCCCCCTGGATTAGATTTTGATGATGTGTCTGTATTGGACTTTGAGCACTCAAAAAATGAAAAGATAAAAAAGTAAAGTACTAAAAAGAGAAAAGAAAATAAGTGAAAGACGTATTAAAAAGAAATGAAAAACAAAAGAAAGTACACACAAAAGAGTCATCTGGTTTTGATGAATCGAACACTTGCATCTATCAGCTAGTTGGTGTCTAAACTATTCCCTGCCTGCTGTCAACTGCAGCTCTCAAGCGAAATCAAACTTGAGAGTGCTGTAAGAGGCAAAGTTGATGTACCTAATTCCTTCATGTCAAAAGATTCAGGATCAAGAGCACCCGGTTCATTTCTCCTGGATGTGTGATGTACCTTGCTATGAGGTTCCTCATGGAATACCTCTTCTGTGTCGGTATCATCCTCCAAAGAAACTGTAGGAGGATGTTGTCTTGAAGAAGATGGCTGATCCACAATCATTAGGCAATTGGTTGTATGGACCCAAAGTTGAATTAACATTCTTAGATAACAAATTAGTTGTAATAATTTCTTTTTCTCAATCCATTTGTCCTTAGGCGGATGTTTAGGGACCTCTGGTTGGTGCTTAGGAACCTCTAGTTGACGTTTAGGACATTTAGTAAATGAATGGCCTAAGTGAAGACAATGTGAGGAATATTCAGGGTGCTGTTCATAAATCACAGGCTGAGAAAAGCCATATTCCCCACAATTTATCCAAACCCGCTGAGGCATCTCCTGTGTGAGATCAAGCTCAACACAAAACCAGGTCAGTGATGGCCTGGATAAATTAGTTGCAGCAACATCAATTTCAAGGGTTTGTCAAATAACCCCGCAATATCAAACAATGCACGTTTGTCTTGAAGATGCAAAGGCAAGCCTTCTAAAGAAACCCAGACCGGGACCACTGGCAACTCCACATTAGGACAAAAGTCCGGAGTCCACTTCGTCACCCTCATTTCGTAACCACGAATATTCCAACTTTGTCTATTCCAGCATCTAAAGTAATCCTCCTCAGAATCAAAACACATAGGAACATGTTTTCTCTCCAATACACCTGGATGAAAAGGACCTTTGAAACCGATAATCTCAAAGGCATTCCTAATGATATCCAAACGAGGTCTGCCCCGATAGAAATAACCTATGAGCGAGCGTTTGCATCTCTCTACCAGAATTTGAATATTGCTTTCAGGGAAGCTGATGGACGGCATACCTTTAAACCTAGACGGGGATTTGATCGACAATGTACCATTAGATCTATTAACAACATCTGCAAAAAATTTTCCCAACCAAGCATTGTCCGGCTGGATCCGGCGGCAACGTTGAAGAGGAAATCACCATCATCTATGTGCATTTTCTTATCCAACCCATCTCAACATTTTTTATTCTGTTAAGGATTTTCCTGTTTTGGCGCGAAAAGCTTTCTTTTTAGACTTTTATAAATGTATTTGGATTGATTGATGAAGACTTCATATGACCATTGTCTCATTTTCAACCCAAGAAAGAAGTTTAACTCGCCCATCATACTTATCTCGTACTTGGTGCGGATTAGATTGTCGTTTTTTTTTTTGCCAAAACTTGGATGTGATGAGGCAAAAATGATATCATCGACATAGATCTAAATAAGCATGATATCAGACTTATGCCTTTTGATGAAGAGGGTGGTGTCAATGTTTCCCTTGGAGAAACCAAGAAGTCGGACAAAGCTTCATAACAAGCCCTTGGAATTTGCTTCAGACCGTATAAGGGTTTGTTCAACTTATAGACGCGATTAGGATGCTCAGGATCAATGAAACCACCATACTGAGAGACATAGACTTCTTCTTTTAAAACTCCATTTTAAAATGTTGTTTTCACGTCCATTTGAAAAACAATGAACTTTTTATGTGATATGAGCATAGGTGCAATTGAACTTTTCTTCTTAATATTTGTTTTCTTTTCATTTTATCTTGTTAAAATTTGTTCAATATTATGTTTTTATGTTAGCGGTGTAACAATGAAACATATTAATTGTTAAATATATTTTTATTTCTTAACGTTTAATTGACAACATATAAAAAGTCCACCAATAAGATACTATCGATTCTTGTAACGGTTTTCAAAGAATTCTAGAACCGAATCAATATTTCATTAACGGATCTTTAAATGATCCCTAATTTTTCGAAGAATTGAACTGATCCCATCTCTACATTTTTCTTCATAAGATAATATAAAAAACTCATTTTTTTTAAGTTTATCTTGTTTATGAGTATTGATGTAGATTTTTTTTGTTCAATTTTATTTATCATAAATTAATAAAAATAAGAATTTATCATCAAGACTGCCTTGATACCCACCTTCCAATCCGCGACCCTGTACTAGTCCATGACCAGTTGGACGGTTTGTGATTCTGTGCAAAATAATTAGTCAAATCTAGTCTGATTCATGAACCGGATCAATGCGCACTTGTGACGAGTAGATGACGAAAGAAAAGTCCACAGAAATCTTTGATGAGGAGAAGAGAAAATTGCATAGAGTTAATGTCCTAAAAATGAGTTAAAAGTCCATGATAATCAATGAGTTTAAATGCCCATAAGGATGAATGGAAGTTTGAATATGCTTAGACTTTTTTAGATTTTTAAAGCTCTAGATTGAATTCACTTAAACTTTTTAGATTTTTAAAAATCTACATGGGCCAAGTATCACGTGGTCTAATGACATCACTGTGACACTCCCAAGGAGGAGGTCACTTGTTCGAATCTCATCCCAGTTCAAGGATGTTGACCTTTACATAGAGCAGATACTATTATAGGTTAGAAAGAATTGAAAAAAAAACTACATTGAATAGACCTAAACTTTTACAATCTATACACATTTATATGTGCATGGATTAATCTTGGCCATTGTTATTGATGTATTTTTAGATTTATGTCTCTAAGAAGAGGTTTTGGTCTAGTCATCCTCACTTTTTATTCTTATTTTTATTTCAATAAAATATGACAAATGTTCCCCGGATTTGCCCCCACTGATGAGTGATTTGCCTAATACAATACACCCCTCTATGTATTTAGAATTATTTCTTTTACTTGAATAATTGAAATACTTAAATAATTGAAGAGCACAACCTAGTCTTAGGATCTTTTTACTTCGATTGTAATTTGTTTAAGTTTAAGGTATGTTTGGCACAACTAGCTGAAAAGACACTTTTACGAACTTTTTAGTAACTGTTATCTTTTAGTGACTGAAAAGATCTTAAAAGTAAAAGGTAGTAGCTGTTTGGTAAAAAGCTGACTGTTTGATTTAGTTTTGTTTGATATAGAAGTTGTTGGGACTAATTAATGCTAGAAGCTATAGACTTTTTTCAGATGCTACTCCCTGTAGTATCTCAAAAAAGATCTTTTTATTTTTTGAAAAGCTCTTAAAAGTATCATACCAAACATACAACTTGGAACTTTTAGAGACTTTTTCAATAATACAAAAGCTAGAAGGTAGGGACTTATGCCTGCCAAACATAGCCTTAGTCTGGTCTGGTTTGAACTGATCTACTAAATGTATGATTTCCGTGTATTATTTATACTACGTATAATTATGAAAGTCTGGTCTGATATGATTTGTTTAAGTCTGGTCTGGTTTGATCTGTGTAAGTCTAATCTGATATGAGACCGAAAACTATCAAAAAGTAAAAAGAGGCAATTTGAGTTTGCACCCCATATTATTGTCTAAATTGGACTTTGCACCCCATTTTTAAAAATCTGTGTTTTTGCGCACCCAACCCCGTATGAAAAGACTAAAATGCCTCTCCATTAACAATTCTGTTGACCTTCATATTCCTGATTAAGGACATTTTTATCTTTTTATACGAGGTTGGGGCAAAAACCAAGATTTTTTAAAATGAGGTGCAAAGTTCAATTTATACTATAATATGGGTGCAACCTCAAATTAAGCGTGTGCCCTGAATTGTTGATATTAGGGGTGGGTGCGGTCCGGAACGGTCCGGTAAATTGGTAAAACCCGTAATGTATCTGTGAGATTTTTAACGGTCCGGTACGGTCCGGTTCCAAGGATGGAACCGTTCGGTACCATTTCGCTTCGGAACGGTACAAAACGGTACGGTACAATGCCAAACACATGCTAAATTTTTTGAATAAATCTTACAATTAGTATATATCATCACACCAACCAACTCACATGAAATGTTGATATAAATACAAGAAATTGCATACGTAGTACTAAAACTCACAACTACACAAATAGTGCAACACATCTAAGAAAAAGTATAGCAAAATGATGACGCACAAGATAAATATCATCTTTAATTTACTAAGTTCATGTGAAAATATAAAAAGAATATAATATATTAGAAATCTTCAACGTTCTTCTTCTTCGTTCTATGTTACTCCGTAGTTCTTATTTAATTTATAGTTAAACCTTGAGAGCTAAGATTTAAGCTATATTAATTAAGTTGTAAAATTGCACAAACATGATACAACAAAAAGTCATGTACACAACATTACTAGAAATGAATACTCCCTCCGTCCCCTTTTAAATGTCCCGGAAGAGGGTGACACGAGTTTTAAGAAAAGTGGGTTTGCGTGATTGATATTAATTGAGAAAGTAAGAATAAAGTAAGAACAAAGTAAGAATGATTTTAAGCCACACAAACTTTACCAAATAGGGTATGAGACAATTAAATAGAGACATCCCAATATAGTAAAACGGGACATTTAAAAGGGGACGAAGGGAGTAGTCATGAATGATTTTTAAAATTCTAATATTCTTTCGATCAACACATACTAAATATAACATAAATTATCTAAAAAGAAAAAATAACAATATATATATATATACACACACATTTAGCTATTTTAGGGACGCATAAATACATACTTGGGCTATAAAATTGGTGGTCTATAAAAGAGATCTATTGGTATAGAAAATATATATATAATTCAAATGAATTATTTTTGAACGGTTCGGTCCGGTATATTTCGGTTCTAAAAAACTAGGACTGGTCCCATACCCGTTTCAAACGATACAGTTTTGGTACGGGACAAAAATCTATAGAACCATTTAAATACCCGATATTCGGTTCGGTACCATTACGGGACGGTTCAGGTTTTATGCCCACCCCTAATTGATATACCAATTCAAAGTTTGGCGTATCGGTGAGCGGAAGCGTATGACAGAAGTAGAGAGGCAAAGGAGCAGATCAAACGCAATATTGAATACGTGTGTTCTCTCTATTTTCCTGTTGTAGTCTTCATCAGCTTAATATGTTGGGTATATTTTCAAGACTCTCCGTCATCAAGGGTGGGCATAGAAGAGCTCAAAGTGCACTTGTAAGTTTTTCTCTCTCTCCTGGTCTGCAATTTTTGGATTCGATTTGGTGTACGTAAATCTTCTTTTCTTTGTAATATAACCGTATGTTCTCCGATCCTAAAAGAACTCGTATTTCTGCATTTAAGTGTTGTTAAACTGAGACAATTTAGAATAGATTTGACTACTTTCGTGGCTATGAAAGCTATTGATGCGTGTCTGTAATTTTTCTGATTGTAATTGAGTGGAATGGGACTAATCTATCGTTTGGCAGAGCCAGCGCAAAAAAAAAATCAATTCTGGCTTTCACTGAAAAAATGAGGTCTGATAGAAATATGTACAACAAAGCTTGCATTTTACCCATAGAAAAAAGGGGTTTCTGATGCAGGCCTAGCGGAGCTAGCTCCTAATTAATTTGAGATTGTTGGGTTAGTAGGCAGGGACAGAATAGGAAATAGAACAATGAAAAGTAGTCTAAGGAGGAGGCCTAGGTAGCATCTACGAAGGAGAGTGGTTTATCTGTCGCTGCTGGGTGGAAGAACTAAACATTGGGATTAAGTGGGAGGAAGACCCAACTAAAAAGGCTGGTGGATTTTCAGAACAGCGCTATATAAAGATGGGTTTAATAGGGTAAATTATATGGTTCCGCTGTACGAAGGACATGTACAGCCGGCACTTTTGTGAGCATGTGGACATCGCATCCAACTTTCAGGAAATGGTCCACGATACCTGGTGCTGCTCTCCCAACTACAATGGAATGTGAGGGTTATATAAAAAACTGAGGAAGCTCAAAAATGATTTGAAAGACTGGAATAAATACACCTTTAGTAATATACTCTGTATTTACTGATGTTGTCCGGATGGAAAAAGGGCGTGCAGACAGCAGAAGAGAACTACATCTCTGATCCTTCTGTGCAAAATAGAGCAACCTGGTCACATGCCCTAGCCTCTTTACAACTAAATATTAAACAAGAGGAAGATTATTGGGGACAGAGAGCAAGAGTTAAATGGCTTAGGGAGGGAGATGCTAATGCAAAGTTTTTTCACAAGTATGTAAATGAGAAGAGAAGGCATCAAAATATATGTTATATTAAGAACCTGAACAATCATCCTTGTATGGATCAGGAATCAATAGGGAAGGCTGTTGTTGATTTCTTCCAAGACTTATATTCTGATGAAGGTTCAGATCCATCTTTCTCTCAACACATGCTGTAGTTCATAACTCCTATTGTCACACCTGGAGATAACAACAACATCAAAGTTATACCATTAGATCAAGAAATCAAGGATGCTATTTGGCAGTTGGATAAAGACAGCCCAGATGGTCCTGATGGGTATTCTGGGAATTTTCACAGAACATCTTGGGATATTATTAAGCAAGATGTTTGTTCAGCCATTAAAGAATTTTTTCTTGGGTTTCCTATGTCCACTGCCTTAACCTCCTCTCAATTAGTGCTAATACCAAAAACTCAGAATCCTCAGAATTTTAGTCAATTCAGACCAATCTGTTTGTCAAATTTTATCAATAAAATTTGCACTCAAATTTTGACTAACAGGTTCAAGGTTATAATGCCCAAGCTCATCTCACCAGAACAAATAGGTTTTCTTCCAGGAAACGATATCCACCAGCACATCCTTCTAGCTGAAGAACTCATTCATGCTTTGGATAAAAAGGTGAGGGGTAATAATATAGCTATGAAACTAGACATGACAAAGGCCTTTGACAAAATCTCATGGCATTTTCTAGAGGCAGTACTTAAGCAATATGGCTTTGACTCACAGGTGATGCACATGCACCTAATTGTTCAGAACCTACGGGATACTCACCTTTCTGTTATGGTAAATGGTCAGAACTTTGAGTTTTTTAAACCTCTCAGGGGTGTTAAACAAGGGGATCCTTTATCTCTTTACTTTTCATCTTGGTGTCTGAATGTTTTTCAAGAGGGCTGCAAAAATTAATTGCAGAAGGAAAAATAGGAGCATACTAAGTTGCCACGAACACTCCCATTGTTTCTCATCTAGCCTTTGCAGATGACTTGCTCATTTTCATCAATGGATCCTCTAAGTCAACACATACATATATCAACTTCCTGCATACATATGAGCAAGCTTTTGGTCAAAAAGTTAACTTCAAGAAAAGTGCATCTATTGTGGGGAAAAGTTAATTTCGGCAGAAGGAAGAATATGTGAAAAATTGTGTTCATGAAATCCACAATGTTGCCTTTTAAGTATCTGGGGGCTTCCATTCACCAAGGCATAACTCGTGTTCATCAGTGTCAACAACTTGTGGAGATCTTCAAGTCAAAACCGAGTTCTTGGAGAAAAAAATTATTAAATCAAAGTGGCAGACTGAGTCTTATCAAACATGTGTTATCAGCTATCCCATTGCATCATTTGGCAGTCACTCCACTCCCTAGAAAAATCATTAAAATTCTAGAAAGGAAAATGGCTGCTTTCTTTTGGCGCAATCAAGGAGAGAAACAAAAGCACCATTGGGCATCGTGGGAGACAATTTGCATGACTTTGGGGCACTATTTGTGCATGACTTTGGGGAACAATTTGGTAATGGCGAATCATCCTTTTGGTATGACATTTTGCTTGGCACTAGGAAAACCCGTGATCGGGTCCCCTTTTTCCATATTTCAGATTTTCGCTAACACCAAGTTTGGTGTTGCTAAAATTGGCAACACCAAACTTGGTGTTTCACAAGTTGTCTACATCCCTGTCAACTAAGACTAAACCCAAAATTCATTAGGTACGGGTTCCATTAAATCATGTTGGCCATGATGTTGTCCAATGGAGAGAGACAGATAACGGCTCATATTCTATAAAGTCGACCTATGCGATGCTAGCAGGGTATACACGACATATCATCACCCTTGCTGAAAACATGTTTGGAGGAGTATGGTGCCTACGAAAATCAGATTCTTCCTTTGGTTAATTACGAAGGAGGCTCTTCCGACAAATAGTAAACGACATTACAACCCGTTATGTTTCTCAACGGCTTGTTCTAGATGTGGGGCAAAGTATGAAATTGTGTATCATGTTTTTCGGGGTTGCACTGACTCTCAATACCTTTGGCGTCACTTTGAACCCATCCTTCATTATCTCTGCATGAATCTTTTCATCTTTGGTTTAGAAAGATTATTCTCGGAGGGAGCATGTCCTTGCGGTTTCTGTAATGTGGTGAGCTTGGCGTTTGAGGAATAAGTATTTTCACTAATAGAGCATGGCATATGAACTATGTCCTGAGGCAGATTTTGATGGACGTAAACACTTGACAACGTTGGTTGAAGAGCTCGCTTTGCCCATCTCAACAGTTGGTCCCGAGTAACAACATCCGACAAACATGATCCATATTTTTGTGGATGGCAGATGGAACTAGGGAGTTTCAAGGAGGAGGTGTGGTGCAATCATTAAGGATGCTATCGACAGTTGGATTTCCGGAGTTCCGAGCATGGTGTTAGGTCGGCTTTTATGGCAGAGCTGTTGGCTATTGAACTTGGCCTGCAACATGGATGGGATCTTGGGTATTGTGATATTGTTTGTTTCTCGGACTGCAACGATGTTGTGTAAATTCTTTCAAAATGATGATGATGTGAGATACTTATGGGCAAGTGATATTATATGCAAGATGCGTGACATGATCATTTGGGTGGAGTATTTTGATTGTTCACATCCCGCGGGATAGAAATAATGTTGTAGACATGTTGGCTCGCCAAGCTTCGAGTGCTAATACTTCTTATCGTGTTTGGGTTCACCCCCTTTCGAATTTAATTGTGTCCCTGCTCCAGAATGTTGTTGCCTAGTGATGTGTTTGTTGTTTTTTTATTCCAATTGTAAAACAATTGTGTTAATATTCCATAGGGATTATTGTGCTTGTATTTTTATTCTATAAAGTGAGCCTCATTCATTATACATACATAGATGTCGTAGGCATTTCACTCATCATTGCCACAGTTTCCATCCCTGTTGAATATTCTCAAACAAAAATTAAATCTTGTCTTAAAGGGCTAGATATTAAACACAATTTTTATATGTTTTAACTTCTTATCATTAATGAACATATGGATTTATGGTAAAAAATTCACAAATGGAAAAGTGGAAAGCATTCCACATAAGCATTTGCCTTATTCTACTGTAATTTACATTTTGGTTGGTTTAATGTTATTAAGAGAGTCCCGAGTTTCATAGCAAAAAAAAGAACAGAGTCTTGAGTTCCATAGAGTTGTAGCTCTCCTTTTTGAGTTATTCATGTTAGTGGTGGACTGGGTCGGGTCAACCGACCCGGGACCCGGCCCGACATTGTTGGGACCTGACCCGAACCGGTCAACGGGGACCGGTCCAGAGGCCCGAACTGGGGGCTTTTTGTGGCGGGCTACAGGTTTAGAAATAGGTTGACCGGGCCCAAATAATTTTTTTAAACTTTTTCGGGTTGGGCTTGTTCTAGGTGGGTGGGGCTTGGGAGTTTGGGAGTTTGGTGGGGGGCGAAGCCCGTGGGCTTTTTCAACCCATTTATTGGTGGATTAGGGTTGTGATTTTTGCAAAATAATTATTATTTCTATAATAACTATACAAATAAATTGCTCAAAAATACATTTAATGTAAAGTTGAGCATAATTTTTACAATTAATAGTCATGATTTGCAAATAATCAGTCAAAAGGTTTAAGTAGATCTTTACTTTTATACAATGAGTATTTTTGTTAGATATCCTCTTATAGTTTTCAAATTTTGGTATAATTACGGCAACATATTTAGTACTACCTTCGTCCCAAAAAACTTGCCATTTCAAAAAAATTGAACCACGATTTTGATCAGTATAATATTATGAAAGTTATAAATTTTATACTTTTATGAAAGTACTTTTAACAAAGAACATTTTCATATAATTTTTATATTATAAATAATTTCCAATAAAAAGCTATGGTTTGTGAAAGTCTTAAATAAATGCAACACTTTGACTTTTACACTATTCACATGTTCTACTTTGACTACGTTTTATTTATTAATGTAATAATATTATTTTATGAAAAAAATATTGTTAAACTTGTCTCATTGTAAATTTTCATAATCTAATTTTTTAAATTTTTTTACTAATACAAAATCATTTATATTAATGGTCAAAGTTGTGTCTCGACAAGTGTGAAATGTTGACTGTTGCATTTATTTAAGAACGGAGGAAGTATTATTTGATTAAATCTAACAAGTATTGAGTGTTTAGTATTTTGATTTTTTATCATTCCTTTATTAGTACTCACCAATGTAAATATATAAAGAATTTGTCATGTATGTTTTATTTAAATAAATTGTCATGTATATTTTATTACATTGACCCGCAGGCCGGCCCATTTAACCGCCCATTTAATCCACAGGTCAGGTGGGTTGGGTTAGGGCTAAATAAACTCTGGCCTGTCAGTAAACGGGTTAGCCTGACCCAACCCACATAAAGCATAACCCTTCACAGGTTGGGTCGGGTTGGATCGGTTTGGCCCGTTTGATAGCTCTAGATGATTTCATTTTTCTGTTTGGTTTCCTTTCTTCCAATGCAATCAACACACACGTCCTAGTCACTAAAATCCAATTGATGTTAGGTTTCATTTTTAACTAACCCCACTAACCTATCTTTGAGAAATATGTCTAAAACGTTAGTGCCACAAGAAAGCTGAACCCTCATCTAGGGCACTACGCTTAATTCGATATTATTTTCAACATTAAATACAAATTGATTATTTTTTAGATCTCGAAAACTGTCATTATGTACATGATTGTGCTAGATATCTTGTTTCAATTAGTAGGTGGAATGTTTCCCGATTTCATATCATGTTTGGGGAGAACACGTTTTCATTGTTTAAAGACAATTCTGTTTATGGATCTGATATGTTAGTTGATTCCCTATGCCTTTGATGTGTGCTTTCATCTTGTTTCCCATATATAGCAAACTCAAAACGCCATCCACACATTCGATCCACATGGTTCATGAGTCCACATATGAAACAAAAGTGTGGCAAGCGTTCATACTTTAGAGGGAAAACTGTCAAATAGGTCCTCGAACTTTCATAAAAAGGTCAATTAAGTCCTTCTATAGGAGATTCTGTCTGGCCGTCGCGATTTGGGGCAGTTCCCGGTGGAATTTTTTGATGAAATTTTTTGAGCATCTTATTCACCAAGTTTAGTTTACTCATATCAAATTTCAGCTAAAAATTCAATCGGAAACACATTCAAATTAATTCTTGAAGATAACTGCGCATTTTTGCGTTCTCAAATTAATTTGAATACGCTCCCAATTAAATTTTTAGCTGAAATTTGGTATGAGTAAACTAGACTCGATGAATAAGATGCTCAAAAAATTTCATCAAAAAATTCCACCGGGAACCGCCCCAAATCACGACGACCGGACAAAGTCTCCTATAGAAGGACATAATTGACTTTTTTATGAAAGTTCGAGGACCTATTTGATAGTTTTCCTAAATTATTTAGTTCCCCTTATTAACTGGATGGGCTTGAAGCCTTGCATAACACAAGAAACATGAGTAGAAACACCAGAATCTAATAACCAAGTGTTGTTAGGTACTTCTATAGGATTTGATTTGAATCACACAAAACCAAAATGTGTACCTTTCTTTTCGAATCCAACTTTCCTTTTCGGACAATCATTCTTAACATGTCCTATTTCCTAGAGAAGTAACATGTAACCTTTTTGGTGATTTTCTTTGCCTCAACCTTCGTGAAAGATTTCCATTTTTTCTTTCCTTTCTTGCTTGACTTGATTTTCCATCATTTGCAATTGAGCCAAAGATTCATTATTTTTTGGCTTGAGAATATGATGGAATAAAACAAAATGACTCACTAAACTGTCTGCGCTTCTTTGTTATGAAGCACCAATTAGTCCATGCAATTTTGGACGCGATTTTCTTTATGGGTCATCCGGAAACAGTCTCTTTGTGTTTTAGTACAGGGGTAAGACTGCGTACATCCGACCCTCCCCCTTACCTCACCGTAGGTGGGAGTCTTTGCGGCACTGGAGTAAATGAAAATGATGAAATGATTTCTTGCTTGACTTGATCTTATGGACGTTTCGTCCATCATGACAAGATGGGCAGTGTGATCCTTGACATTCTTTAATCTTGTAGCCTCCCCCCTTAGTAACTTTCTAAGTTGGCTAAAGTTCTATTTCTGGTAGGGAATTTAGTACAAAAGTAGACTAGTCATGGATTATCAACATGCATGTTCATCTTGGTTAAACCCGATGCGAGATTAGCCATCTTATCGCAATATTCATTCATGACATAGACCACTCAAATTTGACATTAGTTAACTCAGCCGTCAGATTACTAATGATGGATTTGTCTTTCAAATGTGTCTATGAGCTCTTCTTGATTTCTGAGGTGAATTCCTTAACATCCTCGTCTTAGGTGCAATAGGCTGGATATTAGATGTCATGGTCATCTTCATAAGACACGAGTTCAACTTATTATAATTAAGAAAATGAGATCAACTTACAACTATTACAGACTGCCTCAAATAAAGTTTTAACAACTACAGGAGGCTTTTTTCCCTTGTTCATTCCCTCACGAGGACCCCACCATTCCACGCGACAATATAAGCACGACCCGCTCTGATACCACTTGTCACGGGCATAGAGTCTGGCGCAGCCCACAGCGCCCGTGCGGCGTCCCGGGGTCCCTTACCCCGCGGACAAGCCTCGCTCTCATACGGACCGGACTGGTTTCGCCCTGCCTTGGGCTCATCAGGGGAGCGACAATAGCTCCCGACCAGTTGTGCCCTTAGACCCGCCTCTGTCTCCTTCATAGTCAAGCCCCCACATGCCCGACTCGGCCAGACCTTAGCGTCTAAGGCAGAACTCCCCTTGACGCTATTGCCTCCCCCATGCCTCGCCCATCCAGCTAGCCAGACGGTCCGTCCCATTCATTGAGCCTAACACGGTCACGAACAACGGTCCGTGACACTCTCCCCCACTCAAACTCTAGCACGGCCTCGTGCTAGGGGAGATGACTCTGCCCGAGGATCGCCATGCTTAATATTGTCAACGCGTCTCATTGCCAGGCCGCCTCCCCTTGACGCAGCCCGGCTGAGCTGGTGGCCACCCGCTTCTTGTCTCTCTACTATGGCAGACAACGAACCTAGCTTAGGACAGTCCTTCATGGTATGCGGTCCCTTGCACACGAAGCATCCACCCCTCGGCACAAAAGACTTCTTCTTTGCCTCATATTCCTCACGTCCCAAGCTCTTGTCCCCCCTCTTGAAGGACGGTTTCCGTGAGTTCTCCCTGCCCACGTTGTCATGCCGGTCTCCCCCACCTTTGACGGGGTTCTTATCTTTTCTCTTGGATGCCTCCCCATAGCTATGGTGTTGGAAGTCCGTCAAGGATTCAGCGGCGGCAATGGCTTCGTCCACCGTTTGGACACTCCGCCGTTGCACCTCTTGCTTAGCCCAACTTTGTAACCCATCGACGAAGTAGAAAAGTAGATCCTCTTGGGACAAGTTGGGGATTTGGAGCATAAGGGTTGTAAAGTCTCTTACGTAGTCACGAATCGTACCTCTTTGCTTTAACTCCCTTAGCTTCTTGCGGGCCTCAAAGACGACGTTCTCCGGGTAGAAATGTCTCTTCAACTCTCTCTTGAAGTCTTCCCACGTGTCAACCCGTGCAACGCCCCGCTCTATATCCGCATGCCTCCTTCGCCACCATAGCATTGCCGTATCCACCAAATAAGATGTGGCCGTCTTGATTTTCGCCGTCTCGTCCTCAAGGTTAAGGTTGTCGAAATATTGTTCCATTTGCCACAAGTAGTTCTCGACTTCTTTGGCATCTCGGACCCCATGGAACTTTGACGGCTTCGGATAGTCAACCTTCGGCGTGTTGGTGAGGTTTATGGTTGCCCCACCACTAGCCGCAGCCTTCTTGCACAAGGCCAACTCTTCACGCATGTTCTCAAGACTAGCATGTAAAGATTGAATAGCATCCATTACCTTCTCCTCTAGTTGGACAAATCGGGCATCGAGGTGTAAGGAATATACACAACAATAATGACAAAGAAAATCGACAACAATAGTTACCAAGGGTAAAAGGAGAGAGTTAAAACACTCTAGTCCAAGACAGATTCACACAAATTCAGTTTATCATTAAATCAATAATGTAGAACTATATGAACACTATTAACTACCAAGAGGCAAAGGAGAGAGTGAAGACACTCTACTACTCTAGTCCTAGATAGATTCAAACACAGATTCAGTCTATCATTAACTCAATCATGTAGAACTATATGAACACTATTAGTAATAATATAACTATAATTACATGATCAAATATTAGAATACTAATTGTTAATTATTAATTAAATATATTTTAACAACTCCAATTGATATTCAACCTTCTTTGACCTATTAATAGTCATGAATGACTGATGGTGATGATGCAGGATAATAGAGATGAATTGGGCTCTAAGTTGGAGGGGGGAACAGTTGTTGGCACTGCCTCTACTGCTGTTTTGGCGGGCGATGGATGCACCCATCATGGCATTATTGAGGTTGAAATCGGATTCAAGCCAGCCGAACATCCGAGTGAGCCGTTTGCTGACAACAACAATGATAATCCTATTTATTGCCCATTGCCTGAACCTCCTGCTGCTTCTATACTAAATGTATGTTTCCATGCAACTTATTAGCTATCTCCTTTAACGCACAAATATATAAGACGCGTTCTAATAGAAAGAAGTCTAATCTTAATATGAGAAATGTGAATCATTTTTTGTTGTGAGATTTAATCTTATTGCAGTAAAAGATTTTCAAGCTGCACTAAAAGATGTAATTATGTGCGGTAACGCTCTCATAAAAACTTCACAAATTGTCGCGTTACATCTTCTTAATGCAACATGAAGCGCAACATTAATAACATTATCAAATCAAATTCTAATGCAACATTGAGGTATTTTAGTGCAACATTGTCTAATCAAAATGCTAGTGTAACATGAAGTTGTTTTAGTCCAACATCGTCAAATCCAACAATCAAGGTTCATATTCATTTATCACATTAGATGCATTTCTAACTTATATATATATATATATATATATATATATATATATATATATATATATATATATATATATATATATATATATATATATATATATATATATATATATATATATATATATATATATATATATATATATATAGGACTGCTCAGGTCCAGCCGGAGGGACGGGAGCAGCCGTCCGAACTTCACTGTTTGAGGCGGTTCCCGATGGAAGTTTTCGATGAAAATTTTTGAGCATATTCCTCATCAAGTCTTGTTTGTCCATACCAAATTTCAGCTCAAAATTCGACCGGGAAGGCAGTCAAATAAATTCTTGAAACTTACTGCACTTTATATATGCGCAGAATGTGCAGTAAGCTTTATATATATTACTTGAAAATTCTTGAAACTTTATATATTACTGCACTTTATATATATATATATATATATATATATATATATATATATATATATATATATAGAGAGAGAGAGAGAGAGAGAGAGAGAGAGAGAGAGAGAGAGAGAGAGAGGTCTTCATGTCAGGCTGGCCTGACGGGATGCTCCGTCCGGCCGAGCCCGTTTGGGCACCTTCCCGGTGGAATTTTTTGATGAAATGTTTTTGAGCATGTTCCTCATCAAGTCTAGTTTGTCCATACCAAATTTCAGCTCAAAATTTGATCGGGAAGGCATTCTAATCATTTTTTGAAGTTGACTGCGTCAAAATATACATATAAAACTGCAGTCAACTTCAAAAAATTATTTGAATGCCTTCCTGATCGAATTTTGAGCTGAAATTTGGTATGAACAAACTAGACTTGATGAGGAACATGCTCAAAAAATTTCATCAAAAAATTCCACCGGGAAGATGCCCAAATGGGCTCGGCCGGACGGAGCATCCCATCAGACCGGCCTGACATGAAGATTTGTCTATATATATATATATATATATATATATATATATATATATATATATATATATATATATATATATATATATATATATATATATATATATATATATATAAAGATCAGGTGAGAAGTGCCCCTTAAAATGAGAAGTGAGAAGTAATCTTAGCCCTTGGATTTGCATCTGATCTTACAACGCAGTAAACTTATAGACTAAATATAGAAACTTATAACCAATAAATCATAACTTATAAAGCTCTCCATAATAATTACAAAAATGCCACCGCGTCAATTTTTTTTCCAAGTTTCCGTAATTATTTTTTTGTGGTGGCATTTTCATAATTTTTTTGGAGGGGCCTATAAGTTATGATTTATTGGTTAAAAGTTCCTATATTTAGTCTATAAGTTTAACTTCGCAGTTCTCAGCCTAAAAGCACTTCTCACCTGATCCGCTCCCTATATATATATATATATATATATATATATATATATATATATATATATATATAATATATATATATATATATATATATAAGAGATCGCATACTAACCATGCTTAAAATACTAACTTACTAACTCAATAATATGCAACACATTAAACTTCAATATGCAGTACAAATAATGTAAAGATGCACACTGTGAATTTCAATATGCAATAAAAACAATATGCAAAACTTTGAACTTTAATATGCAGTACAAATAATATGCAACACTTTGAACTTCAATATGCAGTACAAATAATGTAAAGATGCACCGTTTTTGATAGTTTGTAGGTTATCATATATAAATAGGAAAAACGGAACAAATTCGGGTGAAATTAGGATTCCAGGGGGAACGCACGGGGCCATCGCACGGCGTGCATCCCCCAGTGCGTCCGGAGCAATGAAACACGAAATTTGGCAACGCACGGCGTGCGTCCCCCCACGCACGGCCGTGCGTTGCTGGCAATAGGTTCTTTGCTTTCTCGCCTCAGACGCACGGTCGTGCGTTCTCCTACGCACGGCGTGCGTAAAACCTCCGAATTTGACAAAACTTCCTTCATGAAAGTTGTAGACAATGAAGTCCTCTATCCACCACAACTTTCCAAATTGGATTTGGATCAGAGATATGAATAAAATGGTGGAAGGTCTCATTCTGAAATCGTAGTAGGGACCATCTGACTTCATTGTCTGTTTTCATCTTCTTCCTATCAGATTCTCGGAATGATGTCTTCATATGATTTGTAGCTCTTGAAGTTAACTTTCATGTGGACTTTGAATCGTGTTCTTGGGATGCTTCTACAAAGAGATATGCTTGAACGATTGACAGAAGGTCATCCCGAATGCCGTTTTCAAGCTTTATTCATCTTCTTTTGATCTCATAACCAATCCTAGAGCTCTTTTGTTATCATATCTTCATCATAAACCTCCCGGTGACCTCCATAGCTCTCAAATCAATCTCAAATGCTACTCAACTCGTCCCGACTTCTCCTTAAGCGCCGGTGCCGAACTCTAAATTCCTGATTTTGACTCCAAATGACACAAAACTCGAACCAACGCCTGATAAACATAACTTGAGCTAAAATTGAGACTTATAACACCTTAAATCTAGGAAAACCATCAAAATCCGATCCGAACACGCATCAAATGCGTGTCTAAATACGGACTTATCACCCAGCAAGCCACATTGCTTCTGGGTTGGCAATTGTGCTCCTATATCGGATTTCTGTGGAAGGCGACGACGCTGGACGGCAGGCGGCGGCTGGATGGCAGGGCGACTAGACAGTGGGGCGGCTGCATGTACATGTGGGTGTTGGGAGGTTATAGCTAGGGTTGTAGAAAATGGGTAAGAGCTTAGGGTTTTATAGGTGTAAACTAAAAGGTATATTTCTCCACCTAAATTAATTATTAATTATTAATGACGAATTTTAATTAAATATTATGAATTTTAGTATTATTTTGGTAAAAAAAACTAGTTAGGTCTTGCATTGGGAAAGTGAAGAAGTTTTAGTTATACCTAGGGTAATTATCTTTGTATTGGTGTGATTCAAATAAAAAGTGGCATTCCCATTTAAAGTGCGAACGGTTGCACTTATTGGCATGCACGGTGGAATTATTGCCTGGCTTCTAAATACTGATGGTCCCTGATAGAGGTAAAAGTCTAGAGGGGGGGGGGGGGGGGGGGAGGGGGGTGAATAGACTTTTAAAAACTTTTCCCCTTCTAGATGAGTTGATCTGTAATCTTCTAGGAAATTTACAGATGCACAGCGGAAGTCTTTAACCTCTTGATGATTAATGTGTGACAGCTCTCTAGCTTGAATGATGTTTGGACTTTGAGCAGTGAGCAGTTGGCTTGGCAGTTGCCTGGATGGCAGGGGTCTGCTGAGGCAACTGCTAGTGGAAAATATGAGTTTGGAAGAGATGATTATATGGCCTTGTACAGAATGATAAGGGCTAACCGAATGTGTGTAGAGAATGAGAAAATGAGATGTTTTGCCTGAGCAGGGGTCTGAGCAGTTGGATGAACCCAGTAAACTCCTAAGTCGTCTGCTGCGTATGAATGAAGTATCTTTGAAGACTGACAAACCACACCTTTTAGTAGTGATATTCAAACCTTGTGTGAAACAGTTGTTTCAAGGAAAAGTGAGTTATAAAGCAGTAGGATAAGCAGTAAAGTCAATTAAGACTACTGCTTAGGATGCTGCTGGCAAACTACGATCCCTTTAATGAGAAGTGTTGGGTGTGTGCTCTGTTGAGTAAAGGAGAATCAACACACGATATATCCTGGTTCAGAGGTGGTGTAATCCTCCTTCATCCAGTCCCACCCTATTTCAGATGGATTTCACTAAAGTATTCAGCCCAATACACTTAGTGACAATCTGGCCTTTACAACACTTAGGCCTAGATTGAAGGTTTTTCACAATGAGTATGACACCACTCAAAGTTACTCAGTCTGTAGACTTTTCTCGATTGATCCAGTGGGGATCAAAAGGTACTCTATCTATCTATCTAACTACACTTTAGGATCCGAACAACTGTTCTCCTAAGTGTTTACAACCACTTGTGAAATGTTACAAGAAAGTTCTAACCTCCAACTATGAACTAAGCTCTAAAAATATGAAAAATGTTAATCTGATCTAAGAGCTTAGTGAAGCATGAGTCTAAGCAAAGAGTGAAGTTGAATTAGCACTTTCTCTTTTGCTAGATAGCTCGTATATGCTTTGATGGAAGTATTTCTCTACTTAGGATGCTCAAGCTTATTTTAGAACTTATGCTTCTACCTATATTTATAGGCCTCCATAGTTGATTAATCTCATCCGTTGGTTGAGATGATTTAATCCTTGGCGTTGAAATTCTGGCAAGGATAAGTTGTACACTTGTCTTCTTGTGCTGGATCATTTGTCGAAGTTGTCTTCACTTATTGGTAGCCGGTGGATTACTTTATGTGTCCCATGCTGTAGGTCCGTGTACTTGATTCAGCATTTAATGCTGGTCAAGCTTTGTCTTCTAATCATACACATTCAATGTATGATATCCGAGTACCAAAAAAATGTGACAATTAATTAATCTTTGAGCCAAATGACATATACCGGTAGGATCTAAATATCCTATTAAGGTAAATAAAAATTACCTTATTGCATTTTTACTTTTCGGTAATATTTCATTAGACTCAAAAATTGTACATTTATTTTTGTCACTTATGAGAAATTTGAAAACAAATGTTCGAACTTAATTAGGACACAATGTACTAAAGTGGAGTATAGTGGCATCATCAAAATCTATCAAAATTGGGTACTAACAAATACATTATACATGGGCACACAATATGAATGCAATTCAGTGGCTACTATCCTTGCTTATCTCGCGAAAGATCTAAATCTTTACAAGTAATCATCAGAGGTGCATTACAAGTAATTATTTTATTTTATTTTTTTTTTTTTTTTTTTTTTTTTTTTTACCCCGGAAGCATTACAAGTAAATTGTGAAGGAATTCTTTATGTTGATTTCCAAGAATGTTACTGCCATCCTACCCAAGTTGTAGTTTCTTTATATATATTTTTTTTTTTGAGAAAAGAATGATTCCGTTTCTATCAACAAAGGGACCCAGGTACCTCACAAGCATTAAATGACGGCATTAAGGGATGTAGGAGGATTATAACACCTCTGAACCAGGATATATCACTGTATTTATATTTATATACAATAAATAACTAATTATGTGTACATAAATACATATGGACTTATTGTGGAATGCAGGATGGAAGAATTTGGAAAGAGGGAATACAGGAAGAGGCCTTAACTACAACACGTAGTCACCCCACTGGCCACCCTATTTGTCCATCTATCAGTGCACCAGAGCAGAATATTCTCAGATTGCTTCAAGATCCCTGAATTCATTTCAAATTTTGTTTTATCATGTATTTTATTTTCCTTCAACTAGTCTTTCACTCATGCGTTGCACATTATAGCAAATTAAATACGTGGTCATTCAAAACTGTTAGCATTAGCTACTTTATCTATTAATCTTGAAAACAAATCCAATAATCTTACTCATCAACAAATTAACATAGTACTATGAAAAGTGACATAGTAAGAAATTAGAGATTCTTCCTCGTATATATATCTTAATCTCTAATTTAACACGACTAATCATCAATTTGACGGAGGGGGAAGGGGGATGCATGAGCGATGTGGGCGGCACGAGGTAGGCTTTCGATAGGTGACTTCCGTCATCGACACAGCGACCACCTATGGCAGAGACAAACTGGAACGTGCGTGGTCTCGCTTCTACGTGCCCGAGACTTCGTGATTTTGTTAGACACCATTCTTTAAAATGTATAGCTATTATTGAGCCAATGGTCAGTCCCTCCACTGGTGTTCTTTATTTAAATAAGTTGGGGTTTTCCAACATTTACATGTCGGCGTCAAATAAAATTTGGGTAATGTGGAATGCTTTTGATTTTGATTTAATTTCAGCGATTAATCGAGATCAAATTTTGGTGGTTAAGATGAGATATGTGCCGTTAGATCTCACTTTCGTTTTCTCGCCAGCTTATGGCAAGCATACTATGGCAGAGAGAAGTCTACTTTGGGAAGGTTTGAAAAATTTTGCACAAACTGAACATATTCCTTGGGTATTAGAAGGTGATTTCAATGTAGTCTCAACTTTGGAGGATTATAAAGGGCCTGGACAGCCTCTTATTGGAGATATGACTGACTTCCGAGACTGTATTGATGCATGTGAATTAAACCAGCTGCGTACCTTGGGCTCTTCTTACACGTGGACTGGGGTAAGGTCTAATGGACGTATTTGGGAGAAGTTAGATAGATATTTGGTGAATAAGGAGTTTATTGATTCTTTTGAAACATGCAATGTTCAACATTTGAGTAAGGCTTCTTTTGACCACTGTCCTATTTTGCGAATTTGTGAAACTAATTTGATTAGAGGACCATCACAGTTCCGTTTCCAGAATATGTGGTTCTCTAGAGAAGATTTCATGCCCTATGCGAAAGAAAAATGGGAAAGCTATCCAAGGATAGGGGGTATGAGAGGAATGTGTTCAAAACTTAAGGCTCTGAAACTGGACTTGAAAGCATGGAACAAGGATGTGTTTGGTAACATTTTTAGTGAATCACAAAGACTGGAGCAGGAGGCTATTAGTGCAGAACATGAATTTGAGGCTAACCTGACAGAGGATACTAGAGCTCACTGCCATAGAACTCAGGTTGAACTTTTGAAGAGGATAAAGCAACATGAAGTATATTGGAAGCAGAAGGCTAGTATAAAATGGTTGAGGGAAGGGGATGCCAATTCCAAGTTTTTTCATGCTTCACTTAAAAATAAGATTCGGAAGCAATTTATTAGAGCCATTAAGAAGAGTAATGGAGAATGGGTTTATAATACACAGGAGATAGGGGCTGAAGCAGTAAGTTTTTTTTTGAAAACTTATACCACTTTGAGCCAACAGATTCATATGATGACATTCTTCGATATATTCCTCCTATTTTGCAAGAGGGGGATAACACCAATTTAGTTACGTTACCCACAGAAATGGAAGTTCGGGAGGCTATTTGGGGTCTTAGTACAAACGCAGCTCCAGGACCAGACGGGTTTGGAGGTTGTTTTTTCAAAGGTTGCTGGAAAATTATAAAGAATGATGTGGTGTTGGCTGTCCAGGAATTTTTTCTAGGGATCCTTATTCCTAAAGGGGTTGGAAGTGCAAATTTGGTGTTGATTCCAAAGAAGAAAAATCATGTATCATTTGGTGATTTTCATCCTATATGCCTATCTACATTTCTATGTAAAATAAATACTCGCATACTAGCCTCAAGGATGTCGTGTATCCTCCCCAAAATTATATCTAATGAGTAGTCAGGTTTTATGAAAAGAAAAGAGATACATCATCAAGTTTTGGTTGCCTTTGAGATGCTACATTATCTAGATAAAAAGGTGTGTGGCTCAAACTTGGTAATCAAATTGGATATGGAAAAAGCGTTTGATAGAGTAGCATGTGGTTTTCTTGATGCTAAGCTATATTGGATAAATTTTGTTTTAGACAACAAGTCAGACGACTTATTATGGGAAACCTAAATGCAACTCATATTTCAGATCTTCTTAATGGTTCATCTTTTGGATACTTTCGGCCACAAAAAGGGGTTAAACAAGGGGATCCACTGTCCCATTGTTATTTATCATTATGCCTGAAGCCTTCTTGAGGGGGATTAATTATATGTTTCGAAGTGGGGTCATAGAAGCTTTTAATTGGGGACAGTGAAGCTTTTAATAAGGCTCCAGTGCCTTAACTTCTTCTATTGACGTGAGTTCAAGAGGATTAATTCTGAGGGGTTTAGCAGAAGTTTAGGGTTTAGGGTTTAGGGTTTAGGGTTTAGGGTTTAGTGTTTAGGGTTTAGGGTTTAGGGTTTAGGGTTTCGGTTGAGGGTTTAGGGTTTAGGGTTTAGGGTTTAGGGGTTAGGGGTCTGGGGTCAGGGGTCCAGGGGTCTATGGGTCTAGGGGTCTAGGGGTCTAGGGGTCTAGGGGTCTCGGGTCTCGGGTCTCGGGTCTAGGGTCTCGGGTCTCGGGTCAGGGGTCAGGGGTCAGGGGTCAGGGTTTAGGGTTGGCTTCGTATTCCCCTCTAAGCTGTTTGATGACCAACTTAGAGTAGCTATTAATCCTCAGTTTTTGTGCTTTGAAGTGGATTGCTATCATGAGGCCTGACAGCAAGGCCTCGTACTCAGCTTCATTATTGGATAGGTTAAACTTTTATCTGAGGGCGTGATAAGTTTTGAAGCCTTCAGGGGTGATGTGGACCACCCCTCCTCCGCAACCTTTGGACCCTGATGACGATCCATCAGTCATCAGGGTCCACCAGTTCTTCCTCTTCATGTCTCTTTTCTTCAGTCAAGTCCCAGGCAGTACATTCAACCAATAAGTCTGCTAAGGCCTGACCTTTGATTGATGATCTAGGTTGGAAACTTACTTGATACTGGCTGATCAGCAAGGACCACTTCACAATTCTGGCTGTCTTGACTGTCCTGAATAATGTGCCGACCCGCAGGTCCGAGAGTACATTGATTGGGTAAGCTTGGAAGTAATGCACCAGCTTCATGGCCGCTGTGTAAACTGCGAGAGCGGTCTTTTCCAGTGCTGGATATCTAAGCTCGGCTCCATGAAGGACTTTGCTCATGTAGTAAACCGGCTTCTGCACTGTTCCCTCTTCGCGCACCAAAACAGAGCTGATCGCGCTTTTTTGTTACTCCCAAATAGAGAGTCAGGGTCTCTCCAGCCTCAGGCTTGCTGAGCAGCAGATCTGATTGTAAATATTTTTTGAGGTCTTCAAAGGCGGGTTGGCACTCCGGGGTTTGGAACCTATCGTGGCTGTCTAGCCTGGCCTGGCTGTGGGTTCCTATCGTGGGCCTAATTCCTAATGGGGCCAGCGGCTCATTCAATATGAATCCCGTTTATGGGCTAATCCTGTTAATTAGGCTAATCCCGTTAAGGGCTGATCCCGTTTATGGGCCAATCCTGTTAATTAGGTTGATCCCGTCAAGAGCTGATTCCGTCAAGGTCTAATCCCGTCAAGGGCTGATCCCGTCAAGGGCTAATCCCGTCAAGGGCTAATCCCGTTTATGGGCTGGTTACGTAATTGGGCCATGGTTAGACTCCATGGTACCATCACTTACCTATGTATCTGCTTTGTTCAAAATATATGTTACCACTGTCTGTGTCTTACTTACAACAACAACATATTTCAACATTCGTCCATCGCCAATTGTATGCTTATGATGAAAGCTTTTGTGTACGTACGTCCGACAAGGGGAAACACCAACTATTGCTACTATATATATATATATATATATAGGGAAAAGATCACGTGAGAAGTGTCTTAGGCTGAGAACTGCGAAATTTAACTAATAAAGTCAATAAGGTAACTTATATAACATAAATCATAACTTATAAATCCAACAACTCTAAATCAAAAGTATAATTTTATTGTGATAAATATATGTCAAGACATATATGTCGTAATAAACTATTAATACGTTACCCCACCGTAGGTGGGAGCCTTTGCGGCATTGGGGTAAATGAAAATGAAATGATATCTATTTATTTGCCAAGACATATATGTCCTAATAAACTATTAATACATTAAACATAACTTATAAAGCCAAATGTTTAACTTTTGCAACTTTTTCAACTGTGCAAAAGTTTACACGTAAAAGTTCACAATAGAATTTTGCATTACTTTAACTATAAATGTGCATTTTCGTGAATAATAAAGTGCATCGTTTTGGAGCGTTCTCATTTCTCACGTTAAGAAGTGTTCTCACCGGAACCGCACCTCATACCTGACCGCTGACCCGCAGGCCGTTCGCGAACTTCGAAACTTCCACAACATTTAGATCGTACATTGCAGAAGGGAAGCAAACCAGCCGTCGCACTTCCTGGCCAAACATGGACTTAAAACCTCAAGCCTTCAGATATTTCAACTACACACAATGCCATATCTAGCAAAAAACTCTTACCTCAAAGACCTCAAGGGCACGATTTTCTTTAGGGATTCGGGATAATATGCGGAATCTCTCAAACTCAGGCTCCAAGTACTCCAACCGTCATACAATCTGGACGCTCCTGGATCTCGACAAAGGGCGGTTGGACTATTATGTTGGATCGCAGGGGAATATATTCCTTCTCTTGGACTCTAGCTTTATCTCTTTACAATTTAGGGGCAAATTCGGGCCCAAACTCTAACTTTTCATTATTTCCTATCTCTTATTCTTGTA